>PVIU01000517.1:231591-310065 GCA_004026605.1 Ondatra zibethicus
GTACCATCACCCCCTGCTTCTCCCAGTACCATCACCCACTGCTTCTCCCAGTACCCATCATCCCCTGCTTCTCCCAGTGCCCATCACTCCCTGCTTCTCCCAGTACCCATCATCCCCTGCTTCTCCCAGTGCCCATCCTCCCCTGCTTCTCCCAGTACCCATCATCCCCTGCTTCTCCCAGTACCCATCATCCCCTGCTTCTCCCAGTACCCACCATCCCCTGCTTCCCCTGCTGCAGACAAGGTGGGCAGCCTCCTCAAGCTCCTGCCACCAGGATTTCCCCACCATGATGGGCTGTGTCCTCAGACTGGAAGCCAGAATAAACGTCTTTCCTTAGCATTGCTCCATCACAGCAACAAGAGAAGTAACCATAATGGAAGTTAGTTCGGGGGGGGGGGGGTTTGAGGGCAGTAGGATGGCAATAGGAACAAGCTCCCGGGCCTCCCACAGAGCAGAGCTCTCCTTCCCGCCACTGATCACTCTCCTCGCCGATGCCGTGGAAACCAATGGGGATTGTCTCAGAGGTTCTCGTGGTTCACGACTTCAGAAAGTAACGGAGACAACAAGCATCTTGCACAGCTGGAAACCAAGAAGTCGAGTGACAGAGCTGGCCAAAGCAGCCCACTCAGAGGCCAGACCCGTGCTCTGGATGCCATATCAGGTTCCGTCACTCGTCTACTGCACGTGGACATCTGTGACTGACCGTTCTGTTATAGCACTGGAGGTCTCATTTCTGTGAGTTCCGCTATTGTGTCTCTTCTAATTGCTCCCCACATTTCCCGTTCCCTGAGGACGCAGGAGGAAATGAAATGAGAGTAGCTGTCCTGTGTGGGAATGTTTTAACTGCTTAGTCCTCTGCCCCACCTCCACAGTCCATCACAATGGCACCCGAGACATTCCGGACTTCCTGTATAACTTGGATGTCTTGACATCAAGGTGGAGACCCTGGAGAAGAACCCCCTCACTGCTCGCCACACAGAACTTCATTTCCTGACATGCAAACAGTGTCTGAAACATGCAGTGCAATCTTCCCTTCCCTCAGAGATACCAACTGGGCTTCTGTTAGCAGCATTATTGTCTTTGGGTTCACTTCTGTTTCAGCAAATCTCAGTGAGAAAGATCTGGTAGCAGCCGGAAGCAAAAGTTCACCCCATCTTTAAGTTACATAATCTTGTCATATCTTAAGGGATTTTGTAAATTGCCCAAATCCTTTCAGGAACCTGGAAGCATGGCTAAAGCATGCACATGCACACGCATGTTTGTGTGTATGCGTGAGTGTGAATAAATGTATCTGAGTGTTGATTCAGTTGTATTTTCTAATAATGTGACCTATACTTGCACTCACAATGAAAGAATGGGTGCTGTTTTCCCACTCAAACAAGAAAATGAGACTAAGTAAGGAGCCCAAGATCCCACAGATGGGACGGTCCCTGTGAAAGGCAGAAGCCCGCTGTCTGCCTTGAGCTTAAAGGGTGCGCCTTCCCCGTGCCTTTCCTGGCCCATCGGCTGTGTGTTAGCTCTGAGTGTGTGAAGAAGGTGTGTTTTGTCTCCGACTGTGTCTCTCCTTTAGCCATTGCCCGATGCATTTCCCCACAGGGAGCCCACCTGCTTACTGTTCCTCTAACTGAGGGTTCAATCCTCCACCTCCTTTTCCTGGGAGTTCCACTGGGTGTATTCATGAATTGCACAGATGGAGCGGTACACTAACTCTGGGTACACTGATATTCTTGGACCTGAATGGCTTCCAAGCCAGAAATAACCCTCAAACTTGCAAAACTGGGAAGTTAGATACAGTTTCAGTGTTCCTGTCAGGTAGCTGGATGCAATTCAAAGCTCGCTGGAAAAATGAATGTGGAATGCTCAGGTGGTTTGATATGAACTGTTCCCAAACTGGGTGCATTGTTGATTGATTGGAGTTTTCTACTAAGGGAGCAGAAGATTGCTCTGGAATTTGAAACACAATTTCTCTATAAAAGTTTAATTGCTTATTTAATAAATACTTATTTAAGCTGGGGGACATGGGATAAAGAAATGAGACCTGATCCCTAAATGTACTATCGCGACTAACAGAGAGCAGCATGGCGCAGATCCCTGGGTTCATCATGATGTATTCAACATTGCCACCCTGAGGAGGGAGGATGCTCCCCGCTTGTGTGGACTGAGCTGTAAGTCTGTCAAATCCATATACTGAAGTCCTTGTCCCTAGAACCTCAGACTGCAACTAGTTTAGGACAGAACCTTTATGACAAGGATGGAAGGTCACAGGAGTGGTCCAGAGAAAGTAACTGGAGCCCTTGGAAGGAGAGACCACAGACTCAAAAAGGGACGCCTGCAAATTAACTCATTGAGGAGCAGAGACTCGGGAAGACGTGCAGCGGTCTCAAAAAAAAAAAATCCCACTCTGCGGGACGCGTTTCTTATGGTGGTGGCGCTTTGTTATGATGGCGCTATAGGTTGCCATGGTGAGCATTTCCTACTGCTTTACGGCACTTCTTATTCCAGCCCGTGCGTTCATTGAAAGCCATTTCTGGGTTTGGTATTCCGTTTGTTCCCACAAAAGCGCAGGGGCTTCACTGTTTGACACCTTGCCTCTTCCCCGAAGGAGTTCTGGTACACATCAGTTGTTGGGTGAGGTGCTGGAAGCGAAGGACTGTGGGATTGCTAAGAAGGGGCGGCTCTCTGAGGCACTGGGCCGGTGGTAGAGGATTGCAGGAGTCTTCCCAATTGGACAGAGAATCGGAAGGAAATACAACCTCAGCCAGGGAAGTGTAAACACATGAATGACAAACAGAAGTAAACACCCCCTCACTTGTTCACCTTGGTCTCTTGTTCAGTCACTCAGAGGGTTTTATGAATTTTCCAACAATTTGGTAAATTTGCCTCCTTTTTTGATTTTAGCTGAATGCTTTTCACAGTCTGGCTCAGTCTTTTCCTCCTCGGGTTTCCTTTTCTGCCACTTCCCCAGCAGGCCTAAAACCCGCCACACTGCCTCCTTCCCCATTTGAAGTTACTGTCACGTGTGTACATTTATCTTTTTATTCTTGGAAAATCCATTGTATGTGTAGTAAGATTGGGGTGTGGTTTCTGGAGACAGAGAACCGTGATGAAGTGGAGCTGAGGAGGTGAAGGTTTGGGTTCCACAGCCCAAGCAGAAGGAGAAGCTACTGCACCCAGACACAGGAGAGCTGTGTTTAGGGTCTCTAAGATGATGAGGGTCTTTCGGTTGTGTATTCAGACTCATTGGTTCTGCGTTTGGTGCTCCTCCTTTAACAAAAGTACACTCTCCTGAAAATTAGTTCTTGAGTGAGGGCAGTTGTATGACAATGGGACAGATCACGGACTTTGAGCTCATTCTGACTCTTCCTTAGCAAGTGGCTGGTGAGATGCTCACTCTGAGACAGTCAGGAGTTGGGAGGGTCACTTGCCTTAGCATGGACCATGTTGACAGAGGATCTGGCAATTCAGTTCAAATGCTACCTAATAAATTCTGCTAGACTAAGAGGGCTTCCACTCCCTCCTGACTTTTCCTTTCCCTTCGCAGGTGTGTGTGTGTTGCTAGAGTTGAGAATAGTGGGGTTTGTCACTAGGGAGTAGAAGTCCAAGGGATCCATGGGGAAGGCAAGGTGAACACAGCCTACAACAGAACACACATCCTGACCTTGACCCCTTCTGTTTCCTATGCAGTGGCTCTTGCATGATCCCTCCCAGATTTCCTAACCATCCCCTAATTGCCATTCCTAGGGACCACTAGATACTCCATTGCACTTTGGAGCACACACCCCTAAACCACTTCCTCTAGTTGGGCTCTTGGGCCATCCCCGTTTTCTTTTTAATATATGGCAGGCTTGACACGTCTTTTTGCAAATCTGTTTTTGTTTCCTTGGAGTTACTCCGCAGGACATTTTCCCCCTCGAGGCCTTTCTGGGTCACAGTGGAAAAGAATGAATTTTATGGCTTGTCACACGCAGCAGAATTGCTCTCAAGTCTGGGGGTTTTGTTTTGTTTCTTTTCCTTTACAATGTCACCAGTAAAATTTAGTCTACCTGTTTCCTCACAGCCCTGCTAACAAGTTTGTCATTTTTATATGTTTTCTTCTGCTGTTTCCTAATTGCAGAACAGTCATGTAGCCGAAGAGATAGAATTAGAAAGGGAGGCATACAGAAAGAGAGGAGCGTGATGCAGGGTGGCTTTAAGAAAGAGCATGGGGAGCGAAGAAACATTTTTTTTTCCTTCATGGAAGGCAACAGGAAAAAGCAGAGTATGGATTTCTAAGGGCCGGAAATAAAATAAAAAAAATCACATACATGCACACGTAAGGACACACTAAAAAGCAATGAAATGCCTTGTAAAATAAAGCAAGAATGGAAGTTGTTTTGATATTTTTTTCAGCAAAAAAATTGCAAAAAATGCAAAAAGAATTGCTGGAATTACTAAACTTTGGAAATAGACTGTAGTGTAAGCTTCGTTTTTGTCTGTGAAATATGCTAAGTCAAACACGACGAGTGGGGGTGTTGTCTTTCTACTTGGCGAGAGTTCTGTTTTTCTCTGAGTAAACACAGCCCAAAGCAAGAGCGCTGAGAACACTGCTGGCCTGACTTCTGCGGCTTGACAGCGCTCAGTACCTGAGCGGAAGCCGAGAATGCAGCGCATGGCTATTCCATGCTCACGCTCAATACCCGAGCAGAAGCCGATGACGCAGCGCGTGGCTATTCCATGCTCACGCTCAGTACCCGAGCAGAAGCCGATGACGCAGCGCGTGGCTATTCCATGCTCACGCTCAGTACCCGAGCCGAAGCCGATGACGCAGCGCGTGGCTATTCCTGGCGTTTGGGGCAGACAGTGTACACAAGCAGCGCGTTCCTTTAGGAAGACAGTTGCATTTTATCTTTGTTGTTTGGGGACATTTTAAAAAGATGCTCCCTAAAGTTGGTGAGATGGCTCAGCGGTAAAGGCAAGTGCAGCCAACATGGTGGGAGGGGCTGTCCTCTGATCTCCACATGCAGGTTGGGGCCCGCATGTAAACACTTGTGTGCACACTCACACACTCACTAAAATAAAATGTAAAGAATGACATTTTTTTTCCCTCTAAAGCGACAGACTAGTATGTTTCGGTGCCACAGAGGAGCCTTTCAAAGGCAATGGCTGGATAGGGCCACTGGACTATCCCACAAGCATCCTGTGTAGGGAGTTGCTTTTGTTGTGTTCTGCAACTGACTGCTGAGATCTTGGGTTTTAAGTTCCTGCTGACTATCAAGAATGAGCCGTTATTTCTAGTCTTTCATTCAGAGCACTGGGTTTCCTAGTGCATATTTAATGCTGACCAACAGTGTGCTTCTCTTTGACACAAATACCCTGATCTACATAAGTGGAGTCCAGCATCATGCAGAATACATTCCGGGTAAGCTGGACCAGAACATAGCCCTAGCTGGAAGTAAACTTATTTTTCTCTATTTCAGCCCACTTGCCTTCATCACCTCTCCTCCTATGGAAATGGCCCCATCTTGGTGATCTTTGTGCCTGGTCCTCCTACCTGCTGACTGGGGCTTCTCATCTGGAGCCTTCTGCTGCTCTTTCTCCTCCTTCTCTCACCTTCTAGACTAGGGCAGGAGCTGAAGCTCCGCCTCCTGGGTCTCCACAGAACTGATTCCCCTCAGCCTCTGTCAGCCCAGGGGTAAAACTGCTACTGGCTCTTTTTATAGCATCCTTCACTGTGAAGCGCTGACCCGTCTCCTCTCAGTCACCCACTAGACATCTCCCTGGCTGCCCCATCATCCAGCAGGCTTAAGAAGCCTCCAACTCCCCATGTTTTCAGCTCAGTCCCCATCCTTCAGTTCTTTGAGTCGTCCTGACTACCCTATGTGTTCCTGGCTGGCCTTTCCACCCACAGCCCAGCACCAGGCTCAAAATCTCTCGCGATGTTGGTGTGCCCTTGCTCGCCTTGAAGGAACACCACCCTCATCTCCCGACACCATTCCGTGTGGCACAGTGCTCCCAGGCCTCCTAAAAGGCCACACTAGTCCTGCTCCTTTGCTTGTGTCCTCTTGGCGCCGCCGATAACCAACTCCATTGTGTTCTCCGTCTTGCCTCTCTTTAGAATCTGGCTCCACAAAATGAATTTTATGTTTCTTTAACTCCCAGTATGGACTGTCCCCGTGATACTCACTTCCCTACATTAGGTCCATGCAGTAACAGCATGCTGAGAATTTCTGGTGCTTTTTCCCAAGAGCCCAGGCCACATTTTCAGAAAGTCTGTGATTTATTTGGTGCATGCAAACCCACTGCTTAAAGACTACATGCTGTGAGCTTACAGTGAAATAACTCACATGGAAAAAGTTAAGAACTTCTTAGAACACAGCTTCCTAATAATTTCCCCATTGCCTGTTGTCCTGGCAGCATTTGTACATTGTGCTTCTGTGGCAGAAATATATCAAGGTGATATTCATCTCTTCCTGGTTGTCCATTCTGTGAGGTCATTGCCAGTGGCTTGACACCAGCTGTGTGTGAAGAGCACTGGTACCGTGTAAACACCATGGCTCAGCTGGTTTCAATTGTGGTCCAAGTGGTCCCTTGATGTTTGCTAGATTTGCTTGGTTTCAACTACTAGAGTCATAGATGATATCGATCATCACCTGTTTTATGCTGGTTCTGTGAAAACACTGCATATTGTGCTTTCTCGTCCCTCAAGAGCGGGCTGTTGGACATACTAGCATACATTCTGCCGTAATGCCTTCTACTGAGGCTACTTAACTCACACTAGCAGCACAGGCCAGTAAACCTAGATAAACTGAAAATGAATCTTTAAGTTCAATCTACCACACATCCCATCTTAGCCTCTCCTGCCTCAGATACATGCAGAACACTTACATTAGCCTATAGTCAGGCAACAGTTTTAACAAAAGCCTATTTTATCATAAAGAATTGAAGATCTCATGTAATTGATATTGTCCTGAAGGTGCCACACGGCACTAACTTCAAATCAAAACCCTGAAGCTGAACATGTGAGTGGGGGGGCTGTCTCTGCTCTGCTCACTGGGACGTTTCTTTCCCTTCCTCTGACCAACTGTGCTTTTGCTGTCTTCCTTGGTGTACTCTGCTCAGCTAATAAGATCCACTTAGCCTCTTCTCCAAGACATGGCCCCTGTGAGAACTCACTTATATTGATTTATTTTTTCGCCCACTCCAAATCCTTTGTATCCTGAGCCATACAACCAGGCATTTAATAAGCGATGTTCTAGTGAATTGTTTTCATCTCTGTCACCGCTCTCATCCCTTCCCCGTTGCTGCTATAAAACACTGACCAAAAGCAATGTAAGGAAAGCATTTGTTTGGCTTAGACTTCTGGGTCATAATTCATCACTGAAGGAAGTCAGGACAGGAGCTCAAGCAGGAAATTGAAGCAGAAGCCCCAGAGGAACAACATTCATGGTCTCACTCCCTCGCTCAGGTTTAGCTAGCTCTTGTACACAGCCCAGGACCACCTACCTAGGGAATTACGCCACTCACAGTGAGGATGCACCTCCTGTATCAACGAATATTCGAGACAGTGTCCCCAGACATGCCCAGGGGACAATTTGATCTGGGCAGTCCTTTAATAGAGACCACTTCTCGGATGACTGTAGAGCACATCAAACTGATAGTTGAGCCTAAGTAGAGCACTGGAGACATTAGAATCTAAGGGTTACTGAGCCCTCTGCTAGTTTCAGTTCTGGTATGAATGCTCCACTGATGTCTCATGGATTCACTCAGCTTCTGCTAATAGCATCCAGAGGATAGACACTATCCATCACTCTACTTCAGTACCTACATTGCCTCTCAGAACATCACCACCATTCAATAAGTACTGGGAGCTCAAAGACCAGTGGGAATGGCCATTTTCATTGCCTCTTTTATGATGCCTTGTCACATTTAAGGCAAATTTCATAATGAGTTTCTCCAGTGCCCATCAACATCTCTGAAGTAATTGGTGCTGCCCAGAAGCAGATACGTCTCACTGTTTAGAAAAGTCTAAGTTCTTAAAACATTTTAAAAGCCATATTCTGTAGGTCTTTGAAAGATTTGAAGAATACCTATTCATCTGAAATATATCTCTTTTCATCTAGAAAACCTAACTAATATGACTACAAGTTTGACTATTATAGATGACTCTCTATTAATCTGTATTTCTTAATTATACATTACATTTTAAATGAGTTGCATGAACACATAATATCTTAAACAAGAGTAGAAATATACATATAACAAAATTGACCTTAAATTTGTATCAATAAGCCAAAGTTTATACCAATGTAAAGTATTCATTTCTATATCTTATCTCCTTTTAAATGAAAACAAACATTTATAAGCAATATTTTTGAGAATCTGGGCATAGTTTTCTTCAAACTATTTTAGAAGGTCTTGTTCCATCAAACCACATTAGCCTGGAAGGAATCCATAGGTTCTCATCTTCCGTGGAAACAAAAGCAGAACCTCTTTTCCAAAGTAACATATCCTTAGACCCAAATTTTGAAGTCAAGATACCTTTACGTTGGTTTAACTTAGCAGGCCCCAGAATCAAATGTCTTTCTGCAGTCAAAAAATTCAAAAACACAATAATATGCACAATCCAAACTCTCTATGTATATTTCATCTTTACGTAGCTTTTTTTACTCTAGTACTTTTTAGTACTTATTTTATTATCTTTACTCCTTGCACACAGCAAGTGCTCTGCTGACTGGACTATCTCTGCAGCCCACTTAGACCCACTGTTCCCACTCACCTCTGAGAGTCAGAGCATGTCCATAGTGGGAAGCCGAGCATTGGATTTGGTCTTAGTAATAGGTTTACAAGATAAAGATGTTTTTCTTGCTTTGTTTTTACAAGCTGCTCATGTCCCTTTACTGTGGCATATTTGTGGGTAGAACTTCCTTCCGGTTTTCTTTCTGAAGTTTGGGCCATCTGTTGCTCCTCAGAGGTCGGCTGGCAAATAATTAGAATTGTTAAGTCAGGATGCAGAGAGAAGAGGGCAAGTCTTGACATCTAAACTTTGTCGAGAAGGAGGGACTTTTAAAGTTCTTTTGCATTAGAAGCCAAGGCTAGAGGTCTTTGTCCTCAATTGTTTCTTCATAATTATGGATGAAACAGATTTCAGTCAGCGACAAGCAGGTCTTGAGCTCTGTTGCTCCAGGGCAAAAGGAAGATATAATAAGCAGAGAGCTTGAAACACACCCTGGTGGACTCAGCCTTGTGGGCACAGAGAAGGAAACCTCTGGATTAGAATTAGCACCCTTGGTCACGCACCCTTGCAGCACATACAGGTGGGTCTGCAGGGATGTCACGAACATGCTACGGCAGAAACATAGATGGGCATGTTTGTGCCATTCCATAAGGTCAGAATTTGTTGAATAACAGAGATTTACAAACTACGTTGGTTTGGTTGGCTGCAGTATGCTAAGTAAGTCAACAAGCCTTCAACTTGTCTGCTTTATGTACTTATTATGGGATTTTGAATTTTTCTCATAAAATGGAATTCTCAAATATCAATATATACAAAACCTTGATAATGTCGCTTTCTCCATAACTCAACATGTCTTCCAGCCGTAAGACATGTTTGCCGGGCCTCCTGGAGGATGGCTGTGGCTGGTAAACACCACAGTTTCTTACGAGGATGAGTTAAAATGCAAGGAACCAGGCACCATAAACCTAAAGCACTTTCTCCGTCAGCAGCCTATATTCACTTTGGAATGTGAATATGTACTTACTGTATTGATGCATTTCTGTGGAGCAGGGGTCACTGAGTAGGAGAACAAGTCTGAAATATGACTCCTTGGAAAATATTTTGTCAAAGGCCCTTAGTTCATGTCAAAATATCTACAGGAATGAGCCTTCCTTGGTTTTTACCAGAATGCCAGGGTTGCAGTGGAAGAGCACATGGCCCTTGGGAGTGGCTGCCCATGTGTGCTTGCCAGGGAGCAAGCATACCACAGCCCCTCGCCCCCAGTGTTGCCAGCTCTGGTGGAGACAAACAGGCCTGTCTTCTACAGCTAGGACTTCTGGATCTTGGCCAAAACCTGGCCAAGTTGGGAGTGAGGGTGGGGTGTTAGGGAGACTGCTTGAGTCTAGGAGATGAATGTTTTCATTGGTTCAACTGGGAAGGAGGGAGATGGGCCCCGGGACTTGCAAAATATCACATTTTGGCAAAAATAGTTTGAAAAACAGGAGATTCCTGGAAAGCAATAATGCTGACAGTGGAGGGTGTGTTTGAGGCTTGCCAAACTGTAGAGCAGGGTTTGGTTCAGATGCATAGAGGCATAGAGGCCGAGAGAGAGCAGGCTGACGACTCCGTCCCTCTCTGTCCGCGGAGCTCATTTGGCAGCAGATGCAAACTTTAGCACCCCCAGAGGCACGGTTAGAGCCCTGGCCTCTACCTGAGAGCACTTGGCCTCCCTCTCTGTCCATGCTCACCTGAGTCCCATGAGAATCAGCCCTTGCATAGGCTGTATCCTGCTTCTGGGCCTTCTCCTGCTTCCATTCAGCCTTATCCATCTCCCCATCCCAGGCTCAGTTCAATCATCACCTTCTCCTCAAGCCTTGGCCGCCCCGGCCTCTGGCCTGACCCCCTTTGCTGTGTCATGAAGAGTTTGTTCATAACATCAGGCTTTCTCCCAATCTCATACAAGGGTCCTCTCCCTTTAGGATTTCCTGGAACTGGTAAGCTCACCAGCTTTGAGGACGAAGGCAGTTCTTACACGGCAGAGGGAGGCTTCTGGCAGGTTCTGGTTGCTGGTGCCTTAGTCCATCTCCATTGGGGCCTCTTTTGTCCCATGAGATCTCAAGTGCTCAGAGCGGGTCCGGAAGTCAGAGGGTGCAAACCAAAGCACTGTGCCAAAGCATAAGCGGCACCTGCCATCTTGGGGTGCGTGTGTGAACCCTTTGTGGAAAATTCTTATGTGAATGGTCGGGTCATAGCTACAAGCTTGAGTAGCCAATCCACTCACACTGTAAGGTACCTGGGGACCCCCATGGATCAGGAAGATGGGCATCTGAATAGAAAGGGCAAGAACATGTCTAATAGCTGCTCACCTCAGATGCTGCCCCCAGAACATGGAACTGGAAGGAGCTGGTTTTCTAGGACTTCCTCTCGTCTTTACTTCGTTTTGGCTGGTGAGGGGTGTGACGAGGGAAAGCCTGGTTAGCAGGCGAGGGTCTGACTCTTTTGGGCACTCACTGTGCAATTGTTAGGGACTGAATGTGTCTTCCTCCAAATCTGTGTCTTGATCGTGTAAGCTGCAGCACTGTGGATACACAGTCTTCAGACCCAGCGTCTTACAGAGGTGGCTGAAGCAATGAGAGGTGGGTGGTCGCCCATCCAGCCTGACTAGTGCCATTAGAAGAAGGGAGAATTAGGTCATAGACACCCAGGATGACCGTCTACAAACGCCAGAAGAAAGCACCCACTGGCCAGCAACCGAAAAAGCTTTCAGGATAAACAAGTAATGCCAGTGCCTTGACCCTGGGCTGCTAACCTCTCCAACTGTCAACAGTAAATTTCAGTTGGCCAAAACCAGCCCATCTGCGGTGGTTGCTATGACAGAACTACAGGACAAATACTGTGATGTACTCACGATCAATGTGAAACGGTCCTAGGCCGTTTTAAATAATCGTCTTCCTCCAACTCGGCAGACAGTATAAGCTCCATTCCCCTAAACTCTGCCCACGGCTACACTCTCTCCACAAGTGCAGAGCTTTACAGAGAATTCCAACAAGGAAAGATGCCAGCCATGAGTTCACGGTCTAGGGTAAGAAGGAACGTGTGCCCGGGAGACCCTGGGTGGGTAGGAACAGAGACAAGAGAGCAGAATGGGCTTTGCCTCAGAGGTTCTGTCTTCCAGGTGAGTAGGCCTTGGGGAATGGTAGAGGAAGAACATTTAAGACTGCTGGTCCCAGCCTTGAGCGCCATGGAGATGGAAGGGGGTGGGACTCGGGAACCAAGCGCCAGCATGATTTCCCACAATTCTCGCCCACAGTTTCCTTGGGTTCAGGGAGACCAGGCTCTATGGCTCCACGAAGAGGGTCATAGGAAGCCAGGCTGTGGTGGTGCACACTTTAATCCCAGTACTCGGGAGGCAGAAACAGGCTAATCTCTGCGAGTTCAAGGCCAGCCTGGTCTACTGAGTGAGTTCCAGGACACCCAGGGCTACATGGAGAAATCCTGTCTTGAAAAAAATAAAAACTCAAAACAAACAAACAAGCAAACAAACAAAAAAGAGGGTCATAGAAGCAGCTGTAAGCCTTGAAGGGATTTCTTTCCCATCATCGGTAATCTCTGAAGAACTGTGGCCTAGAGTTTCCCTTGGAGAGAGCAGTTTGTGTTCCTGGTAGGACACAGACACTTCTAGTGTAATTTGCAAAGACTGGGGTAATTAATTTTAATTGAAACCCTCTAGGTGCATTTCCGGCAGTGATATTCTCCAGATGAGTCCCTGGCCCCCAGGCCTACTAGATGCTAAATAGGAAAATGTGTGTGTTTTATGTGTTTCTGACCAGCTCCCCTTTCCCAGCGCTCCCAGCCCCACATCTGGCTAATGCTCACATGAAAGGGTCTGTGCGACTCGGTTCTACAAACACTGTCCATTCTGACAGACTACCTTCTCCACTGAAACGCTGGCCTCAAAATTACTCCCAGGTTTTGGGCCAGACTGACTTCCCAGGCAAACATAGTTAGTGGGGTTCAGAGCAGCGCTCTGCAGATTGTGGGAGTTAGCCGCTGGTGAGCCTCCCATCAAGGACATGATGGAGACACTCTTCAGAGCAGAAGCATGCCAACAGTGGGGTACCTTCCGGAAAATGCTGTCGTCGGGTGGCTTTTACATTCCTCTTCAGATAGCACAGGAGGACAGGACCCTGGATCCTAGGTAGCATTCTCTCTGATACAACCTCTGCCTTGTGTGCTAATGACCCGCTCTGCGGTTGCGGTTGCGGGAACAGAGAAAGCTAACAGGCTCCCGGTGAGGCGGAAGGGAAGGGCTAAGTCTCAGCCTGAGCCTTGTTAGCATCCTGAGGCTTTCAAATCTGCAAGCCAGCCATCCGCAGATCTGCGTGCCACCTGACCGTCAGTTTTGAGGTGGGTAGGACCCCACTGATGTTGTCACCTCCCCACAGCTTGCTTTCCCACCTGCCTTGTTTCTGTCAATGGTCCATCACTCAGTGTCCCCCTGGTCAGGACCCCAGTCGCCTGGCATCTCTCAGGTTCCTGTCTTGTGCTCCTCCTCTTCACTTCTGGGTGCAGCCCCTCCCACCTTCAGCCTTTGCAGCCCCCTTCAGGCTACTGAGAGGCCCGAGCTCTGATGTCACGTGTCTTAGTCCGTGCTCTGTTGCTGGAAAGAGACACCATGGCCATGGAAACTCTAAAAAGGAAAACATCCTATGGGGCTTTGCTTACTGTTTCAGAGGTTTAGTCCGTTGTCATCATGGTAGAGCTTGAGAGGCCTCCATCCCATCTACAGGCAACAGGAAGAGAGAGCCACTGGGCCCGGATTGGGCTTCTGAAACCCCAAAGCCCACCGCCAGTGATGCACTTCCTCCAACAAGGCCACACCTCCTAACCCTCTCAAGTAGTGCCACTCCCTGATGACCAAGCATTCAAATATATGAGCCATTAGGGACCATTCTTTACTCAAAACATCACATCAGGAAGCGAGTGTCACAAGAGGCCAGGAAGCTGAAGGGAGGTGAGGCAGAGCTCATTCACTCGGGCAAAGGCCATTACAGGGTACCAGACAGGCACGGCACACGCTAGCAGATAGCCAGACATGTGCCAGCATACACAGGCCAAACACAGGCAGGCACAGACAGACACACACACATACGCAGTGAGTGAGAGAAAGAGAGAGAGACTACTGGGAGAGACTGACTGGGAGAGAGCCTGGCACACAGGCCTATAGACACACACACACACACAGGCTGGCAAAGGCCAAGGCCAAAGCTAAAGGTTCCTGACCTCCAGGCCATATTTAGCCAAAATCACACAAAGGCGGCATTTAGCTGGGAGTGGTTATATAATAGATTATATCACTGCTTTCCTTTGGGGTTTCTGAACTTCACTGTCTGCCATTTTGTGCTGATTCAGAGGTCCCCTGGATGTCTTAGGCGTCTTGGGCCATGCTGGACATCCACGTTAGTGCCGTGCTGTGGACACAAACTGGACTGTGTGGTGTTCTGGTCGCTACAACTGCTGCAGCTTGTTCCATTACGGCAGCCACCTGAATGATTTCTGTGTTTCTAAATTTATAATTTACTTGTTCTCAAATTTCAATGTTAAAAGAAAAATTCTGCCAGATATGGTGAGTGGGGCATACCTGCCATGCCAATACCTGAGAGACCTAGGCAGGAGGGTGGCAAATCCAGTCCAAGTCTGGGGGATGGAGAAAGCTCCACTCTCAAGAATCAGAGCTTTTATAAAAGGAGATGCCCGAGGTGTTAGACATCTGAGGGCAGGGGCCGGAAGATGGAAGGAGGAAGACCAGAAGTATCTAGTAAACTCAACATGCCTCAAAACTTCTGTTTGAATCCCAAGACCACAATGGCCATTGCACACCATTCCCATGTGGACTTTCCACACGGTTGCTCCACCCAGCCCAGAAGCAGCCGTTAGTATGTCCCTGTCCCTCCTGTCACAAAGCTTCACCCTGCTTGTCATTCTGTCCCACCCTTCTATAACCAACATAAGTTTAGATGTCAAAGGTGGCCATCCTCACAATGCTCCCCGCAGTGCGAAGGAGGGGCGCAGTGCGAAGGAGGGGCGCAGTGCGAAGGAGGGGCGCAGTGCAAAGGAGGGGCACAGTGCGAAGGAGCAGGGAGGTGGAAGCAAGCTTTCACCGGTTTGTGCTCATCAACACTAAGCCTCGCTTCTGGATAATTAGATACACTGTGTTTCTGTGGTGGATTTCAGACTTAGGAGCAAAAATGACTCAAATAGGGATCCAGCCAATGAAGGGCAACGGGTCTACTCTAAATTCTAGTTTGCATTACATAGTTTTTAAACATAAAACAAAACAAAACAAAAAAAAATCAGCCTACAAATCACAATCCCAGAGAACCTAGATAACAATGAGGACCCTAAGAGAGACATACATGGATCTAATCTACATGGGAAGTAGAAAAAGACAAGATCTCCTGAGTAAATTGGGAGCACGGGGACTATGGAAGAGGGTTGAAGGGGAGGGGAGGGGAGAGTCAGAGAGGGGAGCAGAGAAAAATGTAGAGCTCAACAAAATCAATGAAAAAAAATGAACTGTCTTAGCTAGAATTTCTATTGTTGTGACAAAACACCAAGACCAATAAGCAAGTTGGGGAGGAAAGGGTTTATTTGGTTTACACTTCAGCATTGCTGTTCTTCAGTGAAGGGAGTCAGGACAGGAACTCAAACAGGGCAGGGTCCCAGAGGCAGGAACTGAGCAGAGGCCATGGAGGGAGCTGCTTACTGGCTTGCTTCCCCTGGCTTGCTCAACCCACCTTCTTATAGAACCCAGGACCATCAGCCCAGGACCACCCACCATGGGCTGGGCCCTCCCCTACGGATCACTAATTAAGAAAACGCCTTACAGCTGGATCTCATGGAGACATTTCCTCAACTGAGGCTCCTTCCTCTGCTGACTCTAGAGTGTGTCAAGTTGACATACAAAATCAGCCAGTGTAAGGATGAAAGTTTTCAATTAAAAAAATCGTAGAGTACAGATGTGAAATTAAAAGGTACAATTATTTACTGTGGTATATGAAAAAAAATGGCATTTATGAACAAACCTTGGCCTAGTTCTTGAGATTCTGTGGTCCGGGGCTGTGCCATTTGGGGAACATGGCTTAATTAACCATGAAGGATTGGTAATGATAGTTAGTATTATGTTTCAACCTGACTTTCAAAAGGGTTCAGTGAAGCAATATTTGTGGATGTATCTGTGAGGGTGGGGTGAGCTGACAGCCTGTGAGTGAACCAGGCTCATCTAGAAGCAAAGGCCTACAGCAATATACGGTCAAAGTATCTGCCCACCGCTTTCAGTTTGGAGACAACTGAGCATGTGCGCCAGGTCTCTCTGTCCATGGCCTTTATGAAGTAGATTAAGACTGCCCCAAAGCACTCCTGTTTGCCATTTTAATGTCTCCAGCATGCGTTCTGTGACCTTGAGACAAGCATATCTATAATGTGTCTACTGTCTTTGCCCTTTGGCCTATAATCTTAAAGTGTGCATGCTGGGGGGGGGTACCTTCTCTTGTGCTTAGCGGAGTAAGCGTAAGTGCTTCAGGAAAGCATGGTTTTCCTTCCCGAGGAGGCTATTGTTCTGGGAGTTGTTGCAGGTAATAAATTTTTCTGTGCTCTTTTATTTTTTTTGCATATGCTTGCTTTGATTTTCCGCTCGTCCAGAAGCCAACCCATTGTGTTTGGTTCCAAGGTGAGTGTTTGAATCGGCGGACTCCACAGTGTGGGTGGGCACCTAGTACTCTAGGGTGCTGATAGAGTAGATGGGAAAGGAAGGGGAAATTTGAAGCTTTTGACCCAAGACCTTTCCCTGGGACTTAGGTCATCAGCTTCCCTTGGTTCTCAAGCATTATGAATTTATGCCATGAGCTGGTTCTCTCTCTCTCTCTCTCTCTCTCTCTCTCTCTCTCTCTCTGTTTCTCTGTGTAGCTCTGGCTCTCCTGGAACTTTCTCTATAGACCAGGCTGGCCTTCAACTCAGAAATCTTCCTGCTTCTGCCTCCTGGGTGCTGGCATGCGCCACCACACCATGGCCCAAACCACCGACTTTCTTGATCTTTGTCTTCATTTCAATCTAGAATCACAGGAGTCAGTTCCTAGGCACCTCTGTCACTAGCATCTCTATCTCTATCATTGTCTGTCTCTATTTCTGTTTCTCCATCTCTCCCTCTGGTTTGGTGTCCCAGGAGAGCCATAACACTGTAGTTTACAGTTAATATAACTGAGTGGAAAAGGAATTTGCTTTTGAGTCAGCTCTAAATTCAAAGGTAATTCTACTGTTTACTGACCTGTGACCTTTGGCTTATGATCTGAGAACGGACATCTGTCAGGCTGAAAGGTAAGAACAATTGTGTTTACCTTGGTGGTAATTAAAAGGAATGTATGTGCAGAGCTGGGGAGGGCTGGTGCTCATGCGTGAAGAGAGGAAGGTTAGTGATGGGACAAGAAATGACTTGATGGGGGTCACGGAGGATCTCAGCAAGTCCACAGAATTTGATCAGCCGCGAGTCTCTGAAGGTAAACTGTGGGTCACGTGAAAGCAGGAGGCATACAGGCAGCCTTGTAAGGCAGCAGACACCAGGCAAGATAAACAGTAAGGTGTGATCGAAGGGTTCTAGAACCGAGGCTCAAACGGTTCATTCCCCCGCATTCTGAGAGATCCCTCTTACGTGTGGTTCATAGCAAAGGAACCCAACTGATGGCTGGAAGAGGCAGCATGGGCCCCACTCAGAGTCTGGGAATATATTGGAAAGTATCGCTTTTGGGTTGAGGGAGAATTGAGGTCCAGACACCTAATTATTACGAATGACATTTCCTCCCCAAGTTGCTGTTGGCCATGGTGTGTATCACAGGGACAGAGGGCAAACAAAAAGCCCTTGAGACCATCTGAGTGCAGAAGAAAGCCAGAGGCTGGGTCTCCCAGGCCTCCTGGCCAACTACATCATGACTATCTTTCTTCTCTAGAAACTGTCCCTTAATCCTTGAGATCAAGAACCTAGCACGCCCTGCTTGTATCACGGGACCTCTTTGCCCCACCACAGTTGACTGACAGAGGTTAGATTCAGCTCTGGGGGTAAAGACCCTCTACTCCGTGCAGGAGAGGGCCCACGGAAGCTGTGGGTCCAGCTTCCCAAAGGCCTTAGCTTGGGGGAATGCGCACTGGTGCAGGAGAATTGTCTGTATTTTTTCTATCATGATTTAAATAAATGCTGATTGACCATTAGCCAGGATGTATAGGTGGGACAACCAGACAGGAAGCAGAGGTGGAGTAAGGAGAATAGGAGAATTCTGGGAAGCAGGAAGCGCTCTCGGGACTAGACCACCAGAGAAGCAGGATGTGACCTGCCCCGCTGAGAAAGGTACTGAGCCACGTGGCTAACGTAGATAAGGATAATGGGTTAATATAAGCTACAAGAGCTAATACGAAGCCTGAGCTAATGGGCCAATCAGTTTATAACCTAATGTAGACTCTCTGTATGATGGGACTTGCCAGCTGTGGGAACTGGACAGGACAGAAACCCCAACTAGCAGGCCCTCATGCTACAGAATGGTGCCCACGTGGATAACTGCATCCATAGAAAGCCTGAGAAAGATGGGGAAAAATAGAGTAAAGCATGTTTTCTTGGTAGCAGCAATTTCTCAGGTCTGCTCTGCTTGCTAGAGGCAAGTGCTCTCATCTAAGAGAGGCTTCCTGACTCAGCTTTAGCTGCAAAACCTTGCAGCTCTTTTAAGAGGTCCTGCCACGAAACACTTAAATGGTGTTGATAAAAAGCTGACCGCAGGCTTTTTGGTTTTCAGCCATAGCAGGAAAAAAGCTGCGCCGTTTTAAAATGCCAGCTTTGTGGGCCAACCTGCCAGGGCAAACTCTGACTCTTTCAGGCAGTCGGTCCGACTACCACGAAGGATTTGAATGTGGTTTCTGAGCACACTGCTGCAGCTTGCTTGCTGGCAGGGACCTTGAAACACCATAGAATTGTAGCAATAAACATGGCTCTGGCCAGGACCTCAGCCTTGAGGCTGAAATCTCAGAAAGCTAAGGAATGGGCTGGATCCAGCCGTCAAAGCCACGGCTTTTATCTTACCCATATAGCTTGGTAAATTAAAGACTCGTGTAGTCAGAAAAAGAGAGATATACAGTAAAGAGAGATTAAAAAAACCCTCTAAATGGTTTATAGTGTGTTAAATATATATACAGGCTAAAGGTTAAAATCCTTAAAATAAAAAAAAAAAGAAAGAGAGTAGTTGAGTGTGGTGGTACATACCTTTAATCCCAACATTTGGAAGGCAGAGGTAGATTAACCTCTGTGACTTCAAGGTGTGGTAGCACACACCTTTAATCCCAGCACTGGGGAGGCAGAGACAGGCGGATCTCTGTGAGTTCAAGGATAGCCTGGTCTACAGAGTGAGTTCCAGGACAAAGATACACAGAGAACCTGTCTCGAAAAGCCAAAAGTTAAAAGTAAAAATAAAAGAAATAGAGGTTTAAATAAAGCCACGTAAAGATGAAAGACACACAGAGAATCTGGATACTGTATGTTATTATGCTCTCTTTGAATTGTTTGAATGCTGAGGAAGGAGCAACAGCTACTAAAAGATATTTGCACATAAATGCTGCTGAATTAATCCAAGATAGGTATTTTGAAAATACCTTGACTTCAAATTTGAAGTCAAAAGGTATGTTACTTTGGAGAAGAGATTTTGCTTTTGTTTCCACAGGAAATGAGAGGCTGTGGATTCATTCTGAGTTAAGAAAAATCAGGTTTCATCAAGGAAGACCACCTGAGATACATCCAGAACAGATTCAAGATGCTGCTTGAGATGATCAAGCCTCACAGGATGCTCCAGTCAGGACTTGATCATAACTCTAAATTTTTTTAGGTCCCCATAGGATTGTCAGCACCCCCAACCAGCTGGAAGTAGCCTGAAATACTACGCCCACATTCCCAAAAAATGGACTATGGATATTTTCCTTTGTTTAAAAAAAAAAAGAGGGGGATGTGGTACGGGAGAATTGTCTGTATTCTGTCTATCATGATTTAAATAAATGCTGATTGACCATTAGCCAGGATGTATAGGTGGGACAACCAGACAGGAAGCAGAGGCGGAGTAAGGAGAATAGGAGAATTCTGGGAAGCAGGAAGCGCTCTCGGGACTAGACCACCAGAGAAGCAGGATGTGACCTGCCCCGCTGAGAAAGGTACTGAGCCATGTGGCTAACATAGATAAGAATAATGGGTTAATATAAGCTACAAGAGCTAATACGAAGCCTGAGCTAATGGGTCAATCAGTTTATAACCTAATGTAGACTCTCTGTATGATGGGACTTGCCAGCTGTGGGAACTGAACAGGATGGAAACCCCAACTAGCAGGCCCTCATGCTACAGCGCACTATTAATTATTTTACATCTGAGTTACTTAACACTGGCCACTGTTTCTTACAACCAAAATAATTTATGGTTAATAAACCAAAAATTAATTGTTTGACCCCAGGCAAATTATTCTAACACCACAGACATCTCATTTATAAAATGAGGATATTTTTTCTTCTGCCCTGCCTGTAGTCTTTGGACTATTATAAGCGTTCAGCCACATAAAGCACTGGGTATTTCACGCACAGTGAACTTTTGTACAAACTTAAGTGCCGCCGTTTGTCTACCGCAGGAAAAGCATCCAGAGCTTTCTCCAAGGCTGAAATGTCTTTGCTTTTTAGCTTAACTGCTGTGGTCAATCCCTCTCAAGTTCCAGAAGTCTTCAGAGCTGCATGTTTGCTTTGCTTTGCTTTCGCTAGATGGTTAAGACTTTCATTGTTTGTGACACTGTGATTGCCATTATACTGTTGGTCATTGCCAGGCCAGGCCTAATTTGTATACGATTGCTGCTATTTGCAGCCATTTTCAGCAGCTCTGTTTGGCAGTCTGAAAAGAAGTCTGTCACGACCTCACCATACCCTAAAACTTTTTAGTTTTATTTTTTAACATATTTTACATCTCTTCTGTTCTCTGAAAAAAAAAGTCATGTTAGTTAGCCAAGCGTGACATAACAAAAAAACCCAGAGCCTGGGAGGCCTAAGAAACATAAATCATAAATGTATTGTCTCAGAGTCTGAGGGGCAGAAGCTGGAGGTCAAGGTATAAGCCAGGAGGCCTCCTTCCAAAGGCTGTGTGGGAGTCTGTTTCTCCCTTTCTCTGGTTTGTAGATGGCAACTTGTCCCTGTGTCCTTTAAAATAAAAAGATTAGGGGCCAGTGTGGTGGTGCATGTCTTTAGTCTCAGGAGGCAGAGGAAGGTGGATCTCTGTGAGTTTTAAGCCAGATGGGATGACAAAGTGAGACCCTGTCTCACCAACAACAAAATAAATAAATAGAAATAAAAGATTAATTAATATATTATTATTTTTGAGACAAGGTCTTATTATGTAGCCTTGGATAGCCTGGAGTTCAACACGTAGACTATCCTGGCTACAGTCATAGAGATCTGCCTGCCACTGATTTATTTTATTTTTAATTATGTGTACATGTGTGGGACTGTGCGCATGAGTACAGGAACCTTTGGTGGCCAGAAGAAAGTGCCAGGTCATCCGGAGCAAGAGCCCTGGGATGCTGGGAGCCACTTGACATGGGTGCTGGGAACCCAGCATGGGTCCTCCGCTAGAGCAGCAAATGCTCTTAACCCCTGAGCCATCTGTCCAGCCTGCAGTGTTCTTTCCTGTCTTCTGCCCTCTGCGTGTGTCTTTGTGTCTCTATCCACTCTTTGAGTAAAGATGTTGGTCATCCTCGGCTCGAGCCCATCTTCTCTTGATTATCTCCATAAAGACCATACACCTAAGTAAGCGTGTGAACTACCGGACTGTAGAACTTTGACAAGTCTTCTTCAGTGTGGACACCATTTGACCCAGCTCAACACGTACTCTTTCTACAGAAACTATTATCTTAGACTTAACAGAATCTGAAGCTTGGAAATAACTGGAAAGGGATTGTAGAAACAACGCTGAGGTGGAAATGTGGGAAGACAGGGGATGCTTGGCCCTCGGGGAAGCCTCTTGGTCACATCGACACACACGTGCAGCCTGCAGCAGGCCAGCTGTGTGACCCCAGCGCTGAAGGGCACTGCTGATGGTGACACTGTGTCCTAAATGATGCTCAGCTCCTGGTAAACAATATAATCTTCCTTCACTCCGCATGGTAATCTTATTCCTGGAAACTGCAAGATTTTAAAGAGCTTCTGAGAAACACCCTGTGTTTATATGTAAAGTAGAGCCCAGCTTCTACCTACGTGAAACTCTGGTGAAGCATTTAGAAATGAGGCAGAGCATGGAGGCAGCTGTTAGCTACAGAGGAGTGTCCCAGGCACTGAGGGATGTTGAGCATTCTTTACCCCCCCCCCCAAATTGACCTCGGTAGGGCAAAAATACCGTCCAAATAGTTAGAATGCTTCTCACCCATGAGGAGTGGTGAGGAGACATCAGATAGCCCCAACAAACTATGCTAAGAATGACGGCATGTGAGTCAGTGGGGGCGCTGTGATGAAGGGACCATGTCCACCCTGCAACACTTACCTGCCTGGATGGTAGCCTGTGTTTGTTTCACATCTGATACCTCGGTAGGACTTGAAGCCTCAGCTCTACCCCTCCACACAGTTGTATCTCCAAGGTACAGCATGGTGCTCAGTTGGCAGTAGGGCCTGTTGTAGCGGGGAGCCCTGAAAGTGCGGCTGGGTGGCCGGATGTGTGTGTGCACCCTCATTTGATCTCAGCTGTTGAACTATGAGCTGGACACTGCGCTAAGCCCTGGAAACCCCACCTGCCTCAGATAGTCCTGATTTCAAGGAGCGGAGATGGAGTCCAGTGATGGAGAGAGACACATGAGTAGTGTTGGGTGCTATGGGAACATGAACAGAGGGACTCTCCACCCCGGCCGTGATGTCAGATAGACTACTAGCAGAAGGTACAGCCTCACGCGTGAGGAGGGCGTGGTGGAGGGGGGAACGGACTGCCCGGGCAGCCCTGCCTTCTTGACAGTGACACAAGCTGTGAGGACCTGGATGGAAGTCAGGGTGTGAGAGAGAGCTGGATTTGTCCACCCCATACCATTCTTCCTTAATTATTATCATTGCATGTAGACTCTCATGCGTATGTATATGCACATGTGTATATATAACTTGGTTTGTGTATACACGTGTCCATTTGGGATTGGACAGCCACGGGGAAGCTCATCCCTGGAGGAGACTAATTACCTTTCTTTCAGCTGTTATTGATCACCTGCAGTTTCTCATCTACGGCTGGGACCATGCGAGGTTTCTCCTGTCTGTACTGGCATGCCGACTGATGGCACTGTGCCAGGCTTGTCCGGGTAGCCGTATTGTTAAGAGTACACGAACAAATTGTCCTTGTCATGTCTAGAAGATACTGTCCAATGTCGGACATCCTGGCTTCCATCAGGGCTTACGGTTTGGGGAAGGTGACACTCCTGGGGGTCACTGGAAGCTGCTATCCCCCTGGAGGGCTCTCAGGCCCTTTCCTCTGGAACTCTCCCTTGTGAAGATGTATCCTGTGCTGTTCCCTCTAGCACTTCCTCTGAGGGGAGGAAATGGTGCCCTTTTATGTGACCCTAGCTCCAGTCTGTCCCTTCCTCAGCTGTGCGTGTTCCAAGCTGAGTCCCCTGCCATGGAGGTTTATATCCACGCACAACCTTCTAACAAGGAGCTCTGGGTTCATGTCACACTCTGCAGATAGAGACATGATTCAGTGTATTCTCCACGTCAACAAGGAGGAATCAAATTAGACCAAAAGACTTCTGAATGGGGTCCAGGATGTCAATAATACATCTTTGTACTAAGAGTTGGAAGACGACTTTGATGGCGGGAACGAGCGGGGGAAATGTGGTCCTTGCTAACCTGCTGTGCATCTGAAAGCACTATAAACACTTCTAGGCATTAGTACTAGCCAGAGAGAGGCGAAGCAGTTGTCTGGAGCCAAAGGCTGCCAGCAGTAGTAAGAAAAGCCTCTGAGTGTGTTTTTTCCATCTGTTTAATTTCTTCTGCTGAATAGGAGAAAAAATATAAATAAATGATTCAAAGAAATGTCACATGCAATTACTTCCACCAGGGACAATAACCAGGGATCCACTTCGTTAGGGTCCTCATGTGCCTGGTGCCTTCTGGTGGGCTGCCATCCTGCTGGGAGTCCTCAGACTTCTGAGTCTCCAAGTTGAGTTGCTCAAGATCAAGTTTGGCTGAAGCTTTCTTTGCCTCAGCAGTCAGATTAGGCCACATCCAGGGTACCCATCCCATAGGCATCTTTGACACCTCAAACTCATTGTCCCAAAGATGAATTAGGTTTTAATCCACCGCCCGTCCTCCTGTGCTCCAACCACCTTCTTCTCTGTTACCAGAGTGTTCTTTCTAAATTGTGACCAGGACTCCCCATTTTCCTCCACTTGGCATTTCTCCATGGCTCTTCAAGCATCACATTCAAACACTTTGTTCAAAGTTCAAAGTTCCAGCTCAGACAGGATGTTTATACCTCTCCTGTGGAAGTTTGAATGCAATTGGCCCCAATAAGCTCACAGTGAGTGGCACTATTAGGAGGTGTGGCATTGTTGGAATGGGTGTGGCCTTGTTAGAGGAAGTGTGTCACTGTGGGGGCACACTCACTGAGGGTTCCTACGCTCAGGATGTCACCCAGTATCTCAGTCGACTTCCTGTTGCCTGCAAGGACTCGCAGCTCCAGCACCATGTCTGCCTGCACGCTGCCGTGCTCCCCACCATGAACTGTAAGTTCAGAACCTCTGAACTGTAAGCTAGCCCCCCCAATTAAACATTTTCCTTGTAAGGGTTGCCATGGCCATGGTGTCTTGTCACAGCAATAAAAACCCTAAGACATCTCCTCTGAGAGACGACCCCTTCTTAATGCTATTGAAATTTCTTTGCCAAGGTGTTTTATTTTCCTATCATACTAATTGGGGCAATTCTCCACTTGGAACTGCTCCTGTGCCTAGTTTACACTGATTCATAGCATTGTGATTATTTGCATGCATGTCACTTATTTCTTAAAGCTGGGCATCTGCCTATTTTTGCAGATCTCCAAATATATATGTCTTGCATAAAGAAAGTGGGCTAACTAAGGGTAACCTTGGACATTGTCACAGACTCCTAAGAACTGGTGACACACAGTTCAAATTGATCTCTCAGTTCAGTTGGTAATGAGAGTGGTGGTTCAGGGTCCCAGAGAGATAGAGTCTCTGCCACATCAGCATTTGACCTCCAAGTCTGACTGACATTCACACAGTATTTTCAGAAATAGAGAGGATGGCAAGGAGAGTCATCTGGTCAGACATAAAAGGGGCGTATTCCATTGGCTAGAGTGTAGTCTGTAGCCTTCGGAAACAAAAGAAGAATAAGAAATGGCACATTGTGTGGTGGGAAGATAGAAACGGGCTTGGAGAACCGCTAACCAGCCTGTATTTGGGACTAGCTACATCCACAAATAAACAGATTGCAATTTGTTTATCAGAGGAGTATGTTAAGTCAATGACAGTCATCTCCATGTTACTACACAAACCTAAGGGTACCTAATGCTATCCAATGGTGGGAGAAAAGCTAGATTAGAACATTGCTCTACCAATCAAGGGCTATAGGTTGAGCACCTTCCCAGTCTGCATGAGGCGCTAGGCTGAACCCAACACTGCAAACAAACAAACAATACACAGGTAAATAATACAAACTCTAAAACATTAGGAAGAACTCAGTGTTGTTAGTATCAGCCTGTGGACTGACACCCAAATACACTTGGTTTACATTGAACCGTTGGCTGTCTCACCCAGCACCTGAGTTATTCATAAAGAGTCCACAGGGTTGATACTCTGCGACTGTTTGCTTGCCCTGACAGTTACAACAAATCATAGATCATGTGACTTTAGTTATGTGGGTGATTGGTTTGTGTGATCAGCAATCAGCTTCCACAAAGTGGGCAGGTAGTGTTCAATAATCCTGTGAGGAGTGCCTGAGTACAGGTGATGCCAACAGCCAAGATGTGAACCACGGGAAAACCAGGATGACCCCTCTCTATACTGCTGGCTGCGGGACGATGCAAGACAACGGTGACTAATACATTCCACAGCATGTTGCCAAAACCCTCAAAAATCTGAAGGCATTGCTTGAAATATGAATTTATATTCTGTACCATGAACTTCGGGCTGAATGCATATTGCAACTTGTATTAATCAACAAAGGTTGGTTTGAAGCCAATGTGGTCTACAAAACATTTAAACATGTGTTATTTAGAACATGAAGGTAAATGTCTATAATTTTTGAATGCTTAGAGCCATTCACTTCTCAGGCCAGTGCTTTACAAAAATCACAATAAATGTGATGATAAATGTTCGGAAGGCCCTGTTGAGGTTTCTTATTTAACAGTGAGTGGGGACAACTACATACTACAGACGAAAGCCTTATTGTTCACATTGTGGTGACAACAGCCGGAAATAATGCCCAGAACACAAATTGGTGCGTAAACTGAGACGCAGCCCTTGGTCAGCAAATACAGTTAGAAGATGCCTTGAAAACATGCCAGTGCAGCTGAGCAGCAGACAGTGCAGGATGCTGCTCCTGTGGTGCAATGGAGACACAGATGTTTACACGGCTCAGTTCCGGAATCTGCTAATTCTTCTCAGTAATGGAACGATCGAGGCTGCTTTTTCTATCAGCCTCTAACAGAGAGATGTCCCGGAGAAGGTGTTTCTAATGTAGGGTGATCTCTGAAACAAGAACAGAGTCTCACTGAGGAAACGACATGCACGTCCGTCATGGTGTTGCAGCAAACTTGACCCGTATACAGAGAATGAACCCCTGATCACCCTACGGACACAGAGCCAAGGGTGGCTTTCATTAAGTGTCCCTTTCCTGTGCTAACTGTCATAAAGCTGCCACTGGGGGTGGGGCGTGTACAAACTTTTTGAGGTTGACGGAGATTTATCGAACTTTCAAAACAAAATGAAATAACAAAACAGACTCAAAAGAAGCTGTCAACATGAGCAAAAGTCTTTGAAGTAATCTAGCACGGAAGTAGATGTCTTGTGAAAGGATGTTGCTTTTCACAGGGATGATTTGCATGTCTGTTCAAAAACACTTGAAAGGGTTGTCCATCTTGGAGACCAGCTATCTGATTTCCTTGTCAGTGTTACAGAGTCACAGACTTTCTGGGATGTGTGACTGTCACTGGCTTGCTAGCTGGGGATATTTTTAAGATTGTGTGTGTGTGTGTGTCTGTGTGTGTGTGTGAGAGAGAGAGAGAGAGAGACAGAGAGAGAGAGAGAGAGAGAGAGAGAGAGAGAGAGAGAATACAGGTGGTCATGGAGGCCAGAATCCTTGGAACTATAATTATAAGCATTTGTGAGCTGCCAGAAGCAGGTGGCTGGGATCTGAACTCTGGTCCTCATGATTGAGCAGCAATCTCTCTTAGCCAGTAATCCATCTCTCTAGCCTCAGGAAGACATCTTTGATCTTTGAAACAATGCATGAATGTAACCCCAGAGCCTACGAAGATGCAGGTGACATCTGTGTTGTAAGTCCTCACAGTGAGTCAGGGCAGAGAAAGTTTGTTGCCCTCCCTGTGTCCTGTTGTAGAAAATCACGTCACCTGCCAACATTCATCATCTGAACATTAAAAAATTAGACAACAAGGAAAAAAAATCAAGCTGCTCAAAATATTACAAAGGGCTATTTGCTAAAACAATTTAAAATTGTTTATGTTCTCTGGCTAGGTTGTGAGAAGATTTATGAACTCAAGGAAAGAGAAACTCACTAATTGAATTTTACTAATGAAGACGTTGTGGAGGGTGGAACAGATTGAGGCATGAACATACTGACCCAATGAGGACAGACAGACAAGACAGACATCATCCTCCATTTGAATCTCTCTCTCTCTCACTGCAGTAAAAATCACATCTTTAAAACCAGACACTTGCTGTTTTCCAAAGTCTAAAACTGAGATTCCGAGGCTGTGAGAGGGCTCAGTGGTTAAAGTGCAAGCCATACAAGCTTGAGGGTCAGAGTTCTGAGTCTCAGAAACCACATGAATGCCGGTGGACATGGAAATATGCCTGTAATTCTAGCCTCCAAAGCTGGAGACCAATAATCCCCAGAGAGGGCCGGTTAGCAACACTAGTCACATCTGTGATCTCTGGGTTTGGTTGAGAGACCCTGCCTCAATGGGTAAGGTGGAAGAGCTACCAACAATTCCCATGCAGCCTCCATATGCACCACACACACACACACACACACACACACACACACACACACATGCTCATACACCCCCCCACAAAGTCATGCGTACATACCCACATACAACACACACCCAAAAATGGAAAAAGATAAGAACACTAAGACTCTTGTTAAAAACTTCCAACATTATTCTTTAACAGTGCACCTTCCATAGCAAGCGGATGGTGATGTTTCCTAAGCACGTGACTACATGCCTTGGCTCCCTCGCCAAATGATGATGTTCATGAACAGAACACCACAGCGTGAGAAGAGATGGACATAGTGACGAAGGACGTCTGAATCTCCAGCTGTTGCTGCATCATCTCACAATCTTAGTGTTTGAAAACAACCTGGAAGGGTTGACTCACAGTCCTGAGGTCAGAGACCAAAATCAGTTTCCCTTGGCTAAAATTCGGGTAGTGGTAAGTGCAGGGAGAAGGAGTTCGTGGGGGTGATGGCATCCTAGGCTGTGGCTTCTTCCTTACAGTGCCTCGCTCCGACTTCTGCTGCCTTGATATCGCCCTCAGTTGTTCTTTGTGCTTCGTGGTTTTATTGGATTCACCTGGGTTGGCCCAGAAATTCTCTCCCTCTCCACCTCCTTCATGAATCTACAAAGTTCTGCTTCCTAAGACAACTTGGCCATGGGTTCCTAGGATTCAAATGTAGTCATCTCAGAACATTACTCTGCCAGCTGTAGGGTCAGGAATCTGTCTTGGGTCCCTAAGGTGATATACCTGATGGTGTCCCATGCTGTGTGTCCTTGCGGTCCCCAGATGAGACACACAACCTTTATCACAGGAGCGCTGTGTCAGATGAGGGTGTGAGCACAGACAGCCTTCCGTTCCACTGTGGGCAGATGAAATTCACATCCCTGAGTCAGCTGGCAGTGTCCCCTCCCCCTGCCATCACCTCCTGTCATTGAGCCTCTCCCCTGGAGAACTGCGCGTCATTATTACTAAGTAAATAAAAAAAATTCAAGAAATCAATGTCCAGAAGTAATGCAGCGAGAATGTGAAAAGCAAACTCAAAGGTTATTATTTTTTATAGAAACAGTGACTACAACTCCAAAGACTCAGGTTTCCTGAAGGAAGAAGGAAGAAACAGTTGGATACGCGCGCACACAAGTCCCAGGTCCCTGAACCCAGCCGAAGCTCAGCCTGAAAATGATCTAGACTCTGCTCTCAAACCAGTGGTTCTCTGCAGAGCAACTGGGCCAGAGTCTCTGGACATAAAGCTGGAGGATAGCAAATATTGTTTTAAGCTCCTTCAAATTATTCTAATGTCCAGTCAGGATGAGAGCGCGGAAACTTGACAGTTTGTATTCACCTTCCCAAAGAATGAGCATGCAGACCAGTTGCCCAGTCCCTGGTGGCCTGTCTCTAGGACATTGGCTGTCAGGACTGTCCCAGTGGGAGGTGCTCCAGTCAGCTCCTTCCCTAGCTACCTTCACCTAATGCCTTGAGGATACGCTGATGCTTGGGTAATAGATGGAGCAGATTTGGGCTTATGACCATGATGGTCTGAGTTTCCTTAAGATCCCCAGGGAATGAGCTTCGGGTTCAATAAATAAGTACAGAGTCTAGTCTCCCAGGGATAGGCTGCCTGGCAGCCACCTCCCAGGTACTAGTAGTCCTCAGAAACAGCCTGAGCTGCCCCCTGAGAAGACCCTATGCAGGGAGACTCTTCACTTTCCCCAAACTAGTTCTCCTGACCCTGTTTCCCAAATGGACCTTTTCTACCCCATCCCGGGGATGGCTCACTTTGCACTGACCCTGTGTCTCATCTCTCAAGGCTGCTGAACTTGCTTTACCGAATGTCTGTTCAGGGTCACCTTCCTCAGTTTGGGCTCCATGACCAGCAGAGAGAGAGCCATGGCTTTCCTGAGCTTGGGCTCTGTGTTCCGGTTCCCATATTTTGCTCTACCCTTCACATTCTTCCTCCAGTATAAGCTTTACTTATGACCCTCATTTTTCTCAATTGCCTCGTCCAAGATTTCCGTGGGATCCAAATCTGGTCTTCATAAATGTGTGGTGAGCTTTAAACAAATACTCGTAGTGGTATTACAATAATGTCCACCAGATCCAGCTCCAAGGGATTGAGTGAAAACTCTGAGGGAAAGAGAGTGTGGTTTCCAGCATAAGTCTTTTAAGTGCATAAGTGTCTTGGAGAGTGGGAAGAGAACCTCAACTGTTTATTTTGCTTCTCTCTCAAGTCAGCTTGAAGACTTCTTGTCTATAAACTATGAAGATGCAAATTACTGTGGCCATTTTGTGGGCTTTCCTATTATAAAAACCACTTGTTTTCGTGGTGGTTCAACTTTGGGCTTACTTTGAAACTTTAGGTGAAAAACTTGATGAATTCCCAGCATTCCTTTGCAGACCAGCTGAATTTTGTCAAGCTTGGGCATGAGGGTCCATCAGGACACTTGTGAAAACAGCAACGAATTGGTCTTGAGCACACGCTGTTGTCTGCTGTGGCATGCTCTGTTGCCAGTAGCGAGAGACGCCAGCATAGAGACGGGGATGACATCTATGTTGCTGTGATAAACACCGTAGGCAAAAGCAACTCAAGGACGTTTATTTTGACTTGAGTCCATAACAGCAATTAATGCAAGGCAGAAGGCCGGCGGAGTAGGAAGCCGAGAGACCACATCTCAGCCACACACAGGAAGCAGACAGAGAAAGGGAGGAGGAAGTGAGATGAACCTCTCAAAGCTCACTCCTTGGGATGTACTTCCTCCAGAGAAGCTCCACCCCTAAAGGTTCTGTAACCCTAAACTGTACCTGTAACTGGGAACCAAGTGTTCAACTATCCAGACCTATGGGGGACACTTCTCATTCAAACCACAGTATCCCAAGTGGATCTTAGTTAAGAGAATGTTCTTTATATTCTCGATGCTGAAAGAGCATTGGCATCGTCTGAGAATCTCAGGCCCTACCCAGATCAAGTGAACCTGTGTGAGCAGATGAACGCAGATGAATATAACTCCTGTGTGACTCAGGAGCTTCATAAGGAGAGTCGTTAGCCTTTTCCTCCCTCTCCTTCTCTCCATGTCATGGTTGGCTTAATGGTCATGTTGGCACAGTCTAGAATGATCTTGGACAACAATCTCAAGGAGGATTGTCTGGGTCAGGTTGGCCTATGGGCATGTCTGTGGGGGATTGTCTTGACTGTGTTCACGGATGTGGGAAGACTCATCATCAGTGGCATGAAGACTCACAATGGTGGTACCGCTCCCTGACTTTGGGATGGAATGTATCAGAGTGAGCTGAGCAATATGTGTGATTGCATTAGTTCATTTCTATTTGCTCTTGAGTGTGGCTGGGATGTGACGAGCTGCTTCAAGTTCCTGCCACTTCACTGCCCAGCACTAGGGACTGCTACCTAGAAATGCAAGCTAAAATCAAGCCTTTCTCCCTTAAGTTGCTTGCTTTGCCACAACCAGAAAGGAAAACAAAATACTCTATTGCATTATTGTCCAACAATGTCCCTTGTAAAGAAGTAAATGATTTTTTTAAAAAAAATAAAGCTAAGTCTTTAAAGAGACAGAGAGTAAACTTGTAGAAAAAGTAATAGAATAAGAAAAATACATCATATAAAGATTGAAAATATACAGAGAGTATGGATTATGTATATTATTGTGTTTTCTTTGACTTTTTTGACTGTGAATAAGCTAAGTACAGAGAGACATTTCATTGTATGGGCTGCTAAGCTAAACCAACATATATATTTTAAAGGTATCTTGATTCCAAAATTTGGGTCTAAGGATATGTTGCTTTGGAAAAAGGGGTCTTCTTTTGTCTCCACAGAGGATGAGAACCTATGGATTCCTTCCAGATTAATGTAGTTTGATGAACCAAGACCCCCCAAAAGTTGCTGTCAACACCCCCAAAAATTACTTTGCCCAACAAAAAGCAGGAAGCAGTTTGGAGAGGTCTGAAACCAAATTCCCAAATATTGTTTATAAATGTCTGTTTACATTTAAAGGGGATATGCTATAGAGATGGATACTTTGTGTTGGTATGGATCTTGGTTTATTGATACAAATTTAAGATTAACTTTGTTTTATATATATATACATATATATATTTCTGCTCTTGATTAAGGTATTATGTTTGTGCAGCTCATTTAAAATGTAATGTATAATTAAGAAATATAGGTTAATAGATAATCATCTATAGTAATCAAGCTTGTAGTCATATTAGCTAGGTTTTCTAGAAGTACAGAGGTATATTTCAGATGGATAGTTATTCTTAAAACCTTTCAAAGACTACAGAGGATGATGGGCAACAAAGACGCTCCTTATGGAGTTTGTTAGCCATTTGGGCAAGAAACTGCTCTTGCCTGAACTGTTTGACTGGACTTGCAGGACCCACAGAAAAATGACTGCTAAACTTGCCTAAAGGTGAGATAGTCCTTTGGGGTTCCTGCTTCATGAAAGAGTCTACCAGACGTTCTACAGGACACAAAAGAAAGCAACTGATAGACTTTGCCATTACAAGGCAGAACAGATCTTCAAATTTCCTGATTCATGGAAAAGCCTGCTGGAACTATGAATCAGTAGGCAGAAGATGATTGCCGCAACATTACAGAAGAACTTTGGGTGACTGTCCAGGAAGCAAGATGTCTCTGTCAATTCTAGAGTTTTGGAAGTAGCTTACAATGCACTTCCTGTTAACATAGGTAATATTATATCTTTCTGGGGTCTTTGATGGAGTTGAAGAATAGATCGTTATAGTTTTCACTAGTTATGATAAAAAATAAAATAGATATAAATATTGTAACTATAATTCTTGCTTGATACCTGTATTGTTATATGTAGTTTTACTATGTTAAAGTTAAAACCTTACTTTTTATTTAAACAGAAAAGGGGAAATGGTGTGGGAAGTCCTTCTGTATATGTGTTGCCTTTATTGGTTAATGAATAAAGCTGCTTTCGGCCAACAGCTTAACAGAATATAGCCAGGCTGGAAGAGATATATAGAGAGAGTAGGCGGAGTCAGAGAGAAGCCATGTAGCCACCACAGGAGACAGATTCACCAGAACCTTGTTGGTAAGCTACAGCCCCATGACAATAAACAGATTAATAAAAATGGGTTTGTTTAGGATATAAGAGCTAGTTAGAAATGTGCTTACACTATTGGCCAAACAGTGTTGCAAATAATATAGTTTCTGATGATTATTTGGGTCTAAGCAGCCAGGAACAAACAAGCTGCCTCCTGCTACAATCTTCCTAATTAACAGTATTACAGACAAATTGGACAGAGCTTTGGCAATTTGTCAGGTTGTCGCTTATTCACTAGCAATGAAACAGAGAACAGTTCACACCTGAATGAAGGTGTGAACCAGAGTTGGAGGACATAAAACGACTTTCTTTCTCCTATTCCAGACCTTCAGATGGGACTCTTTAGGGGTTAGGTGAGGATGTGGTACTGTGTTATGGCTCCCTGGGTAATTCTCAGGGGCGGTATTCCAGAAAGTATATGACAGGCCTGAGTCAGTAGCCTGTTCTCTGATTGGGCAGGCTCTGGGCCCTGAAGGCAGGTTGTTCTCAACTCCAGTTCTGTTCTTGCCACTGTTGCACTCAGCTTCTCCATCTAGCAGTGGGTATGTGCCACTGGCTCTGGAATTCATGGCTACTGTCTCCTACTTGTTAATGCTTTTGAGATTTGTTTACTTTTATCTTATGGGCATGAGAATTTTGCCTGCATGTGTATATGTGTGTGGTGCCTGTGGAGGTCAGAAGAGGGCATCAGATCCCTTTGGAACTGCAGTTACAGATGGTGGTGAGCCACCATGTGGGTGCTTAGGCATAGGATCCTCTGGAAGAGCAGACAGTACTCTTAACCCTTGAGCCATCTCTCCAGCCCCTTCTCGTCTCTTTATATATTACCTTCCCCATTCTGCTTCTATCAACTGTTTGAAATTCTGCTCTGATGGTACATTAGATCAGGGTTTCTGAAATTCCTTCCACACATCTCCTCTTTGGTCCCTCCAAGGGGCAGACAGTGTTTCTTGGATTTCTTTCTCTAGGTTGTTGTCCTGGATTTGTTTGGGCTTGGATGAGATACATCCTCTTCATCATCCTGTGCCCCGTCTGTCCCTGGTGCCTACATGGACCACCAAAACATGGCCACAAAACACACCATCTCCAACATATTCTCTGAATTAATGTTTTCTAAGTTTCTGATCTAAGGATTCCTTGGGGTTGCTTTCTTTTTTTCCCCAAATTTATTTATTTTTAGTTTATGCTGCATATGCATGTTTACATAAGTGTGTGTCATGTGTGGAGGTGCTCAAGGGTCCAGAGAGGCGTCAGATCCCCTGAAGCTGGAGTTACCAGCTGCTGAGAGCTTCCCCACATGGGTTCCAGGAACTGAACTCACATTCCCTGGAAGAGTAGGAACTTCTCTCAACTGTTGAGCCATCTCTCCCGGGGCCCCAGGGATTTCTTTCTTCTCATGCTAGTTCAGCTGCACTTAAAGGGGTTTTTGTTGTTGTTGTTTGTTTGTTTGTTGATTAAATAACATTGCAATAATTTTTAGTGCTATTTGAGAATGGTGTCATCATATCACAGGGACACCAATAGGCTACTTCATTGTCTGAACAGAGAGGTCTGCAGAATTAAGATTGGATTCATTTTCTTTTAAATGAATGGATCCATGATTTTTCTGTTGTTCTCGCATCATGCCCCTGTTCAGTTTGGTCACTTTGGAGAACCAACTGATGGCATGTTCCAGGACTAATCTGGGTTAATAATACAGATCTATGCTTGGAGTTGCCTTAGAAAGTTACTGCACAGAACAATTCAAATGTCTGAGTCTCTTCGTGAAGTCCAGGGGACCCTTTGCTCACAGTGTCACTGATACTGTCGAGGGAGCATAGGATCTGAGTCCCAGAGTGCCTGGCCTGTCACCGGGTTCTTCATCTTAGTGTGATGAGTTAATTTCTCTCCCTGATCGTAAAGTGAATCCTTTGAAATTGTAAAGCAAATGCTTTTCAAATGCGTTAACAACAGTCATCAATGAAAGCCCCCCAAATTCTGCTGCAGCTGAAAGGGTGGCTGGACTGTGGTATGCTGGGAGACTCAGGAACTGGTAAAGACTTTTCGTATTCTTGAGTTGGGGAATTCTGGAAAAATCAAAAGTGTCCACCCAGGAGGATTTCACGTTTCTACTGTGCATTACTGCGTACTAATGATAGGGTTGAGAAAATAAAGCTAGGCAGATGCTACATTTAAAGAGGCTGAACAGTTTGGCAGTTTCTGTGGGACTAAATTTAACTTACCTTACACCCTAGCAGTTGCGCTCCTAAACGCTTCCTGAATCGAGTAACAAGCTTATGTCCACACAGAATCCCACAGAAAGAGGCTTTATTCGTTATTTCTAAATCTTAGAAGCAACCCAGTGGATGAATGAATCAACAGCGGTCCTTCCAGACACTGAAGCATCATTCAGAGGTGAAGGAACGGACCATCGTGACACGAAATGACACAGAGGCATCCTCCCTAAGGGATAGCAGCCAGTCCGTAAAGGTGACACGCTATGCCACTCCACCCGTGTGACTCTTGGGAAAAGACTGGTGTGGAAGCGGGAGAAAGACCAGTGATGGAGAAAGGATAAGGATGTGTGGAAGGATTTTAAGACACGCCGGCACTCCACAGGTCATTGTAATGCTGGCTACAGGCACAAGAGCAGGAAGGATCCCCTGTGTACTCTGGACAGTGATGCTCTGTCAGTGTAGGGTCTGATTGGAACAAACCTTTGGGGGTGTTGACAGACTAAGAGTTTGCACACATCTGGGGGTGGAAAGCATATAGTCATTCTTTGTACTGTCTACTTAATTTTTCTGCGAATCTAAGGTTGGTATTTAAAAGTTTATTAACTTAAACACAATTCAAAGATGACTGAGTTTAAAATTTTGCAGCATGTAATGAGGCTGCAATGCCACCATTTCTTTGGAGTAGCTGTCATCCACTGGATGGGAAAATATTGCAGAGCCTCAAGAAAGGGCTTGTCCTGCTCATGTCTTTGACTGTCAGGAGAGGTCCTGGAGAGACTGAGACAGCACAACTGCTATCTGGGGTCCTGAGAGTGGTGAATGAAGTAAAGATCTGGGGCATTGTCACCCCTGAGGAGTGAAGAGAGGGAGAGAAAAATTCAAGTGTCTAGACATTCCTGGATGGTGGTGGGCTGGTGGTAAGGCTGGTGTTGGACAAACACCTGGACCTTGGGAACCTCTAAAAATACCTGAGAAGCCAGGTGTGGAGGTGCACACCTATACTGTTAGCATGTGGGAAGTTGAGGCAGCAGGATGGTGACTTTGAGCCATCCTGGGCTACATGGAATTTGTCTTGAAGAAGAAGGGGGAGAAAGAAGGACAGAGGGAGGAAGGGGAGGGAAGGAGGAAGGGTGAGAGCGTGGGAACGCATGTACATGATCACAAGAGTGCTCACATGTGATTCTGTGTGTGTGAGCGCGTGCATGTGCGCTCACACACACAGAGCAGGAGGGAGATGAGAAGCAAAGAGGGGGGAAGGCAGGGGCAGGAAGGGAAGGAGTTATGAAGGCACTGGAGAGAGCCTGTTTCTGGCACCTTCTGATTCTCTGAAGGACAAGCTTTACTTGTACACATGCACAGCACCTGTGTGTACAAATGCACAAATACAGAGAGATTGGCGGGTGTGCAGTGATGCACTTGTAGCCAGAACACACAGGACAGTGTGTGTGTGTATAAGTTTGTGTTTATTTCTGTCTGTTCTAGATGTACACAGATGATCACAGCAGCTTGCCATGATGGAAGTAGGAAGAGAGGCTACTAATGAACAATCTCTCTCTCCCCACCCCAGCCTGGGGAGTTCAGTTTTCAAACTCAAGCCCCCTGGGAATAGAGTAGCTTTCCAGCCCCATCAGCCCCCTCCTCCATCACTCAGCTGCGCCTGGAGGAGTCCAGCCACCACGTCAACTCCAAGTATGGTTTCTGTCAAATCCCCATGAGTGTCCCTCTGAGCCTGCCTGCAGGTGGCTTCCCCCCCCCCCCCCCCGCACATTGCCACTGCCACCGGAGGCCTTTGGGGGTGACGGCGCGCTTGCCGGGGGGGCTGCCTGAGAAGGTCAACAACAGAAGCAACCAATGGTGCCAGACCCTAAGAATACTGCTGTCCCTTTGTCCCCACCCGCTCTGCATTTCTGGCCTGGAACCTGTTTCCTGTGTTGCATAAGCTGCTGAGGAAGGGGGGTGGGAAGGCCATTTCAGTCATTTGGGACACTTCTGCCTCAAGGCTGCGTGGGGGGGCCTAAGTGGAAACAGGCCCATTTGCACATTGGCAATTAAATTCAACTGGATGTGGGGAAAAAAAAAAAAACCTCAACACAGGACTCAAACCAAACCAAAAAATGAACCAGAACAACACCTTTTAAGTTGAATGGGGACTTAAAAGGCGACTTTGTAAAACTTCTGGTACTAATAGATGGTGTTTAAGACATTAATTTAGAAGCTCTTTTGTTGAGTTAAAAAGGAAGAAGTCTTTCAATGCCTCTACTCATTCCAAATTTTCTGCCTTTGAACATAATGAAATTAATTTCCTTGAAAATTGTTTTACTGAACTGTTTTTGCAGCTGGGGGTTGGAGAACAAAGAGGCCCAAATTCCACTCCCGGAACCTGCAACGTTGTGACCTCACATGGCCGGAACCTGCAACGTTGTGACCTCACATGGCCGGAACCTGCAATGTTGTGACCTCACATGGCCGGAACCTGCAATGGTGTGACCTCACATGGCCGGGACCTGCAATGGTGTGGCCTCACATGGCCGGGACCTGCAATGGTGTGACCTCACATGGCCGGAACCTGCAATGGTGTGACCTCACATGGCCGGAACCTGCAATGGTGTGACCTCACATGGCCGGGACCTGCAATGGTGTGGCCTCACATGGCCGGAACCTGCAATGGTGTGACCTCACATGGTCGGAACCTGCAATGGTGTGACCTCACATGGCTGGGACCTGCAATGGTGTGACCTCACATGGCCGGAACCTGCAATGGTGTGACCTCACATGGCTGGGACCTGCAATGGTGTGGCCTCACATGGCCACAGGTGCTTTGCAGCGCCTGTCCTGTGGCAGATCTTGTGACGAGTCAGGATCCTGGATCACCCAGGCAGGGCCACAGGACTCAGGAGAGCCCTCAGAATGGGAGAGGAGATAGAGGCTGGAGCAACACACTTTGAAGACAGGAAGGCTCACAAGCCAGGATGTCCTCTAGATGCTAAAGGTAAGGAAACTGCTTTTCTTCTGGAGTCTCCAGAGGAAATATGACTGCCCGGCACCCTGACTTTAGACTTTCTCACCCCACAAATATAGCATGAAGTATGGATGATGGCTGAAGTGGTTAAGTTTTTGTCCCGGCAGCCATAGGAAATGGACGCAAGCTGGAGTCCTTGTTCCTGACGGCTTGGGTGGTGGGAGAGAAGCGGAAAAATAAATATCAGTGAAACTGGATCTCTACCTCACCCTATATGCCCTGCGTCTCACCTGTCGGCCTAAACAGAGATAATGTATTGTCGGGACAATGAAGACAGCAAGGATGGTTCCATGTTCTCACACAGCAGAGGGAGATGGCATTAAAAAGAGCTGTGAACTTGAGACAGTACAGGGAAGGACACACTCAAATGTTTTAAATTGTAACAGTCTTCACAAAAAACCATAAATCTTCTTTTGGTAAAAAAGATTAAAAAACAACAGCATGGGAGACATATTCAACAGACTAGGAATTAGTGTTCTGACACATGAGAAAAATGACCAGAGAAAAATGGAATTAAGGGCCAGAGGAGAAATTACGAATGACCAATAACAAACAAAAGATGCTTGGGTTCAAGACAGAGTGAGAGGGAGGGAAGGAGAGAGAGAGAGAGACTCCCACTTCCTGTGCTATGTTGGTGACATTAGGCAGTCATGCCCAGACACAGAGGAATCCTAGAGACAACTTAATTGTTCTGTGGGGTGAATTTGCTTATGACATCTTGAAGAAAAACTTGGGGGTGTCTGGGAACTTGAAAACCTCCTTTATATTCTAGGGACTGAGCCTTAGATCCACATGGGCAGTCTCCTGCCTCAAGAGGGCCTTCTTTGTGTGTGTGGCCAAAGCATAGTGCTGGAACGCTGAAAGAAAAGACAGTGACGGGAACAGGTCTTGGTTTAAAAATAATTTTCATGATGGCGAAATCTAAAAAACAATCCAAATGTAAATAAACTTGACATATCAGCACTTTTTTTTTGAGACAAGGCCTTTCCACGCAGCCCAGCGTAGTCTGGAACTCAGCATATAGCCCAGGCTGGCCTCAAATTCATGACTCTCCTGCTTCTGGTCTCCTGATACTGGGATTTCAGAGGGTGATATCAGGCTGGTCTGAGCACCAACACATCTTAGACATGCAGTCAACAACATGGCTCGGCATTAAAGGCGCCTGCCACCAAGCTGGACCACCTGAATTCAGTCTCCAGGACCCATGATGGAAGGAGATTTGCACAAGTTATCTTCTGATCTCTATACATGTGCATGCACAGGCATGAACACACACACATACATTCATACACACACATGCACACACACATACATACACATGCACACACATGCACACAGACATATGTACTCATGAACACACAGTAAATGTGAAAAACTATAAGCTAGAATATAAAAACAAGATGGAAATTGATGAGCTATGTATATAGACAATGTACTTTGGAATTTTAGAAACAAAACTATACAATGTTAAAAATTAACTGATACATCAAGTGTAAAAGATATATATATATACATATATGTATATATTAGTGGAATACAAATGTAATGTCTGATACTCACACACATATACACACATTTTATTTTTTAAAGATTTTATTTTATGTGCAATGGTGTTTTGCTTGCATGTAAGTCTGTGGCGGTGTCAGATTCCTGGGAACTATAATTACAGAGAATTGTGAGTGGCCATGTGGTTGCTGGGAACTGAACCCAGGTCCTCTGGAAGAGCAGCCAGTGCTCTTAACTTCTGAGCCATCTCTCCAGCCCTCACACATGGTATTCCACTTAGATCCTTATTATAGTCTTACATGTTTGTCGTTCCTTTTAAATATTTTATTACATTTATTTTTTGGTGTATATGTATAATACATGCATGTACAAGCTGTAATACACATGTGGTGGGGGACAATCATCTATATTCTGTCAATTATATTTTAAATAAACGCTATTGGCTGATAGCCAGGCAGGAAGTATAGGCAGGAAAACCAGACAGGAAGTAGAGGTGGGGCAATGAGAACAGGAGAATTCAGGGAAGGAAGCTCTTTCCGCAGTCCTGCCCAGACCATGGAAGAAGCAGGATGTGACCTGCCCCGCTGAAAAAGGTACTGAGCCATGTGGCTAACATAGATAAGAATAATGGGTTAATATAAGTTATAAGAGCTAATATGAAGCCTGAGCTAATGGGCCAATCAGTTTTATAACTTATGTAGACCTTCTGTGTGATTCTTTGGGACCTAATGGCTGTGGGACCTGGTGGAAGGACAGAAACTAACCAGGCCCTCATGTTACACACATGTAGAGGGCAAAAGACAAGGTCCAGGAGTCAGTTCTCTCTCCACTCTGGGAGACTGAACCCAGGCTGCCATGATTGCCAGCTAGCATCTTTACCCGCTGAGCCATCTTGTAGATCCTGTGTATCACTTCTTCACAGCGGAAATTGCTTCCTCCCAGCATCTTTAGATCCATGTGCCCAGGAACCATCTCCAGTCAGCGACTGCGCAACAGCCCCTTGGCTTCTTGCTCATGTCTAACTACGACTTGGACCTCACTGGCCAGTCTTTCTCCAGATCTTCCCCCATGGATTTGGCTGACACATACATCTGTAAGGAAGTATATATTTAAGGGATGAAAAGATGCATGATTATTTCAGTCTCTGAGGGTGGTGGAGAGGAGTAAGCAGAGAGATGGCAGTTTCAGAGACAGAATGAATGGCCTCAGCTAGCCTTTAGTCCCTCCTCCTTCCCCCACCCCCGTCTTTCTTTCCCCCTTTTCCCTCCCTCTAGTTCATCGTCTCCCTCCCTCCCTCCCTCTCTTTTCTTCTTTAACCCATTATAACAAAAAGTTAACATGCTTGTTCTAAACTGTGGGAATGTGAAAACACAAGTTATTATTTTACTATAAGTTTGAATTTCTGAAAGCAGAAAACCAAATCACATTTTTTTAAAAGTCATCTAGAATTCAAAACTAAAAATAAAGCCATAAACTGTAAAACTCTACCAAAGGAGGTAACCAAAGAGACAAAGAAGAGCTTGTTTAGGGGTGCTGGGTTCCACAGAGCGTTACTTCAGACACAGCCTGGGGCCCAGCTGTGCCGCTACCGGTAGGAGACACAGCACCAAAGGCCAACTCTGGCCTCCCTTGTAAATGGCTTCCAGTCTCTTGAAATATCTCCTGGGGTAAGACACAAGATGTTTTAGGTTCCAGTAAGTGGCTTTTTTTGTCCTGAAGCAAGTGGTTCCATTTTGGGGCCTCTCAATACTATTGCAGAAAATTCTTATATTTGAGGAGAAACCCATTCCTATGGACTCCACGCTTCAGGTCTAGTGCAGTTTCCTCCTGGAGGAGCAGAGATTAAGTCCACTGTTTCCATACAGGCCAGCCCTTCAAAACACACAGGTGGCTTGCCTACATCTGTAGGTTTCTAATATCTAAAACTTTTTACAAGAAAAGCAGTCGTGTGAGCGTTGTGTGGGAATGTCACTAAGAAGTGTGGAAGTGGTTATGAAACTGAGCTTTGAGAGTTGCCTTTGAGAATCTAAAGGAAACCGTGGGACAGCACAGAAAGCCAGGCCCACATCCTGCCGTGAGCATCTCTCTAGGCTTGGAGGGAAGGACGTCTTCCTGAGAAGGCATTCATAATTGATGAGCAACACATATCAGACTGGAACACAGTCATGCAGAAGGGAACTGGATGCCTGGCTAAAACCTGATCCCTCAGAAGACAAGAGGGAGCTGAATGTCTCCCTAGGAATTTCATTGCATATTTTATAAGGGAGTAACAATGTCCTCCTGATCAATGTCGGAGTTAGATGGTGGAGAGACCTGATGTCATGGCTAAACTTGATTTAAAGATGGTACTGAGAGCCTGCATCCCCCACTGGATTGATGTTTATTGGTTGGTTTCTTATTTTTACTTTCCTCATCCTCTATCTTCTGTGTCTGTCTCTTTTTCCCTGACCTCTGTCCCTGTATGGCAAATAAATCTCCTTTGTGTTGAGAACTTGGTCTTGGGGTGCTGAGCTGATGCCCATTTCTTACAGAAACTTCTTAATATGGCTCCCACTGTGAAGCCTTCCTTGCCCCCCCATCCCTTTTCTCAGATAGAAATGCATCTCCTAAGCCTGACATCTCCCAAGTCAGAAGATGCATCTTCAGACAACCCTTCCCACACAGAGCACCACTAGACTTGAGAGTTGCTACCCACGGATGGTGGAGAACAATTATCTCACAACCTTCTCTCTACCAATCCCCTGACCCCCCCTCCCCTGCCAAGGGCCATGTGTTTGTCCAGTTTCTTTTTTTGCTTTAATGAATTAAAATCAGTTCTGTCTGCAGGATTTCCCCTTGTCTGCAACCCTCCCCTTGACATTGGGGGGGAGTGGGTCTGGTGGAGAAAGATTGAAGGCAGAGTAAAACCTGAGGGCCCAGAGGGGTACCCACACGTCTGTGAGGCATTTCCTATAGGTTATACAAAGTCAACCCCTTGGGTTACAGACAGGAGACTCGGATGCGAGTAAGCATTTCCGCTGTTTGCTGAAGACTGGGAGGGCGTGATTTGAAAAGCCACAAAAAGAATTTCTGAACTCAGCATTGGGAAAGCGAATTTCCAACTCTTGTCACTTGGACCCCTGTCTCCACAGAGCAGAACACCCCAAGACAGTCATGACAACTTGATGGATTAACTCACTGTGAGTGGTTTTCCATGTCTTGATGCTGTCTGATAATTTAACCTTATAGCTGCAGAAACTAACTCATGGCCACTATGTGCTCTTTGACTGGATGGCCCTACCTTGAACGTGTCTTCCTCTAAAAAGGGGAAGGAGGATGGTAAGCGGGAAAACTCAGGAGTGGATTGATAAGGACATAACTCACCCAATCTGTCTCAACTCTGTCCTTAACATTTCAAATATACAAGGACTCTTTCCAGAACTTCCCAGCCTCGTGCCCGCTTGAGAAATTTGTTCTCCAGAACCCAAACCTCAATAATTATTAAAAATGCATTGGAAGAGTTTTCAATATTTTTGAAGCTGAAAATATGCCCATATATTTTAAACAATCCCAGAGAGATTGAGAATGAGGAATGGCCAGGCTGGGGAAGAGGCAGCCCAGAGTGGAAGGCCCAGTAAGGGGAGAGTGTGCCAATGTCAAATTACTGGATGGGATTTCTGAGCAAGAATCAAATATTTTAGGCCTCCAGCATTTGGGGAAATTATTTTAGCAGGGAGTGCTGTGGCATAAGATGGTCATTTGTTTTCTCGAAACCCAAATTAAGAAATTCTGTGGCTTGATGTTTATTCTCCAATTAAGAATTTAGCATTTTTCTTAAAAACAATTTATATTGGTTATGGGGGTCCATGAGGCAGCGACCTCTATGTTGAAGGTCTGGAGAATCAAGGACCCAAGGAAAGGCTGGTCATCGATCAGTGATCCCCAGCCTCAGATGACCCCCACATCTACAAATCATAAGCTGGAAGGAGACATTAAGGGGAAGAAAGAGGGGCTCACTTAGACAGTTCCACAGATAATTATAAGTTATGGGAACAGAGAAGAGTCTATGATGAGAAACATCGGGGTGAGCTGGAGCTGATTTTTGTTGTACAATAGAGAATTTGTTTTGAATTTGCTTCCAACAGATGCATAGCATGGTGAGTGAGGGACTGGATGTTATTCCAGGTTTGAATTTAAGCTTGGAAATGAAATTTGGGAAAGCATGCCTCATCTCACAGAAACTGAACAAGTTCCCGAGTGTTCTTATGCTAGGTGCCTCACAGGCATGGATGGGACTTTTGATGATCCGGTTTTGAGTTGTCATGTGTACTGAAAAGTGTTTTGCTCGTTTATAGGTACTGTCTATATTCTTCCCCATCAATCATTCATACTTGTGGAGTCTGGCTTCTACCTACCGTCCACCTTTAAAAAACAAAACAAAGCAAGTGTTTTCAAGAAAACCGTGGAGGGGGACCATGCTTGTTATATGTCTATAGAATAAAGCACGCATAACTGTTGCTTTTCTTCCAAGTCCATCCGAATTAGACCAGATATAAAGGTCACGCAAATAACCAATCATTTCCTTTACATGAAGAGTCCCTTCACATCCCCAGTTTTCTACCACGTTCTTAAATCATGATGTGTCTGCTTGTGATGCTGATGTGTTTCTCAGTGGCTCAAGCCCATACTGTCTCAGGACAAGACAGATTCATCCTTTGACCAGCCAAGGGATGGGGGCATGTACTGCATGTGCAGATGGGCGTGGCCTCTACACTTATCTATGGCTGTTTCCCCTGACTCCCATGAGGATCTGTCTCCACCTGGGTTCTACCACTCAAAACTGCATAACCTAACTGTATTAATCAGGGTTCTCTAGAGCAACAGAACACACAGAATGAATCTCTCTCTCTCTCATATAGATATATCTGTATGAGAGAGCTATCTATCTGTATCTCTGTATATATCCCATAAATGTGTGTGTATGTCTATATATACATACACATACATATGATCTATTAGAATGACTTACAGGCTGTGGTCCAACTTATCCAACAATGGTTGTCTACCAACGGAAGATCCAAGAGTCTAGTAGTTGTTCAGTTCCAGAGACTGGATGCCTCAGTTGGTCTTCAGCATGCACTAGAATCCCAAAGATGTAGGCTCTAATGCCAGTGAATGAGTGGACTGGCTAGGGAGGGCAAGAGCAAGCAGGCAAAGAACCAAAGCTTCCTCCTTCCATCCATGTCTTTATATAGCCTGCCTGCAGAAGATGTGGCCCAGATTAAAGGTGGATCGTCCCACCTCAAAAGATCCAGATTAGAAGTGGATCTCCCCACTTCAAATTAACGAAAACCGCTCACAGGTGTGCCCCTCCATTGTTGGGTTTTAGTTAATTCCAGATGTAGTCAAGTTGAAAGCCAAGAACAGCCTTCACATGTACCCACTGGCCTTCCTCTGCCCTAATCCTTGGTGTGTTTTATTTTTGTGTGTGGTCCTGGGGATGAGACACAGTCTTGCCACACACTAGATAAGCCTAACTGGTAAGAAAACCCCAGGCTATGTGCGGATGGAGCCCCCCTGCTCTGGAGCCTCAGAAAGGCATGTTCCAAAACTTTGGCAAGGCTGACAGTCAACTCCAGAGAGCTTCCAGCCCACTGCTCCTGGCCATCACTCCCTCCCTCAGACAGCGCCCACCACCAGTGGCGAATCTTGCTGGTCAACCTGACAAGATCTGGAACCATGTAGAAGACACAGCTCGGAGCATGTCCGTGCAAGTGTTTCCAGAGAGGAGTAACCGAGGGAGGAAGGCCTGGCCGCAGAGAGGGACAGTACCTTCCAACAGGTGGCCAGACAAGAAGACCAGAGCCAGAAACACTGCTGCCTACATACCCGCTTTCACTTCTTGAGCAAGCACACCTGTTGCTTCCAATGCCATCCTCCATTAGCATCAGACTCCAGCTTCTTCCGCCTTCCAAAGCTCTTATTCTCTCCGGTGTGCTGATGACTGTTGCTAGATTAAGGAGTCCCTGTTGTGTAAACCAATCTCATCAATACCTTTTCATAATACATACATATTGTTTGGTTCTGTTCCACCAGAGGACCCTGTCTGATATGCCCCTGCCCACCCTGAGCTATTGGTGGTCTCCCTGTCTCCCGCCCCAGTGTCTGCAGTTGCCTAGATCCCCCAGACTGGGCCACAAAGAAGGTGACACCAAGAAGGAGCATCGTGAGCTTGGTGATGTCCTTCACGCCCCATGAAGAATCTGGTTGACTGCACTCTACCAGCTGAGCTCACCCTCCTTTACTGTTCTTTGTTCCTCCCTTCAGAAGGAAAGCATGACCTCCTTCCTAGGCACATGTGACCTCTGCCCATACCCTGCAATTCTTCTCTCCTCGGGAACCCTGTTCCCTTCCTGCCCAGAACCATCAGGATCTTCCTTTGGCCTCCCGCATTGTCTTTCTCAGAGTGGTACCCTATGTCTCCTCCCACTTTCTGCGCCAAAGTTGAAAATTTGTCTTTATCGGGAGACAATGCTGCTGCCTGAATAAGGGATAGGCGCTCTGGGCTGCAGAAAGGAGGGGAAACTCCAGGGGGAAGGCATGATCGATAAAGACTCACGGGTACTCATAGAGTGCTTGGGGTTCGTTGCCGATGGAAGAGGGAGACAGCGGGTGGAGGGGAAGGAAAGGGATGATTCCAGGGAGCATTTGGAGCTCTGCAGGCTTCTCCTAAACACTAGATGGTCTGGCGATGCCAGGCTGACCTAGCCCTGATCAGCGCCCCAAGGGGGGATTGTGGTGGCTCAGGCTGTAAAAGCATTTGTTACACAGTGTGAGGACCTAAGTTTGGGTCCCTGGTGACCATGAGCAAGACATTGGGTATGGTAGCACTAACCCATAATTTCAGTGCTAGGTAGGGGAACTTGGTGGCCAGCCAGACATGTGAACCCCGCTTGATGAAACTTCTACAGGGTGATTCTGCCACCTGTCATCAAGAGACAGACTCTACTTCCCCTCCAGCTGAATCTGACCTTGCCTTAAGATTTGCCTGTAACCCACAGAGGGCAGTCCATGAAATGGCTGTGGCTTAGGGCTAGGATGGGTGTGGTAGTTTGAATGTAACTGGTCCCCATAATCACATAGGGAGCGGCATTATTGGGGGTGTGGCTTTATTGGAGTGGGTATGGCCTTGTTGGAGGAAGTGTGTCACTGTGGGGGCAGGCTTTGAGGTTTCCTATGCTTAAAATACCACTGAGTGTCTCAGTCAACTTCCTGTTGCCTGAAAGATGGAGGATTCCCAGCTACTACTCCAGCACCATGTCTGCCTACACGCCACCATGCTTCCTGTCATGATGATAATGGACTGAATCTCTGAAACTGTACGTGAGCCACCCAGATTAAATGTTTACTTCATAGGAGTTTCCATGGTCATAGTGTCTCTTCTCAGCAATAGAAACCCTAAGTCAATGGGCAAGGCCACGGAGTGCCACTGGTTCTCAGGGAGTACTTATTTCTGGACTGTCTTACAAAAGTTCCTCTTGGAATTCAACCACCGTACTGAGAGGAAGCCTAAGTTAAATAGACAGGCCATGAGTAGCTGTTCTGTTAAGAGTTGAGACATCAATATTAGGTCAGTCTAAGACAGGTATGAAGACATCCCCTGAGAATTCCAGACCCCACTGAAAATCAAGACCACTGAGGATCACGGATAAACCATGGCTGCTGAGCCTGTCTTATTTTGAGCCACATAATCCAGAGCTGAGTGAAATCATTGCTGCTGGTCACTGTGTTTAGGAGATTTTTTTACTTATCTAAGGAGAACGGGAACATCGTGGCTTCAGAACATTTAGTACGGATCATCCACAGAGTGGTTATTCGTTATTTTTAATTGCTTGGATCTTGGAGGGTAGGAGGCTTTGAGGCTTTGCTGCTTTTCTGTTTCCACAGCAGTCCTGTTTTAGCATCCTGGGATGCAAAGGACTGATTGTCCGCAAGAGGCATGAGGCCTGTCCAGGGCCGGCATGTAGGAACAGCACCTCTTCAGTTCTTTAAATTATCCTTTGGAGCTCCATTTACAAAGGCACTGCCTGCGCCCTTCCTTGTGCCGGACAAACCCCCTGGCCCCTCTTGAACAGCCAGGTTTTTTTTTCTGCTGAACCTGATGGAAGCTCACTGCAGCACTGGTAGCAAGGGGAAGGTTGACCCGCCAAGGACTCTTTCTCCTCTTTCCTCCAATCAAGGGAGACCTCCTTCAGCAATGCTCGCCTTTCCCTGCCTACAGCCTGCTGACCATCTGGACAAAAAGAAAAACACAGATCTAAACGTTCCCCAAACATCATTAAAATCATGCTCCCGAAGATTCCGAGCCAGGCAGATGAAAGACCCTTTGCTGATGAAGTGTTTACGAAGTTATTTCTAGAGATTAATTGGCTTCAGAATGTGAGGAGGGATTGTGTGCCCAATACTCTGTCAAAATCTATATTTAAAACCCAGTTACAAACAGTTCATGTTCATTATAGAAAACACAAGAAGCACAAAGGAGAAAATGAAAATGGCCTTTAACCTTCGTTCTTAGTGAATAGCATTGTTAAAATTTCGGCCACATCCTTCTTTAATTTTATTTGTATAAATGAAATAGTGAGAGTCTAGAGATCAGACCTTATCATTGCCCCCTGCTGTTCGTCATCCTATTTTGCATATTTTCCATGTTATTAAATATTCACCTATTTTAATTTCATGTAATTGCATGCACTGTGCTCTTTTGTGTGAGTGTTTCATAATTTATGGAATCATATCCCATAATTCGAGCCAGAAGTTGTTTTCTCCCTGTGTCTTGCTGTCCATGTCACAGCAGTGAGCATCCACGATGGTTTCAAGGATGAATGTGCAGACACAGGACTGTTGGGTATGACATGTGCGAGGCTCTTGACGCTTACTGCAAAACTGTGCCCTCCCCAGTCACATTCCTACCAGTGAGTGAGTGCTCCTTTCACCAGAACCACAGCAACTAGAAAACATCCTGGTGGTCTGAGGGTTAGGGGCTATGGCGTCTTCAGGCTACTAGAAGACAACTCCGAAGCACTGAAGATGATGAACAGAGCATAGCACAGCTCTAAGATGCAGAATGCCTCATTGACCAACTAAGTGTCTCAGAGAAGCAACCCATTTGCCCAGTTGTTTCACAGCTAGTGGCTTCTGAGACAGTGTTGGCCTGGGCAACCCAAGGACCACAGTATCCGATCAGCTCACAAGGCACTGCCTCAGTGTCCCTGACCTCACCTTGCCCCTCCCATTTTCAAGCATGCATTTGGGCAGGCTCCCAAACTGGTCCTGATGCGGCATGACTTGAAGGTTTGTAGGATCCTAGAACCCAGAGATGTTTTCTTTGTGTTTGCTTTAAACATTTGTTCTGAATCTGGTTAAACCTGTTGAGAAGGGATCCTGCATCTGGCTTGGAAAGGGTCTGTGATCTGTGTGCTCTTGTGGCAGCCTCCTAGAGGAGAGGCTTACACACCCTGTGTCTCCTCAAGTTCACAGTACAGGACATGCCCAAGTGGTAGGTGGTTGCATCAAAGGAGCATTGGTTGTTCAAGTGTGTAGTCTATGTCCCTTGTCCCTGGCTCTTTAGAAATTCAGTGTCTCCTCCCAGGGTCCCTTTCCTCCCCTGACTTCTATGACAGGATCTCTCTCAATCTATCTCTCTCTCTCCCCCATCCCCTGTTTTTCCCCAACATTAGTATGTCTAAAGTACAGTGTCTTTACTTTTTCCTTTTAATCTTAGACATGTGACCCAAATCTCAGAAATTATATTCTGAAATATAAATTCAGAAATGTTCACAATTTTAATTGTTAAAAACTTAATTGTGATGACTGATCTTGCATTCCATTCAAGTTCTTCATTTTCCAGATGGTAGAAACTAACAGGTCTGTAAATTCTGGGTCAAGTCAGTCTTCCTCTTGCCTGTTCACTGCTTCCTGAGCTTTTGTGCCTTCGGAGGTGGGCGGGAAGCATTTGACTGACTCAGGGTCATTGTCCACACACATTTTCATATTTCCTATCCTGAAGCCGTTATGATTCCCATCACATCCCTGTCCACGGCATCCTCCTAGGCAACTGGTCAGAGAGGGAAGCCATGACGGTCCTGAGTAACAATGGCACTGAAGTTCAGTTAGAGAACCATTGAGTTACTAACCAATGGGTTACTAACAGGAATCTGGGCAAGGGGGGCTACTTCCACAGAGCAAGGATGACTCAAAATTGGCACCACGGAAAAGCCACCCCCCTAGCACAGTGATGACCCCTGAGAGCGGAAGCCCAGAAGCTGTCTGCAGAGCTTTAGGACGCTCAGAACATCCGAGCATCTCTCTGCTGCTGGGCCTCTGCCTCCCATCTTCCCAGCAGCTTCCTCCCCCGAGCAGTTGCTCTCAGCTGCTGTAACCTTGGAGCCAGAGCCCTCATGACTCTTGTAAGTTTCCCAAACATGTGAAGTTTGTTTGTTTGCTTGCTTAGTCTTACCTGCTGCCTATTTCCATCTGGAGAGAGAGTGTCAATTAAGAGAAAACGGTTACGCAATGTGTGAGGCAAGGGAGGTCGGGATGCCTGCCTGGACCAGCTACTTGGCTCCCTCCAGCACTCAACACTGACAGGCAAGCACCTTGCAAGCTTATCAGTGTTTAAGAATCCTGTGAGTATGGTTGGCTCACTGTAGCTGCAGGTTATGCATCTAAAATATTTGGTAAAAATTGCATCCGTGTTGAACATATATAAACTTTGTTACTGTATTATTATAATTGTTATAATATTATTGCATATGCTATTATATTATATTAATGTATTATAAGCAGTTAATATTATTATCATAGTCAGGAGTGTATACATAAGTCATTGCAAATGCTGTGCTATTTCATAAAAGGTATCTCAGCATCCATGAACCCTGGTGTCCATGAGGGCCTGGGAACCAATTCCTTCAGATACTGAAGGAGGATTGGTTCTTCCTAAAGAGCAAGACCTCATTTACAGATTCCTCCTGTCCCTGGGGCATTTCTGACAATCCTATTTACACTCCACATCTTCCCTCCTTAGGTACATCTGATTTAAAAATTCTAATTTGGAATGCCCCAAACAATGGCATAGCAGTAAACCAAGGAACAAAAAGGACCATCTGGAGCAAAGAACACTAATTTTAAGACATTATATTCCTAGTTCCTCTTTGAGAGCCAACCCTGAATCTGCTCTGAGGTTGTCTAACTCCTTTTAGGAATCTGTCCGCAGTGAATCCCAGTGTGATGATGCCCCAGATGGCATGGCCTGGTCAGAAACAGATGCCCACCCGTCTTACACTGTCTGCTTGTCCCCTGAAAGGGCTGCTTCCCACTCTTCCTCCATGGACATCTTCGCTGCTTAGTGCTGCCTTCCTTCCTGCAGCCGGTCACTCACTCACATGTCACTGAGCAGCTGCTGATTGGTACTTTCTGAGGTGCTGACTAGATTATGTCCTTCTCTGAGGCCTCTGCCACTGTGTCTCCAGGACCTGTTACAGACACATCATAGATACACATTGATAAATTCTACCAACAAAGCTAGAAGCTCATCAGAAGCTGAGTGTACCTTATATCCCAAGAGAACGTCAGCATCTAAAACATCCATGGTGCTGGCAGGCCCGTAGTCCCTGATGGTGACGGTGACGTGAGCTGGAGACAGAGGGTCAGCCTGGAGAAGGGAGGAGCTTGAACACGCAGAAGTACTGATGAAACATTCGCAGTACTCAAGGCCATGCCTGGGTCCTCTACAGCACTCCAAAGGGCAGCTCCCTTACCTAAAGCTTAGACACGGTGAGTAGTGATGTGTCTGTGCTTGGATTGGTTCTTTTCTGATTTCTGTGTCAAGATGCCTGAGCAAAGCCAGAAAGGAAGGAAAGGATCTCTGTATGTTCCCAGTTCAAAGGTTCAATCCATGGTAGGGAAAGCGGGGTACCTGGTCCCACATCATCCAGTCAGAGAGCAGAAAGACTTGGATGTTGTTCTCAGCTTCCTTTCCCCTTTTGCCCCAAGCAAGGGAAAGGTGCTGTCAGCTTTTGGGGTGGCTCTTCCTACCTTGTCAACTCAATCTTACTGACAACTTTTGGGGTGGCTCTTCCTACCTTGTCAACTCAATCTTACTGACACACCTGGAGGTGACTTCCAAGCTGATTCCAGATCCCACCAACTTGACAACCAGTGTCGACCGGGAGTGTAACATTGCACACAAGGCTAAATCCAAGCAACCAAGATGTCTTATGTGTCTAACACTCAGAGAAATAGAGCATGGAAAGAAAGCAAAGACCCTTTAATGCTAAGGGCTTGCTCCCTAAAGATTCCACAACCTTATTCAGGAATCAAGCATGTATATCTCAAAAGCAAGAGGGTAAGAACGAAATCCCACCCCCACAAAAGTGCTTGGCAGTCAACAGGCCGGGAGAAGAGCAATCCTTAGTAGGAACAGTGAAATCTTTCTAGACAAGAAGGCTCTTGAGCTAGACCTCACATCCAGGTGGCCCTGGCCTGCAGTAGTATGAGTGTACCTTAGGACCTTCTGAGAGCTATGTGCACAGAGAGCAATGCTAGGGCTCTGTGCACTAACTTAATACACTGAGCATTAGTGTCAGGTGTACATAATATTCTCTTAAAAATTCAACGATCACTTACCCAACTAATACAATAAAACTTAAGAATTAATGAATTAAAGACCCTCTTGTATATAAGCATTGATTATAAACTTCTCAAAACTAATTTTCCTCCCCATTCAACTAAACTCACAGTCTCCAAGACTGGATCCTGTCGCAGGCTCTGAGCCATCTGAGGGGTCTCACAATGACACAGAGACTTCATTTTAGTGACAACAGGAGCCCATATTAACTGCTTGTCTCATTGCTATGACAAGATACCCGGACAAATACCACTCAAGGCAGGATGGCTTTGGCTCATGGTTTGAAGGTACAGTTCATCATGAGGGGAGTTATGGCAGGACAGGAAGTCGAGGCTGCTGGTCACATTGTGTCTATAGTCAGCGTGCCTGTACTCCCATCATCGTCTTCCTTTTCTTCCACTCTGGCCTGTAGCCCATGGGCTGGCATTGACCACAGTCAAGGGGCATCTTCCTACCTCAGTTAACTTGACCTCAGCCCTCCTTACAGGTTCCAGGGTATGTCTGTCAGGGGAGCTTAGATTCTGTCACATTGATGTATTAAGTATCAACAATTAAACGGTGGGATGGTGTGGCTTCCATGCCGTAGCCCTCCTTAGGACGACTTCTAATGATAGGCACATCATTCTCTGCCCTGAAAATCTAAGAATTCTGCTCTGTAGGTTCAGCGTGGGAGATACCTGCCTTAGTTCAGAAGCTGGCAAGGAAGGGTCTCTGAATCCACCACCTCTGTCAAGGGGTCTTGCTCCCATGACCCTTGCATTCTGTGTCTGAGGCCCTCTTGTCCTTCCAGCCCTGTGGGTGGAATGCTCACTGACTTCCTGAACCACTCCCCGTGGTTCTCATGCACCCAAACCCCTCTTGTGGTGACTTTCTCCACAACTGCTCCCCCTACCTTCGCTATCTTCTGAGATCTCACCACAGCAAAGATTCTGATCCACACAAGGATGTCTTTGACATTCTGGATGTCTACGGGATGGGGGGATATTTCAGAAGAAGCACACTGGTTTTATAGCATTTCCTCTTGGGTGACTGTGACTAAGGTAGCTAACCTCAGGAATAGACCTGTTGTGGATACCCCACAACTGACAGTATTCTCAGGAATGGACCTGTTGTGGACACCCCATGATTGACAGTATCCTCAGGAATGGACCTGTTATGGACACCCCACAACCGACAGTATCCTCAGGAATGGACCTGTTGTGGACACCCCATGATTGACAGTAACCTCAGGAATGGACCTGTTGCAATCACCCCACAACTGACAGTAACCTCAGGAATGGACCTGTTGCGGACACCCCACAACTGACAGTATCCTCAGTTGTTCTTTGGTATGATGCTTAATTTGGACAGTCAACTTGATAGGGTTGAAATCAACTAAGATGTAAGGCTTTGGGAAGGTCTGGGAGGTAATTTCCAGGAACTATAAACCGAGGGTGGAAGACAAGAACAGTTGGTATCCTGTAGCTTAAGATGTTAGGGTTCAAGACAGCCTCAAGGTGGGAGTTACACCTTCCAGACTGGTCATGGACAGCTATGGATAAAGTCTGTCTAACCTAATGTCACCAGAACCCAGGCAGTATCTATTGTCTGATGCTTCAGCCCTTAGTCTCCCTTACAAATCTGAACTAATATTGATATCATAACCTAACTTCTAACCACTTGGATGAGATGGTGCTTGCCAGGACAGTTTAGTGGCCAAGTTGGAGAACTCAGTCAGTCCTATAGACTCCGTAATTACCTGGCGATCCTGCCTTTCAGGGTGTCTCCTATGGCTCATTGAGATGAAAACAAATTCGTGTCTGGATGAGTGCCTCACTTCTGTGGCCGTGTGACTTTCACCCCAACGGGAAAGTGATGTTCTAGCATCCTGCTGTGGGAGCCTGTGCAATCAACAGACAAGGCACAGCAACCTGAACCATGGCGGCTTCAGGAGCACAGCAGAGCCATGTTGTTGTTCCTCCACATGGCTCCCTGTCACCTCACTGTCCTAGAGGTGGGTTTCTGCACCCCCATCTCTCTCTCCCTCTCTCTCTTGATGTGGGAGTACCCTCTATGTGCTGTAATTACCATTAACGAATAAAGAAACTGCCTTGGCCTGTTGATAGGGCAGAGCTGAGGCAGATGAGGAAGACGGAACTGAATGCTGGGAGAAAGAAAGGCAGAATTGGAGAGAGACGCCATAGATCTGTCGGAGACAGATGCTGGGAATTTTCTCCGGTAAGCCACTGCCATGTGGCAATACACAGATTAATAGAAATGGGTTAAATTAAGATGTAAGAGCTAGCCAATAAGAAGTTAGAGCTAATGGGCCAAGCAGTGTTTTAATTAATACAGTTTTCCATGTGGTTATTTCGGGGCTAAGCTAGCCAGGCGGCTGGGATGAACAAGAGGGCCCTCCTGCAACACTTTCTCTCTCTCCATATAGCTAAAGGAGTCTTCCACCGAGCTCATTCAAACAGCACACAAATCTGTACCGTACACATGTGATGGGTTTGATTTGATTTGGTTCTGCAAACCAGCTCTTGTGGCTTGGCTTTGGGTCAGAACCAGGGGGCAGCTGCTTTGGTGATACATTCTGGACAATGTAAAGAGGAAATGCCTTCAAAGTTGCAAGCATGATGCTGTGCCAGCGTCTTTGGTGCCACGGTGTGCTGTGTGTCTCTCATGGACACAGTGAGAGCCATCTGAAATAACCCCTGTGGTGTGGGCGTGACTTTACCAGGCCTGAGTTCCAGGCCGTGGCTGTGAGAGACCTTCCATTTAGTGAGATAAGGGACGGAAGTGCTCTTTGTCCTGCATCCATTGCGTTGTGGGTCGGGAGACCGTATGGAGAGATTCTGACTTATCTGACTGGAAGTTGGATTTCAAACATGATCAGTGTCCAGTATTTTCCAAGACTAAATGTAGCTTAGTGTCCAGGGCTGTTGGGCAGGGTGTAAACCAACATTAACATATGGTCACAGTGTCCACAGAAACCCTGCTTCATACATGAGAACTTAGTGTGTGTCCCTCCTCCTCTGGTGTGCCGCAAAGAGCAAATCCCAGAGATCAGCATCATGGACTCTCAAAGACGAATTATTTCTCTGGATAAGGGTAAATCATCCCTGAGCAGTTTATCAAGGATTGGTATGGAGGCGGTGGCTTGTAGGTATAGTTCTGAGATGCTCAGTAAAGATCTCTCTTGTCAGGGAGTGGTAAGAACTACTGCCTTCATGTGACAATGATCAGCTGGTTACTTTCATACCATGTGACAAGATAACAGCAAGAATGACTTAAAAGGAGGGAGGATTTACTCCGACTTCTGATTTCAGAGGGCTCCATTAATCGTGGAGTGTAAGGGATAGTGGGCAACTTGGATGATGGTGGCAGAAGTGTGTGACACAGGCTGTTGACATCACAGTGAGCAGGAAGCCAAGAGTCAGGCAGGAAGCAGTGGCCATGTAGAACTTGCAAGGCCTGCCTCTAGTGATCTGCTTCCACCAGCCACAGACTCCACCTCCCATAGTTCCAGACCTTCCCCGATAGCACCGGCACAGAGAAAGCATGTACAGCATGGGCTTGTGACATCTCAGATATAAACCATAAGAGACAGGAATCAGGTGGCATGGGGGACATCTCAGATCCAAACCGTAAGAGACGGGAATCAGGTGGTGTGGGGGACATCCCATATGCAAACCGTAAGAGACGGGAATCAGGTGGCATGGGGGACATCTCAGATCCAAACCGTAAGAGACGGGAATCAGGTGGTGTGGGGGACATCTAGATCTAAACCATAAGGGACAGTAAGCAGGCTTGTGGGGACATCTCAGATCCAAACCATAAGAGATGGGAAGCAGGTGGCTGCAGGTCCATGGATGTAAGCAGGAGAGAGAACATCCTTTAGGGCTAACAAATCCTGTGAACACACTCTCAAAGTTGGGTCACTTAGTGTCCTGGGGAATAGAAATCCCCAAGGTTGCCCCAACACTTAAATCTTCAGTACTGTGTCATTGGATTGATGGAATGCCACTTGGCAAAGACACATAAGCAGCCTATAAACCAACTATCTATAAGAGCTCTGACAGTGATTCTGACAGTTACAGTAGCTTAGCCAGCAGCATCTCTGTGGCCCTGTGTTCCATGATTGGTACCCACGGCTCTTACAAGAGCCCTGGAGGGAGACACAAATGCTCCATTTTGAGGTGTTATTTCTATCCCCAGTACTTCTATCCTACTATTCCAATCCCCAGTATTTCTATGGCCTCTAGTGAAGAACACCTGATGTTCTCCCAGAAGACCAGAGTTTGGTTCCCAACTCCCATGTTGGGTCCCTCACAACAGAGTCTGTAACTCTAGCCCCAAGGGATCTGATGCCCTCTTTTGGTCTCTGTGGGGTCTGCACTCAAATGTACACAAACACACACTATTAAAGGTTAATATTGTTTATGGGGTACCACACAGCAGAAACAATAACGACAGCTTGAAATTTGCAGGCAAATGGATGGAGCTAGAAAACATCATACTGAGTGAGGTAACCCAGACCCAGAAAGACAATTATCACATGTACTCACTCATACGTGGTTTTTTAAAACATAAAGCAAAGAAAACCAGCCTACAAATCACAATCCCAGAGAACCTAGACAACAATGAGGACCCTAAGAGAGGCACACGTGGATCTAATCTACATGGGAAGTAGAAAAAAGACAAGATCTCCTGAGTAAATTGGGAGCACAGTGACCTTGGAAGAGGGTTGAAGGAGAGAGGAGAGGAAGGGAGGGGAGCAGAGAAAAATGTAGAGCTCAATAAAAATCATTAAAATTTAAAAAAAGTTAATATTGTTTAAAAACACTTCTCTCTATAAGCAGGTCATGGAAACTGCAAGAGAGGTCTAGAGTCCCTGATTCTATGACACTGTCACTCTGTCCCTGGATGGCTTCAACCAGAGTTGTGGTCTTAGAGTCCTGAAGGCTGAAGGTTCAAAAGCAAAGGACGGCAGGGCTGGCTCCTTCTGAGGCATTTCTCCTTGCTCCGTAGGTGGCAGCTTCTTGCTATTCCCATGTAGTTAGTTCTCTATCTCTGTTTCCATCCCTGGAGTCTCCCTAAGCAGCTATCATGGTTAACCTTGGCAGTCAACGTGACTGAATTAATGACCAAATATACATCTGGGCAGGGTCTGGGGGCATATTTCCTAGAAAGATAAACTGAAGCAGGGAGACTTCCTCCAGAGTGGACAGCAACTTTTGGCAGTGACCCAGATATAGGAGTCTGAGGAGAAATCAGGGTTTCTTCGATCTTCCAAGGAGGACCCAAGACCAACAACTCTTCAGGAATCATTTAAGTCTTCAGCAGAAGATGGGGACCGTTGAGGGTACCAGCCTCTCCTGTACAGACAGCCACTGTTGGACTACCCAGGCTGCATTGCATAAAGCAATCAGATAAATTCCCGTGTGTTGCATATGTGTTTTGTTGGTTCTGTTTCTGTAGAGGACCCGACTGATTCAGTGGCCGGCGTCCCTCTTACAAGGCCCTGATCTCACTATATTGGAGCCTGTCTATCTCGTTGACTGTAACCAGGTCCTCAAGGGCCTTGCCTCCACTGCAGTCACATTCTAATGGGTTGAGTGTTAAAGCTTTGGTGGGGAAATGGGGTTACGTCCTAACAGCAAGTGGAAAATTAGGAGGTGGGAATATGACATTGAACCTAGTAAGGCTCCCTCGCAGAAGCAGGGAAGGCACATTTTTGTAATCCAGGCCTGTGTGTGTGTGTGTGTGTGTGTGTGTGTGTGTGTGTGTGTGTGTGTGTGTGTGTGTAAAAGAGACAGACACACACACAGAGGCATAGGGGTTAAAAGGCAAGGACATCTCAAATGAGTTATGAGAAGAGAAAACCTACCTCTCTCTCCTGCTCTATATCCCCCGTCGACCACCCTACATTCTTGAATACTCATGAACTGGTCTCCTTTACTCTAACATCTGAAATAGGAGCACAGTGCGAGCCCAAGTCCCCATCCCGCCCACACCAGGGCCAAGGCAGAGCTGATGGGGAGCCAGTCCAAACACAATATCATTCCACAGTGCATAGTTGAGGTGGAGAGTGTGGGATGGTGCTAAGGTTACTTGAATTCTTTTTAGGCTGAGATCTCTGAGATCCTAGGCCCCCAGAGTATTCTCTTCTGCATTCAATTTGTAGCAAAATAAATCATTTGCAGCAAGTGGGCAGGGTACTCATTGTGGCCATGTTCTACCGATGCGGCTTCAAAGACATCTTTTGTTAAGTGATATTTGAAGTCTTCATTTGCTATAAAAAGTGACTTAAAAAAAAACCTCACTCCCAGACACTCAAAGACTCCTCACATGGAAAAAAAACCCAAATCCGCAAAACTAATGAATAACAAGGAGTGGGCCCCTGTGGCCTAGACATCCAGTCTGGTCCACAGGGTTTATGAAGCACCTTTAGGGTACCTAGTTCTATGTAAGCTTGGGAGAGAGTCGCTGTAGAGAGCAGTTCTGTGACGACAACTGGGGACTCCAGAGGGGATCAGGGCTTAACTAGGGGCTCAAGGACCTTGGGGCAGGGTAGTCTATTTTCCCAGTGGCCTCCTGAAGAACATTCAAGAAGCTCCCACCTGTGAACTACCAAGCTATCAATGTATCTCTACAGTGCTTCCAATGGCGAGTTGAGAGCAACAGTTTGAGACCAGTATGTGGTCCCCAGAGTCCAGCAGGTCCCTGTTCTTGGGACCAAAGAGTTCTCAATAAGCTATGGTCCATGGGCTAGCCAAGACAGAAGGCACATCAGAATTGTCTTAGCTGTGTCTTACCTTCTGCAAATGGGGAAGCTGAGACTGACACACGGGAGGCAAAGCCCGAAGCTCCAGGAAGAGGCAGAGCAGGGTCCACCTCCCAAGTCCTTCCTCTATAGCATTTCAAACACACCACTGTGATTCCTGCTTCCCTCTGCTAGCTAATTTTTCTGTTTCTGTAGTAAGGACTCTGACTCTATCAGAAACCATTCCCTCCTAGTAAAATGTAAGTTTAGACTTGTGTGTGTGTGTGTGTGTGTGTGTGTGTGTTGGTGTAACATGTGGGTGCACATGTATACATGGGTGCATGCATGTGTGTATGTGAGCCAGACAGACATCCTGGAGTGTGGCTCCACAGGAACTCAGTCCATCTTATTTTTGAGACAAAGTGTCTCACTGGGATCTGGGGCGCAACCTTTAGGCTAGGCTGACTGACCCGAGAACCCTAGAGATCCACCCATCTCCCTAGCATGATGATGAAAAGCATACACTCCCATGTTCTGCTTCTTATATGAGATCTGGGCAAGCACTTGACCAACTGAGCCATCTCTACAGCCATGAATAAAGGGAGTTGCGTCAGATCCTTTTCTGCAGCTTATCTACAAAGCAGCCCTTGTTGGTGTGGAGAAGAGAGAGTGGACCAGGAAGATGGCAACAGAGCTGAGATGAGCCATCGACCCATTTGCACACTATACACTAAAGCCTCCATCTGGCCTGGCTTGGTTGGTCCTAATGACCTTGATTTATCCAGAGGACTTCAAATGTTGTCCAAAGGCTCCTCCAGATGCTCAGAAGTTACACATCCAAGCATTATCCTCGGCTCTCTGAGAGCCACAAGTAATTGATGGCACACACTACCTCCGCCTTCTCCATATCCCACTCTTTCCAGCTCCTGGACAGACAGACTTGCTTGTTTGTAGACGTGTTCATTCCAGGCTCGGCAGAATCCTTAGACCCAACTAATTCAGCGTGCTCACATTCATTCGTGGTCACCTGGTCCTCATTAGGGTCACTGGAGGAGGCCAGTGTCTGGCTTTTCAATGAGTGGTCCTGAGCCACATGGGCCTGAAGGCTCTGGGCATCACTTTATTGTTTGTGTGAAGGTTTTAGGGGATGCTGCCAGGCTCGGCTCAGCATTTTCCACATGACTGATGGTATTCAGAGGCTTGCCATCCCCATAGGCAGATTTCTCCACTGGCTTTCTTTCCTGTTGGTTCAGGTGGGATAACAAGGCTGTTTTTTTCCAGGGATGTCAGTGTGTGGCTGGGAAGTTGGCATTTTCCTAAGAGAAGGGAAAGAAACAATTAGGTACCAGGTGCCCATGTGCCTAGGTGCCTGGGTACCTGGCATCCTTGATTAGAAAGGATTAATTTTTTCAGTATTTCTCTTTCTCAGTGAGATAGACAGGGTGTGCCTCATGACTTCAGTGCACTGACACAGGAGCCTTTCTGGTGTGGGGGGCATGGATGCTACCTGTTTCCAAGCTGTTGCTGAGCCCCCCTTCCTGCACCCTTCCAGGGGTCCATGGGGGAGGGGTGGGCCAGGGTGGAGAGTGTTCTGGGACTCTTCTTTCATTGCCACAGCAGTGAGAAAGGCTTCGTTTCTGCCAAAGCTTTTTGCCCTATTTTCTCTCTTGCTTCATTGGGACCAAACATATTCAACCAGTCCTCAGCATCGGGGGGTAATTGAATGTCCAAATGTTGCCCCTTTTGTTGTCTGATGACCAGAACAAGCCAAGACACCAGTTTTGCAAAACCGCGAGGCTCTGGCCATTTCCTTCATCAGTTCTTCCAATTGTACCGCGTCCGCATCCCATCCTCATGGAGGTGCTAAGGCCCATGCGCCTTTGGAGAATTCCTAGACTAGACTCCACTCCTCCTGCGCCAGTCATTGCTCAAAGCTGTGTCTCTTAGGATGCTTTGTTCTACTGTACTTTGACATGAATTCCAGCCTCTGTATCTTACCAAAGAGCATTGTAATCATTATTTTGAAATGGACACATTGCTGAGCTCTTGAAATTGAGCAGAAAGACAAACATGGGTACTCAGAGGGCCTTGATATCCACACTCGGCCATTTGCCAGCCCTTGCAGGCCGGTTAGGCTGGTGCCAGGCTACACAGAAAGCTGGCCCTCTCCTCCCCAAACTGGTCAGGAGTGCAAATCCTTGGGGACACTGTCCACAGGAAGCCTGTGTCTTCATGCCCTTTGACTCGAATCTTGGCCAATGTTGGCAAAGTGACCTAAGTCTCCCCAAGAGTGCCTTGACATTTCCTCATTTGGATCTCTGGGGTTCTGGCCCAGCTCCACTGCCTATCTCAGGGGACCAGGGAGGACGGTGAACCATGCCCTTGTTTTTCAACCACTGAAAGTAGGAGGAGCTTCAGCAGGGGGAGACTCAAGCCCAGGCTAGATTCTGAGCAGGCAGGTGGAAGGGGGCTCAAGGAGGTAGGTGTTGGAAGGACAGGGCAGGAGAGATGGGAGGATGGCAAGCTGTAGGGGTTGGCTACCTTGTGCTAAAGATGCGTCCAGTGCCACCCAGCATTCTGGAGGACCTGGGAAACTGTATGTGGATATGCTCCCAGAAAGCACCCTCAGAGAGGCAAATGCATCAGGTCTCAGCAACCCTGAACTCTGGAGACCTCACTATGTCCAATGAGGTGGCCTGGCAGTGTCCATGAAGTGTCGATAGTAATCCCGACATCCCTGCTAGGTTCTGGCACCGTAGGCCAGCGTTCCAGCGGAGCAGCCCCCCACCACCTTGTCTGGATGGATTATTTAAAGTCTCCCTTAGCCGCATCACTCCTCTCCTGTCAGAGAAGGAGGAGGAGCTTCCTATGCAGCCCCCCCCCCATTTTGTTCTTTATTAAAGTAATCCCTAGCTCACCCGTGACACCGCTTCAGGGTGGCCTGCCTTTTCGGCCTGCTTTCCATTGCCTCTAGAAAGAAGCCCAGGAAGTGAGACAATGTCCCCATACTGAAGCTGTCCCTCAGATAAGGACAGAGTCTTCACTTACAGTGTGGCTGGGCAAGAGAGAGAGGGGCGTGTGAGGAGGGTGGGTTCAGGCACAGGAGGGGACAGGTTGGGTGGCAGAAGCCATATATCCAGTTGTGCTCCAGAAGGAACTCCGCTCAGCCATAGGGGACACCATCCTGGGGTTGGCATGGAAGCCATCTTCCTTGGGGACTCCAGGTGGGATGACATAGGCCCCATGTGCGCTCTTTCTCAAAGTCCTCACATCCCCTGAAAGTCATCGGCCAGCGATCCCCAGAGGCCTGACAGAGGGGAGCAGCCTGCTTCCTTTCCAGCTATGTCTCAACACTGAGCACAGTCCAGACTCAAAGCAGAGCCAGGACCCCCCAGGAGAGACATAGCCAAGGACAGGGACAGTTAGTCGCCGGATTAACAGGATGCCATAGACAAGTAAGAATTCGTATGGGAGCACTGAAATACTTCACCAATTTAAAAATAATGAGCAGCCACTTTCACGTGGCTCTGAAGGGCTATGAGAAGGAAGACGCAAAGGTCTCCTCTCCCTTCAGACTCCTTCACTCTCTCGAATCCAGTAAACAACGTTCTTAACAGCAGAACTTAGAGATCTCAAGTTAAACCTCTGTGTATGGTTTTTTAAAAAAGGAGTCCTGGGGTATGGGAGATGTGATTCAGTGGATAGAGTGTTTGTTGGGCATGAAGAAATTCCTTGGTTTGATACCCAACATGGCCTATAAAACAGGCATGGTAGCGTTCCCCTGTGGCAATGCCCCTTGGTCCCAGAACAGGAAGGCAGGGTGATTAGAAGTTAACTCACAGGCTCAAGTCTTGGGCTAGCGATTTTATCCTTCATCTGTTTCCCTATGTGTGCCTCTCTAGGTGTCTCTCTGTCTCTGTCCGTCTGCCTGCCTTTCATTTTAACACCTGTCTCTCACTCTTCCCTCTTAGTTTTCATCTTTCAATGTTTTTATACTGGAGATATTTCCGTCACTCAACTTCCTAGAAGTTCAATCCATTGTTCAACAGTGGCTACCATCTTACATTTTCCACATAAACATTTTATTTCTTCTCACTCCAGTGAAGCCTTTCCTCAGGCTCTGATGGTCCTGATGAATGCTCTTGTCACCTGGGTTTTCCAGCCACTTCTGTCTCTTCTGCTCCAACAGGGGCTGTCCTGAATAGACTGAGCCTTGCTTTCTCCCCTCAATACAGAGATTCAGAAGGGTTCCAGATTCTGCATTCTACTGGCAGGCAGATCAGGACAGTTTCATCCAGGCATTGGAAACAACAGGAAAGGGGGAGCATTGGCTCACCAGAAACAACAGTAAGCCAACTGGTCAACCCCCTTTCTACAGCCCTGAGCAGGACCTGAGCAGGGCAGCATCTGTGCTTTAAGCTCTACACGGGATCAAGGTTTAGATTTTTGAGGAAAATAAAGGAATGGGAATTCTGAAAAAGAGGGGAGAGTACGTTTTTAAGTGGCCCCTCCACTTTGAAGGGACCACAAAGCAAAGCCTTCTTGCTGCAGCTTGACAGGATGGCAGAGATCACTCAGTGAGAGACACCAAGAGAGGTGAACATCAGCAGTATACTGTCTTCTACTCTTGAGGGCTGGCAGGGAGGATCTAGAAATGGAGATCTGTACATTTGTTACATTATGAGTCATATGTTGTAGATGCTCATGATCAGTGATAATGAGGGCTCTAGGTGGCATCCTACTCCATTTTGTGAGGTTATAACAGAATACTATAGACTGGGGGATTTATGATAGATAGTAATTCATGGGCTCCCAGTTACAAAAGGCTGCGGAGTCTGACACTGAGGGGAATAAAGAAGTGAGGGCCTTCTCCCTGTGCCTTAATGTGGCAGTAGGCGCAGTATTGTAAGAGATGCCAAGAGAGATGGACTTGGAAGTCTCTAGACCCTTGGTTATTCACATGAACCCATTTAAGAGCATGGAATTGTCATGACCTGATAACTCCCATGAGGTCCATCTCCTGCCACCATCATGCTGGGACTGTTTTCAGCACATGCTTCCGGGAAGAACAGAGTTGAACCATGACAGGTGACTCTTCAGTGTTCCCTTCTATTTAAAAGGAAATAGCCACTCAGGCATCACTTTAACTTCTCAAGTCCTTCACCCTTCAAGGTCGACTCAAGGCACCGATGGATGAGCTCCACCTGTCCTCACCATGGTATCTGGTGCTGGAGAGATGAAAGACATCAGTATGGAGTTCCCATGCTCGTTTGGTGTAGGAGGTCCTTCTTTCTATGTGTTGCTTTCATTGGTGAATAAAGAAAACTGCCTTGGCCCTTTTGATAGGGCAGAGATCAGGTAGGCAGAGTAGACAGAATGGAATGCTGGGAGAGAGAAGGTAGGCAGAGGGAGCCGCCTCCATGAAGCTGCCAAGTCAGACACACTGAATCTTTCCCGGTAAGCCACGACCTCATGGTGACACACAGATTATTAGAAATGGGTTGAATCAAGATGTGAAAGTTAGGCAATAAGAGGCTAGAACTAATGAGCCAAGCCGTAATTTAATTAATACAATTTCTGTGTGGTTATTTCGGGAGTTAAGCTAGATGGGCGCCGGGAACGCGTACCGCTCCTCATACTGCACTCATTTCCAAAGACTGGTTTAGTTGCCACTTTCTGAATTCTCTTTCCTCTGAGCCACCAGCATTTTGTCCATCTGCTTGCTTCCCTTTGGAATTCTGGGAGGATGATGCTGTTTCTTGACGCAGGGAAGTAGCTCATCCAAGCAGACAGGCTGGTGCAGACTGGCTCAGCAGGAAGACATGATGTTTTGGTGTCCCTTGGATCCCTTGACTTTATCTATGGAGAGAATGAGACTCAAGAGAGGGGTCAAAGGTCTAACTTAACTCATGTGCATTCTCCCTGAGAAAGGTTCAGCGGAAGTCACAGCCAGACCTATACCAAAAAGCCAGGGCAATGGGAGGTAGTAGGCTCTAACAGCCCAGAGAAATTTAACCACAAAGCCACAGCCTCTGGTGACTCTCCTCATGGCAAGGTTTAGCCAGCAGATGAGGTCATGGCTCAAGAGCCCAGAGGAGGCAGAAGTCACCAGCAATTACCATGCCAAGGATGCTAAGATGTTCCCTGTGCCTTGTGGTTGCAAAGGCACAGCCATCACCACAGCACACTTTTGGTGAAGTATGGAAAAAGCCGGGGAAGAAAATGCTCAGGGATACTTAGACTTGGGGTTTGTTTTGGGGTTTTCTTAGAAAGACTAAGCATGACTGGGAGCGATGTTTAGGTTTGGGTCTGTGTTATAAAGCATATCAGACTAAAATTAATCTTTCCCTCCCTAACCAACAGTCATGACCCAGACAGAAGGACAATTATTTATTTCATGCATATAATAATTTTACTGGACTCTAAACCTGCCACCCTGCCCTCCCCCGCAGTACTTCAGTGTCCCCTTGACTCTACCGGCTAGAAAATGACCTAAGTTCTACAGGGAAAACAACACAAAGATGAACCTAAAAACCAGTGAAAGACTTGAGCTGATATTTCCTCAAAGAGCTTGGAAGGACCAGCAAGATCATGTCGACCCTCAAAGCCATTCTAGTTAGCAGATCCGAGTCACAGGGATGGGCCAGTGAGATGGTGTGAGGTGTTTGCCACCAAGCCTGGGGACCTGAATTCAGATCTCAGGACCCACAAGGCCCTGAGAGGTGAGAATCAGTTCAGGCAAATTGTGCTCTGACCCCTCCCCCAACACACAAAGTAAACAAACAAATAAATACATGTAATAATAATAAAAACACTACTTTACATCCGTTAAAAATGGCCAAGATTAAAAAGAGGGAGGAATGAACATGTTCATATAGATGATTTGGAAAAATTAAACCCTCACATATGACTGGCAGGAATATAAAATGGTAAATCCATTGTAGAAAACCGTGTCATTTTCTAAATACATTTAGCATAGAGTTACCATGTGGTCTTACGGTTCCACTTCTAGGTAGGAGGAACTCCAATCAAGAACATGCCCAACCCCAGTCCTTCTCATTAGTTCCCTATAAACTTAATCTGCTGAGAAGCAGTGGAGTCGCAGACATGGGACAGGGAGCCACCCTGAAACTACCCATGGAAGGGTTTCACTGTGGGTTGGAATCTGGCTCTTCCTTTGCAGTGGAGCTGGGCAAAATTGACCAAACCAAGCCTGTGCGGCTCAGGGTTTCTGTCAACCTGGCACATGCTAAGACTTTCTAGAGAGAAGGACACTTGCTGAGAAAACGCCTCCATCAGCTTGGCCTGTGGGGATGCCGGTGAGGATGTTCTTGACTAATGATTGGTGTGGGAGGGCCTAGCCCACTGGGCAGGTGGTCTTTCGTGTATAAGGAACGTAGGTGAGCAAGCCATGGGGGAAACAAGCCGGTAAGCAGCGTTCCTCCATGGTCTCTGCTTCAGTCCCTGCCCCAGGTTCCTTTGTGATGGATATAGGCTGCAAAATAAAACAAACCCTGTCCTCTCCGTGTTGGCTTTGGTTATGGGCCTTACCATAGCCATAGAAAGCAGATTAGGACACAGCTCGCACCTCCCATGAGAGGGCAGGCTTTAGGCTTCAAATGCAGATGGGATGAGCAGAAAAGGTGTGTTTCTGTCCTTGGCTAGGCCTCTACGCAGTGGTCCCCTCCCCAACGGTTATCCTCAGAGGATGGAGTTTTGGAAAGGTGTGGTGGCCACTCTGGCAGTAATTGGCCTCAGCACCGCAGTCTCATTTCATTTTTCTTTGTTAATCACTCCTGGATGATATTTTGGTGTCCTCTGAATTACTAAACTGAAGTGGCAACTCCTTCTTAGCTCTCATATCAACTCCTATCTACTTGTTATGGCTTCTTGGAGCTCTGTGTGGAGGATTCTTGGCCTCAGTAGAAAAGATAACACACAGTTGATTAGCAACGGCTGGAACAGGCCCGACTGGGGAACACCTGACATGTGGGCAGTAGATCCTGTTGAGATGGTGGCTCACCTACGGTGAGACTGAGCATCCCGGGTACCACAGGTGTGCAGGGATGCTGACCTGGGTCTGTGGAATCTGGGTAGGTAATGATAGCTCTTCCAAACAAATGTTCCAAAGGAACATCTGAGCAAGACTTCTTTCTCCTCCTTATCTGCAGTCCCAGAAAGGACAACAGGCCCAGGCTACTTCTCCCCCTTTTCCCTTGAACAGGACCCCACTACTGCTCCCTCTTTTCCCAAGGAGTAAGCTGACCATGGGCCAAAGGAGCCTCGACCTTCCAGGCTGTTCTGGGTCTCTCATTTGCCCAGGACAGCTGCCGCCCACAGCTTGTTTCTGGACATGAAGCTTCTCCGAGCCCAAGCTAAATATGAGCTGTGGATCATCCAAGGATTTTTTTGGGGTTTTTTTCATGAGCCCCTGGTGGATTGGAAGCCAGAAGCCAGTGACCCACCTGCCAATTATTACAGTTAATTATGTGCAGGCTTGACTTAGGCCCCCAGACAGAAGGTTCTGTCTTCTTCTGGGGCACATGGGGTAGGCGGGTGGGTGGAAGGGGCTGTGGCCACGGGACTATGAAAAACTCTGTGTGCCTGGGCTGATCCTGGCAGCCATAGTGGCCTCCTTTGCACCGTGAGTTTGGCATCAAACTGTGACTTCCATGGGGCCTGTTTGTCCTCGGGGCTGCATCTGAGATCAGAGGCTTTGAGTGTCAAGAGCTTTCCCCCTCCTTGTATCCACACCCCCAGGCTTTTGTTTGTCAAAGGAAAAAGAGGAGAGCACCCAGCTGTAAACAGCAGTGTTTTATCTGTGTTCTTTCTTCCTCTTAAGGTCCTAAGAGCAGTTAGAGATCATCACTAGCGGTCACCTGGGAGCTCCAGGTACGGTGGGTCCTGGTGGAGTTCAAGCTTGGTGTCCTCTCAAGGTGACATGTATTTCAACAGTCCTGTGTTCTGCTAAGCCCCCTCTGGTGTGTTCATGAATTCACTCATTAGTACGAGACAGTCATTGCCAGGCACTAGGGAGATGGTGGGAGCGCATGGGTTTCTTGACCTCCATGAGTCAGGCAGGAGAGCGATGTCAGAGCAGTCAAATGCTGCCTGAGCTGCAGAGGTGACCCAGGGTACACACTACCTGAACTCAAACCCTGGAGTTGCCCTCAGCAGGGCACATGAGTATCCACAAAGCACCAGGGTGATTTTGCACCTACCCACGTGTGTCCAGACAGGAGGAGCTGCTGCGTGGGCTCTCAAGGACGTGGTGTCCAAGTGGAGCCCTGACTGGGGAGTAGGGTCCAGGCAAAGCGTAGACACAGAGGGGCAGCTGCAGGCTCGCGAGGTGTGCCGTGGTCCCCAGGGAACAAAACTCTCACAGCTGAGAGAACCAGGTGCGCAGAGAGCTACAAATCCTGCCCAATCTGGTCAGGAGACTTCAGGCCTGGCCTTAGTGCATGAGGACACTGGTTTCCTCAGGGATGCAAAGAGCTAGGGGCATGATTTGGACCATGCCACGGTTTTGGATGTGGCAAAGGCTTGCTCCTCAGTCTGGGGGGGGTAGAGGTGGTGAGTCCTCTAAGAAGTGGGACCCAGTTGGAGGTCATTGCTGGCCCCTTTTTATATCTCTCTGGATTTCTGTCTGGTGATACAGTCTTTTCATGACTGAGTCCACCCACCGTGACAGCCTTCTTACAGCTGAGCTGGGTTGGCTCCATGCCCTTAAAGTTTGAACTGTATAAACCTATTTGCTTCTTAAAGTTCCAGCCTTAGAAATTTCATTACAGCGATAGAAAAGTAGATGATACAGGCGTCCCCATCCGGAGACACAGAATCTCTGCTCCTACCCTTGCCATTTGAGGTTGTTTCCCCCTTTAACAACTTGGCTTCCTGTATTGGGCACTAAGCCTGGGCTAAAGCAGAGATTAAATATATCTCTGATTTCAAAGTCACAGGTGACCCTGGGTGGAGGGAACAGATCTAGAGACAGGTGATGACTATGCCCAGAGGAAGGGCTGACTCCTGTCAGATGGGGACAACTGGAGATTTCTTGGAGAGGGTAGGCATTTAATCCGTGTCTTGAGAGACATCCCTTAGGAGGGACATCCACTCGTGAGGCTGGGGACAAGGGGTGTGAAGAAAGTGGTGAGCTTGGGACCAAGGCTTGGTGGGGATGTTTGCTTGGCTGACACATCTCCTGATTCTAGAACATTCAATCCTCCTTACTGACCAGGCCATGGGTGGCTGATGAGGACCAAGTGTTAGAGAGTCTTCTCCAGGTGGAGCCATGGGGAGAAGCCGCATCTTGAACACTGACTGGCTTCGAGTCTTCGATGCATCCTGCTGAGAGGGGACAGTACTATGTCTTGCAGGCCATGTTCCTCTTGGATGAAGAACTAACTCTATCCTTTGTGAGTGATAATAACGAAAAGATGCTAGAGTGTGGCTTCTTTCAACTCCCCCACACATCTTAGACATGCCTGCTTTGTGACAGACCTCAACCAGAAGCCTGTCCTGAAAACACAACCTACCTGCCCAGGAACCCCAGGGAATCTGTCCCCTGCTGTCCCCTCTGACCTCAGCTGCAGCAAATGTCTCCTCATGGGAGACCCAACTCCCAGTAGCCACCTTAGTCACGCGGCCCTGGGGTCTATTTCTGTTACATAAACAGTGTTGTCTGCATCTGGATTCCAGGGCTGGCTGCAGGAATCTGTAAACAGTGCGGTGTCCGTGTTTCATGGAGAGTTGCCAGCACAGGCTCCCTTCCTTTCCCACCGCCGTTGTCCAGTTTGCCCTTTTATAGCGAGTCTGGCTGGGAGAGAGAGAGACAGAACTTATTTGGGAAAGGAGTGCACTCCCTCAGACAAATTCTTTCCCCCACCCCAGCCGCCACAACTTCATCTTCTTCAAGTCTGAGGGTCTGGGGCAAAACATGAGACTATTTCTGAATGAAGGCTTCTCGTAAACAGAAATAGAAACCCCGAGGAAAACAACTTAGGGGCAGATTTGATTCCCAGAAGAGTAGCAAGAAAGTTGGAGGTTGAGGCAGCTTCCAAAAACTGTTGGACACTGATCTTCCTATCGGAGCCAAGACTGGGTGACATTGTGACATCTCCTAGTGGCCTCTTTTCTACTCCCTCTTTCTTGACCTTCAAGGCCAGGTCCTGCAAGCTCTTGCATAATGATATTGGTGGCCTGGGGGGATGAAGGGAATTTGTTTAATCGTCTGAAGACACATCTCTTCAGATTAGCCGCTCTATTCACCTCTGTGGACCTTGGAAACCACGAGACACAGTGCACTGGTGTCAGGATGCTGTGGTGAGCTGTGGCCTTCTTCAGAGCCTGTTGGATGGGTTTTGGATGCAGACGGGGTGAGTTTTACTATAGTTTGCTGAAGAGTGAGTGGCAAGGCTGAGGCCAAGACCCAGCTCAACTTGAAGCCTGCTGCAGTGTTGAATCTTAACCTCTTAACCTTCAGTCAACACCAGTATTTTGCTTAGACTTAAAGGTAAAATTACAAACCATCCTGCAGGGACCAAGGGGCTCATCAGGACCCTGTATGCAAAAGTTCCCAGGCAAACAGCATATATTGATCATGCCTCTGAAATCCAAAGAACAAAGACTATGGTCAAAAGTTCCTATATAGCAAGCTTCCAAATCAGGAAAAATAATCACGAGACGTTGCCCCCCAGGAACCCACAAACCATTGTTTTCTCCTCTTGTGTCATGGTCCTGGAGAAGGAAGAGTAGACAATCTCTATCCACACTGAAGGAACCCAGGAAGTCGGTAAACTGTGAGGAATTGTGCGTGGACGCTCAGAGCAAAGCGCTGCAGCTGTTCAAAAATCGTCAAACAAACCGACATTAAATAGAGCTGCTACATGCCTTGACTTCATCTGCTCAGGGAACTGAACGGCTTTTAGATCAGTCAAAATGAGTATGGCTTTGGGACACGGTCTGTGTCTCAGGATTCAACAAAGCTGAGACTCTATCATCAATGTTCAAACCAGCTTGAGAAGATACTGTGCTGTACCTGAATCTTGCCTTTATTTCTCAGTGTAAAGTGTGTCCCTCTCAGAGAGATTTCAGGTGGCACTAGTGATCCTTAGTGAAGCAGGGACTTCCGTTATTTTGATAAAGAGCTCTCTGTGCCAGAAATGCTAGAATTTAGCCCATAACTTGGAGGCAGAGAGCACAAGCAGCAAAGAAGGGTCGTGAACGTCAGTGACTAAATCACTTCTCTGGCACCCCCTGGTGGCAAATCCTCACATTTCAGGTACAAACCCAGAGGGGGAAGCAGGTCGCACACTGAAACTCAGAAATGAAAGCGTGGCTATCGGTATCACAAAAGCAGCATGTCACAGATGCTGTGCTCTGGGGAGCTGTATGAAGGAATGACCTAGACCAGATTTCCCCCAAGACTCTGAGTCGGAGATTCTGACTCTCATCAGGTGGGGTTCTCTATCCCTAAGTGCAGAGACGACACCGACCCGAGCCTTCTCAAGTTCCTGGCACTCTATAGACAATCAGTGATTTGGAGAAGCTGAACAGTTGCAAGAACCTCTGACGTGACAGACAGAGGGCTGTAAGTTCTGACTGAATTTGAACCTTGGGCTGTTACTGTTTCCACAAGAGCAGGTGTGGCTTTGGGGTTCAGAGCCTGAGGAAATCTTAATGCCACTGCAGCCTGGCTCCTGTAAGGGCTACAAAACACAAGGTCGAGTTTCCTGGGGCGAGACTTTTTTCTGAGGCTTTGAAAGGCACGGAGGTCCGTCTGCCCTTCAAGAAGACTCCAGAGAGTGTACGGTTCTGCCTGCCTTTGGGCAGAGAGGAAAGGGAGCAAAATAATAGAAGATTGAGATGCAGGAGAATGATGGCCAGGCCCCTTCTCGGCATCTTGGTGGCTTCCTCTACAGCCACAGGACTGGACTGGATGGTCTTGCCGTGGGCTGTTAGCAATTAGATCAGACAGTATGAAGGGAGTACGTCCCCCAGGGGTGTAAGGAGGCTGTTTCTGTTCTATATAGAGACAGAAACCTAGCTTCTATTGTTCTTACACGCAGCACATTTGACAGTCCTATGGGGACACAGTGTGGCCATTTAGAATACCACAGCCTCTGAGCTTAGAGTTCCCGTCTCCAGACCTCGCACAGGGTAAGCTGTTCCAAATGGCCTGATTAGCCAGGCTGGAGAGACAATAAATGTGAATATGATAGCAGGAAACTTTCTGGATGTGGACAGCGGGCTCCTGTGGGCCGCTTGCTTTCTGGATGATCAGTGGTACACCTGATGTTTCCTCCTCATTGGAGGCAAAGTCTTAAATCCATTCCAGAATCCAGGTTCCTGGGGGAGTTTTAATGTCTTTTTGTTTGTTTTTCAAGACAGAGTTTCTCTGTGTAGCTCTGGCTGTCCTGGAACTTAACTCTCTCTGTAGACCAGGCTGGCCTCAGACAGAGATCCACCTCTGCCTCCTTGCTGGGATTAAAGGTGTGCGCCACCATGCCTGGTGTTTTAATTTCTTTTAACATTTAAAAAACATCTTCTTATATTCATGCATGTGTGCAGCTATAAACGGGGGGGGGCTGAAATTTCCAAATGTGTGTGTGTACACAGGTGATGTTTAGATTTTTTTGAGAAGGAGATACACTACATAACTCAGCTTGACTTTGAACTCTGTCTACCTCTGCCTCTTAATTCTGGGATTACAGGCATATGTCATTGCTTCTGTCTAAGCTGCATACTTAAGGATCACAACATGACCATTGGACATACAAGGAACGCACATGTATGTAGTGCACTGGCTACTACTCCACGGAAGTTAACAATCCATTTCACACATCTATTGGCATGTTTACATGTCTACTGATGTCTCCATTTCCAGGCTTGGGGAGGAGTTCCCTTTAAGAAAAATCAGGAACAATGAGCTGTAGGAGGAGGGCCTGCTTGTTCATCCCAGCCGACCAGAACAGAAATAATCACACAGAAACTGTATTAATTAAAACACTGCTTGGCCCATTAGCTCTAACTTCTTATTAGCTAACTCTTGCATCTTAGTTAAACCCATTTATGTTAATCTGTGTATTGCCACATGGCAGTGGCTTACTGGCTAAGTTTCAGCAGCATGTCTTACTCTGGCAGCGGATCCATGGAGTCTCCCTGACTCCGCCCTTCTTTCTCCCAGCATTCAGTTCATTCCTCCTCACCTACCTAAGTTTTGCCCTATCAACAGGCCAAGGCAGTTTCTTTATTAACCAATGAAAGCAACACATAGATAGAAGAACCTCCTACATCAATGAACTTGCTCTAAAGTGTTGAGGGCATGGGATCCTTTCAGAGGATTCCCCAAGGCAGCGCTGGTCAGCTGTGGAGCTCTTGCAGCAGTAGATCTGGGTGCTTCAAGGGAGTGGGAGGGTGGGACTTACGGCAACAAGACAGATCCCAGAGAGAGCTGGGAAATTGTTTCTGCCCTGGACCCAGCCCACCCTGGGCCTCTCTCTGCATCAGAGACAGCAGCTTCAAACCACTAGAACTTCTGCCCAAAGAAAAGGTTGAGAATGAGGACCGACGTCAAGAATGGCATCTGTCCCCAAACAGTCAATCACTCAGTGAATGCAATGTGAAAACCAATAAATATGTTTACTTCAAAACAAATCATATATTTTAGTCTTATACGGAATCATAGTAATTCTCTCTTCATTATTCCTGAATACTTTAATTTTCAAATGGTATTTTAATTGTCCATAAAATACAGATAAAATGCTGGGATTTTTAACTAAATTTTTTAGTTGCCATACGAAATGATGGGCTTTGCTAGGCAGCTCCATGGTACAGCATTTGCAAGATTCTGGGTACCCTCCCCCCAACACACTCATACATATATTTGTAGTTGATTTTTTTTTCTTTGGGGACCACCACCCATATCCCAAATAAATACACAGAAGCTTCTCTTTACGTATGAATGCCTGGTCTTAGCTTGGCTGGTTTTTATCCAGCTTTTGTAACTTAAATTATCTCATTTCTCTTTAGCTATGTCTTGCCTCTGGCCTTTTTACCTTTCTTCTATATATCTTTCTTTCCTTCTTGCTCTGTGATTGACTGTGTGCTGGGTGGCTGGCTACTGGTGTCCTCCTCTCTTTTCCTCGCTTCTCCCATTCTTCCTCTCTAGCCTAGATTTCTCCTCCTATTTATTCTCTCTGCATGCCAGCCCCACCTATTTCTCTCTCCTGCTTAACTATTGGCTGTCCAGTTCTTTATTAAACCAATCAGGTGTTTTAGGCAGGCAAAGTAACACAGCTTCACAGAGTTAAACAAATGCAACTTAAAAGAATGCAACACATCTTTGCATCAATAAACAAATGTTCCACAGCGTAAATGAATTTAACACATATTAAACTAACATTCCACAACATACAGCATATTGAATTGTGTTCATTGTCACATTCCTGCAACCCCATCACTCTTCCTTCTTCTAATAATCAGTTTCCTCTCTCTAAAGTGGTCCCCTTCTTTGCTCATTCACACATGAATGCACACATCACGCAAACATAAATAGATAAATAAATAATAAAAATAGTACTGTCAGGGAAATACATCCAGTGACCAAATGGGAGTCAACAGTACAAATGGGTGAGCAAGCAAAGGCCTGAAAGACAGCAGTGCAAGTAGCAGTCGATGCAAAGATGCTGACTTACACTGCGTAGAAGCCCCTCAAAGACACCTGCACCCTAATCCCAAACCTGTGACCATGATGGCTTCTGTGGGAAATTGGCCTTACAGGTGTGACAGCTAGGAATCTTGAGGTGGGATGGTTGTTCTGCATTATCCAGGTGAGCTGAATATAACCGTAAAGACTTTATATGTGTAGGCAGAGGCTACATTTAATTTTCCAGCCACCCAGACCTAAAAAAATCACACAGAAACTGTATTAATTACAACACTGTTTGGCCAATTAACTCAGACTTCTTATTAAGCAATTCTTACATCTTAAATTAACCCATTTCTATTCATCCATGTATTGCCATGAGGCTGAGGCTTCCCAGATAAGTTTCTGTTCTGTGTCTTTTTCCTTTGGAAGTTACATGGGATCTCTCTGACTCTGCTTACTCTCTCTCTCTCTCTCTCTCTCTTCCAACCTGGCTATATGCTGCTCTGCTATAGGCCAAAGCAATTTCTTTATTAACCAATGGCAATAAAACATCTTCATAGCATACAGAGGGGAAATCCCACCTCATATATGAGTAAGATGGGAGATCAGAGTCGAGGGAAGGTGTGAATACAAGCTGGAGAGAGGGTGAATCGACGCCAGGAAGATACCATGAACCAAGAAATGTTGGTGACCCCAGAAGCTGGAAAAGATAAGGAAATGGATCATGGCAGTCTTGCTGACATCTTGGTTTTACTCCAAAGAGACTCCATGGATTTTTGACCCTCAGAGCATTAGGATAAGAAGTTTGTGTAAGTAAGTAATTTTATGATAATTTCCTGGCATAGCAATGAGAAACAAGTACAGACAGTATAGCAGAAAGAGGTTCAGGGAAGCAGGATTACTTTGTGGCTTGGCAGGATGCATGAAGGACTTTATTTGATTCTGAACTGATAGAAACTAATAGTGGGTTAAGACAGAGAATAGCATGTTCTAACAGATCAAGCTGGTTTCTCTAAGAAACATAGAAGCAAGGGCAACTGCAGAGAAAACCTTCACAGGTATCCAGGAGCAAACTCGTGGTTGATCAAAAAGGAAGGCAAGCCCAAGGGGGTTCCTGAAATGGAAGGAGGTTTAGGGCAAAAAGGAAAAAGTATAGCAGAACAGCCGCACCTGAGGGAAGGTGCCTACTCTGCTGACAGCTGTTCTTTATAACTGGCTATTAGACTGGTTCACGGCACCAAAACCCAGACAGCCTTCAGACGTGCTGGCCTGGGTCACCAAGGTCCTGCTGCAGTCCTGCTGTGTTCAGTGTCACCCAGTGGGCATGTTTACACCAGTGGGCCTGTTTACACCAGTGGGCCTGTTTACACCAGTGGGCATGTTTACACCAGTGGGCATGTTTACACTCTGTGCTCGGGACACACAAGCTTTCTTGATGGGAGGCGTGGCCAGCAGTATTTGTGAGAGGCATCAAAAGGCCTGTGAGGGGTAGAGAAAGAACTAGCCAAAGTATAACCAACATTGGAAGAATGTGATTAAGAGGTTTCCAGAATTACTTTAAAGAGATATTTTTAAACTTCAGGTAGAATTAATGTAAAATGTGTCCATTTCAGTATACAATAGTAACAAGCTGAAAATGAATGACAAGGAGAAAGACTTTAAAGCAGTCAGAAGGAACAAAGGTGTGTATATGTGCATGCGTGTGTGCACTGTGTGTGCACATGTGTGCGCATGTGTGCACGTCTCTGTGTGTGCGCATGTGTGTGTCTGTTTTTGAGTTCCAGGTCAATCTGAGACCCTGTCTTTAAAAAACAACAACAACAGTTTTTAAAACGTTGTCACTGTTTTTGTGTGAGTAAAATATCCCTTTAAAGTGGGGGTGCAAATAATAACAAAAGTAATGTTTGTTCCAGAATCAAATATTTTGAATATGTCTTTGGGATCTGTGGAACAGTATGGTGAATATAGATAATAGTTGGGTACTGTGCATTTTGATTTTGCTAAGAGGGCAAACTTCAAACGTTCCTCATCCCAAAACATGTCAAGTATTAGAAGTGGCAGGCTAATTTGCCTGATTTAAAGTTTCATGCTATATGAAAATCATAATTCTATTTGATATTGTATAAATCTACACAATAATATATCAATATATAATTTTTAAAGATAGGACCATTGTAGGACATCTCTTACCAGGGTTAGTATGAATTAAGGCTGATTTGAGGCGTTCCCGGTGTGCCTTTCTGTATCCCCTGTTGCTTGACTTTGGTCATAATATCCAGTGAGAAGGACTTGTTTGTCTGTTCTTTGGTGTACATGAAGGAGCCCTGAGAGCAGCCCTGGTAACACAACAGGCAGACTCGGTTAGAATTAAGGCCCCTCCCTAGTTCTCTGTTGAAAAATTTTGTTTTAAATCCAAATGCAGTGGACTGGGTTTCAAGAACATGCAACACACATAGGGAAAGGCTGGGAAATCTGTAGACTAGGTTTGACTTGGAAGAGAATGTTGTGTTCGTGAGTCTGTGGAGGGCCTGTTGCAGTGATGAAGGCTGCGGCCTGCCTGGATACGTCACATAATTCTTGCCCCTCCTTTTTCTCTGGCTTCTGATACCAGGGCCATGTCTACACCCCACTTCTGTGTCCATTCCTTAGAACCTCAGGCCATGCCATAGTCTAAATCTGTTTTATAAATTGTGTGGTGGGCTGTGGGCAAGGGGGATCCTAAAATAAACTACTGAAGAGACCTGGTTCTAGATCATTCTTTTCAGGATGGTGAGTTTCACTGGCACACCTTTTATTTCCTTCTCATCATGATATAAGTTAATGTGTCTGCCGGACTTGCTGTCCTACTATGTGCCAAGCTGTGTGGTAAGCGCAGTATCTCCAGTGTCTTATTTAATGACAACCCAGTTAGGGACCCTTCCCATCTCCATCTTACAGCCGAGGAAGACAAATGTCGAGGTGCAGAGTAACTTACTCACCTAAGTTGTCAGCCTCCATGACAGACCTCTTTCCAGAACTGACTGTGATTACCATATGTGTACCGTTCTGGGTCCTCTCGCGGTAACAATAGAATTTAGACCTTTGAGGTTAATTTAGGAGGAAGAACAATGCCTGTTACTCTTTCCACCAACAGGAGGCACAATGACCCAGTGAACCTTCATTGGAACATCCAAATTCCATTACTGTGGAGGTGCCCATAAGTCAACTGGTCTACCACCAGACTGGTTATCCCTTTTGTGGTTGGATTTGCCTTGTCTTATGTAGTGAAGGAAATTAGGAATAGCCTGGGAATGTAGTGCAGACTTACAGATACACCTTACACCTACTACACATGGAACACTACCATCCTCTAACACTCAGTAGGCTTCAAACCGTGTCCTTTGGAGAACCATCTGATGATGAATTATCAAGTCGGCACAAATCAATAACCAAGCTAGCTCAATAGAAACAGGTATTTTTAATGAAAGGAAAAAGGGGAGCTCACTCTACCAAAGTCGCGATCCAATCCCTCTGGCGGACACCGCATGGAGAGAGAGAGTACCTGAGTTCTCCCGATTTTCTACCTGGGGTCCCAGTAGCCACACCCCAACTTGATGTGATTGGCTAGTGGCTCTTCCCCCATCAA
>PVIU01000518.1:0-309605 GCA_004026605.1 Ondatra zibethicus
GTCCCAGGCCAGGTGGATTGGTGTGCTCCCATTAGTTCAGGCACACTGTCTCAGTAGGTGGACCAGCCCCTCACGGTCCTAACTTCCTAACTCATCTTCTCCCACCTTCTGCTCTTCACCTGCACCTTGGGGGCTCAATCCATTGCTCTGATGTGAATGTGGGTCTCTGTCTCTATCTCCATTCATCGGATGAAATTTAATTTAATTTAATTTAATTCCTCCCAGATCTTGTCCCTCCTCCTGTATACTTCATAGTTGCCTCTCTAGATGAAAAATTTTTGTCAGCTACCTTTCTACCTGGTACCTGGACATATTCTGACCTAAATATGTATGTGCTTCAGCAGCCCAGGATTATATGTGCCCTCTTCAAGGAAGCCACGCCATTTGCACCTGCTGCTTCCAGCCTATGCCTGACCGAAGAGCTGAACGTGAGCAGGATTCCCGTGTTGCCCCTCAGCAGTGTGAGTGTGTTTGTCTCCCTCAGGTGCCCCCTCCAGCAGGAGAACATTCTTGTGCATTCTCCATGGCTTGATTTTCCAAATGAAATTGACTTTATGTAGGCTATAAAACAAAGATACATTTTTCCATCTGCATATAATCAGTTGATCCCACATGAGCATATTCAACACTTATTTTTTCCACCAGTTGATAACACTGCCCACATTTCTACATATCCATTCTCATATCAGAACTATAGTCTTTATATAATGTGTTACTTACAAATCCAGTAGATGAAATACCTTGTGTTTAATATACATTTCACCATTAAAACAGTTCTTTAGATAGAGAGGTAGTTAAGTGGTGGAACGCTTGCTTAGCATGTGTAATCTGGGTTTCATTCTTTGCATTGCAAAACATCAGAAAAATAAATGGAGCTCTTCAATAATGATTGTTTGAATATACTTTTGTTTGAAATGCTTGTTTATGTCTATTGCATTCTAAAGTATTTCTCATCTTGAGAGTTCCTTGATCATTATTGCTGTTAAATGAAACAAATCATAAATTTATGTGGTCACATCACAAGTATCTGCAGTGCCTGAGCCACTCTTCTGTATATCAAGGGCACAATATATGATACAGTACAAGCTCTCCACTGCAGTGATGTGGTGGGTTTTATTTGCTTGGAGACTGCTCTGGGGAGGTGGTCCTCCTAGCCTAGACTAAGTGCAATACAGAAGAGGAGACAGTAGCACAGAAGCAGTATGCATTCTGGGATAGGCAGCTAACAAGCTCCAGGCATACCAGGGTGACCTCTAGGCATGTTAAGAAGAATCCATGGACGAGTCCTGAGAATACTAACATCTGAAAAATACAGATCAGCAAGTGGCAGCCAAGGTTAGGTTCTTAAAATTTTGCTAAGAGGGCAGTCTTTACTTTTGACTAATTTATAGAGAAATGCTTTTTATAGATACAGGCATTTACAAAGTGATTATACTCTTAATAAGATTTAATTATTCAATCCTGAAAGAATTTCAGCTAGGATTTATTTACTAGCATATTCTATGAAATTGCATTGTGGAGAATATTAAACATTAAAAAACCAACCCAGACGCAGAAAGACAATTATCATATGTACTCACTCATAAGTGGTTTTTAAACATAAAGCAAAGAAAACCAGCCCAAAATCACAATCCCAGAGAACCTAGACAATAATGAGGACCCTAAGAGAGACATAGATAGATCTAATCTACATAGGAAATAGAAAAAGACAAGATCTCCTGAGTAAATTGGGAGCATGGGGACCTTGGGAGAGGTTTGAAGGGGAGGGGAGAGGCAGGGAAGGGAGCAGAGAAAAATGTAGAGCTCAATAAAAATCAATTAAAAATTTTTAAAAAATAAAATAAGTAAAACATTAAAAAAAGAATTTCAACTAGGATTTATTTACTAGTGTATTCTATGAAATTGCATTTGTGGAGAATATTAAGCATTAAAAAACCTTTTCTACAAGGGAGTGCAAAATAATAATAAATAATGAAAACATTATTTGTGGTAGGTAGAAAAACTATCTTCAGACATGAATGTGCAGTTACTTCAAGTGTGTCACATAGTCAGAGCTGGGAAACAATGAACCAGGACTGTTTGGGTACTGGGGTCATATACCAAGCTGTTTTTAAATTAACTTTTAATTATCACAATTCTGTCACCTTTGATTTTAGATGTTATCTGGGACGTTGTCTCTGCTCCCTAGATCCATGAGAACACCTCAGAAAGACTGTCTTCAAAGAGAGTTGAGCTCTTGAGTCTGGTTCTAAATTTCCTCAAGTATGAGAACAGGCACAGTTCTAGGTCCCAATTGATCAACTGTCTTCTGTCCACAGGTGCAGTATGCCTGCAACCCTTCTGCCATTTGTATTGGGGCTGCACCCGGACTGGCTGCTTTGGCTGCTTGGCCCCTTTCTGTGGTAATGTCAGCTCTTCAACCTTGTTGCTTTGACTTTTCGTTTGTTATCTTGATGAACTTGGAGTAGGTGGTATTGAATTGTGACCTGCTATATTCAGAGAAAAAAGAGGCTGCTATGGGCCATCAAGTGGTTGATTATCTGCCTTTTTCTGCTACACTGCAGAGTTTTGTCAGTTTGGAAGTCTCAAACCCATGTTGCTTCAAAAGCACGTGGTAATAAAATAAGAGAAATATCAGTTTCTTATACAGGAGAAATTATTTATTCATATAAAACACTATTTCTAAATCCCAGCCCTTCAGAAGATTAGGCAGGAGGATCACAAATTCAAGGATGACTGGGTGTGGTGTTGCATGCTGTGATTAAAGGCATGTGCTAGCATTGCCTGGCTCCACTAAGAATTGTAATTAGCTCTTTTCATGTAGGAGAATATTTTCCCTTAGTGCCCATGACCTATCTAGGACAGATTCTTGGCCCCATTAACAGTGTCGGGTAGGTGTTGCCTTAAAGGAGGGCCTTAAAGCTGATTTAAAAAGTGGTTGGTTACTTCTATTACATTTGTACTGGTATTGCACCGGTAGCTATATCTGACAGACATGTTTATAGAACACAGGGTTCATAGCTGGATGAGACTGATGATTACTTTTTTCCTCTGGTAGCATTGTATAATTCCTTTTAAGCACTTTGAATGCTAGTTAGTAGGGGTGAAGCATCAATTTGAGTACCAGCTTGATTTTTTTCCATGTTTGGTGACATAAATATGGGGTGACTTCAACAATAGGGTCTTAACTCAGGTTGTGGAGGATAACCAATAGTATTGACTATAGCCTGTAATGTCTGGGGGTGGTCTATGGGACTCTAGCCATTCCTGAAAATGGGTGGAGGGTTATTTGGTAGTATATGATGTGTAGTTGGGGCATTGACTATGCTATTATATTCCATCATCCTTATTTTGAGACAGGATCTTTCAGTGAACCTAATGTTCACTAAAGCATTACTGGCTGGACTGGCTGGGTCAGCAGTCTCCGGAGATTCACTTGTCTCTTTCCTCCACCAATACTAGTATTGTAGACATGCCCTGCTACACTTGACTTTCTTTTTTTTTTGTAGTCATGCTGGGGATTGAAATTCATGTCAGCATGCTTATGTGGTAGGCATTTTAATGATGGAGACATTTCCTAAGCTTGTTGCTTTTTACAGTCTATAATGGAAAGAGATTTGGTTGGGCTGGAGAGATGGCTCAGAGGTTAATACCACTGGCTGCTCTTCCAGAGGTCCTAAGTTCAATTCCCACCAACACATGGAGCCATACAACCATCTATAATGAGATCTGGTGCCCTCTTCTGGTGTGCAGGCATACATGCAGGCAGAACACTATATATAAAATATATTAATATATATTTATATATTACATTATATATTAATATATATTTATAATATATAATATAAATATATTTATAAATATATAATAAATAAATATAAATATATTAATAAATCTTTAAAAGAGAGAGAGAGATTTGGTTATCAGGAAAATAATACTTAAGATACTACATTACCCTTATAAAACAGATAATATTCCTCCTTCCTCTGGCAGAGCTCAACCTGGGGGACAAGTGCTTGGATGGAGTGCTGAACAATAACAACTATGAGTCGGACATCCTGAAGGTATCACCTCCTCACTTGCCCTGGGCATCCAGTGAAAATCATGAATCTTTCCTAGAATTTTTGTGGTTCCTGTTAGGACACACGTTTTCTCTTTAGCATTTGCCTAAGACGTGTACTGCCACAGCTGACAGCACACACTGTATTATCTGACCAGTATAATTAGTTAGTTCCATGATTCCATGATATTTATCAGGTTTTCCCTTTATTCTAAAATGAGCTGATTTTCTGTTTGCTGATCATTCTGTCAAACCATATGAATTAGTTAATACATCTTACAGAGAGGGTATCTCAATTCTGGCTCTTTTCTCTGGCTTCTTTTTCTGTACATTTTCCTTCCCAAGTTTGAGGAAGCTAGCTCAGCTCTTAGAATTGTCATGTTCAATTCTGCGTGTTATGTTGAGAACTTTGCCTTCCTTGGAGGCCATTCATTTACCTACACACATCGCCAGACTTAGTTAGCTGAGCACCACTACACTCTACATTTAGGTACATGAAAACCTTTTTATAACAGCATTCTACAGTGTCTAAATAAAGAAAACCTGGCATTTGGCTATACTTGTCACCATTATGGGGTAGGTGGGTTGAGTGAAGGCAAGTGTAAAAGGGAGAAATTCTTATTAGAGTGTGCTACTGAAAGCTCTTTCTATTCAAGGAGATTTGGCTTCTACCAGCAGTATTCCATAAGTTATATAGGGCAGGCAGTATCTTAAGTGGTTATTGGTGATAGTCACTTCTCAAGGGCATATATCTGCCTTTTCAGATAAAAAGGGAAGGGGGCTTCAGCAAGTACTTTACAAAAGCAGAAGTCAGTTCAATGGTTTAATTTTAACTATGTTAGAAACAAAGCTATGACTTGATTCTGTTCTCTTAGTCCTATGTCCCTTTTAATAGTATTTAATATTAAAACTTGCTATTTTCCTTTTTCCCTTCAGTGTCTTCTCTTTCCTTGTGCTATGAATGCCTCTGTGGAATTTTTTGAGAGACTAGAGATTCTTATTCAGGTCCAAAGGCCAAAGAGCCTCTCAGCAAAGAACTTGTAAGACTTAAGACAGGATTGGCTCTAGTTTATCCACTGGCTCTGTGCAAATGCCACTCAAGGGTAGCTGTGCTTTGGCTTCATCTACCTTTTATGAAATGTCCTCTTATTCATTTTTTGATTCTTCTTCTAAAACTGAAACTTCTTTTCACACTTTTTCCCATCACAGAATTACCTGGCAACCAGAGGTCTGACCTGGAAAAATATGTTGGCAGAGAGTCTCCTGGCTCTACAGCGGGGCGTATTTCTCTTGTCTGGTAAGCATTGTTTAGCCAGCTCTGCCCTCCAGAATGGACATTAATTTTTAAGGGTGCCTTTGTTTCCTATAAAGTGGTAAGAACATGGCAGGCCATACTTGGAAATATTACCTGTCTGCTTTCCTATGTTTATGACTTTGATTCTCATTCTTCCTAGGAAGATAGAGGAAGGTCTAGACACTTTAAATTTTTGTTTTGTTTTGGCAGAGTCTCACTATGTAATCTAGGCTGGCCCTGAACTCCTGATCCTCCTGTCTTCCTCACTAGAGCCGCCACATCTGCCTAATCACTTTTGAGGTTTTAAAAGGTTTATTTGAAACTGTAGTATATGTTGTCGCCCCTTTTCTTCCTATTAGGGAAGGCTAGGAGTGTGGCTTAGAGAGTCTCCACCACTCTGTCACTTAATTTGTCATCACTCAGTTGGGGGAGAGACTGGAGTAGGTATGCTTTCTCCCAGAGGAGTACATAGTGTGGAAAATGATAGAAATTGTAACATTTTTTTTCTAAGACTTAAAGAAAAGTGTGAGCAGTTTTTTAAAAATCCCTTGAGCTGTTTCTTTCTGGTGACCATGTTCTGATGTGTCTTGCCTGTTGTAGTTAGTTTATCTAACTTCTATGAATACCTTTGATTTCTTGATTTTGTAGTGAAAGTAGCTCATACAGAAAATATGAGTGATTTGCTGCACTTCCAGAGGACACAGGCAAATCTCTACTGGCCTGCATGAATATGCACTTTACCACAACTATAAATAAAATAAATACTTTAAAAAAAAAAAAGGCTGGGCATTGTGGTATATGCCTTTAATCTCAGCACTCAAGAGACAAAGGCAGGAAGATTTCTGTGAGTTTGAGGCCAGCCTGATCTACATAGCCTGGGCTTTATAGAGAGACCCTGTCTCAAAAGACCAAAACAAATATGAGTGCTTTTGGTGAGAACAAAAGATAAAATAAAACTCATTTGAAATCCCACATCTCAACTACTGGCAGAAACATCCTACTTACTTAACATTTGTGATGCCCTGGCTTTTGTCCCCAGCATTGGGAAAGCATAAGCAAATATAGAATAAAAAATTAGGAATAGTGTTTTCATGCCCATCAGTTCAGGCTCTTTGAAGAGGGTCCATTTGTGGGTTACATTACAGATGGTGCCCTATTGAGTGTCATGTTTGTACTCAGCATATATCACACACTCCCTTCTGCCAAGAAAAGTCTAGGCATGGTTTTTGAGGTAGTGGGAACTGGCCAGGGTTCTTGTGTATACTCAGCAAGTACTCTACTGTTGAACTACATCCTAGCCTTGCCTTGGTTTTTTATTATTATTACCTAGAGGGTTTTGGGAGGGGAGAAGTTAGGGAGGATGATTATGACCCCAATTAGGCTTAGACTTGCTGTATAACCATGGCTGACCTTGATCTTCTGATTCTCATTCCTTCACCTCCTAAGTGCTGGCAGAAGCCAGCCTATACCACCATTACAGTTTTATATAGTTCTGGGGATCAAATCCAGGGCTTTGTGCATGGTAAACAAGCATTCTACCACCTGAGCTGTATCACCAGCTTTTAGTTTTAGTTAGCTTTATTTAGCTACCTCATGAAAGGATATTTTATTTCTTTTTTTTCATTACATTAATGCCACAACTGTTGAGCATGCAATGCTGTACACCTAAAAGTTGTCATTTTAGAATAAGTAACTGGCATTTCATGACAGTAGTACATGAAACCAAGACGTTGCCACTTGAACAACACACTGTCCTTCTTAGGATTGTATATGTTTCCCTCATTCCTGAAGCATCCCCTGCCTCTTGGCTTTGCATTTGTCATTTAATTTTGTGAATAGGGGAGAAACTGACAGTGACTTATTTTTATGCCTTTGAATGACTATTAATAACATTGAAGGTCTTTTTGCATCGATACTTGCTTATCTATGATACTGGACTTTATATACACTCTTTGGGGAGTCTCTGGCAGCACCGACACGCTATCTTTGTTGAAGTATATAGTGTTGCCAATATGTTCTTACTATAGCATTACTACTTCATGGTTTGTGTTTTTATATTTCTATTTCAAATTTTAAATTGTAGGTAGTCAAAATTAAATCATTCTCTGTGTAATTTTTATTTTCAACACATGTAGGTTTAGCATTCCAAATTTGAAAATGCCTCCAACATTTGTAGCTATAGAGTGCTGAAGACATGATACCACAAGAAGAAAACCTATACCAAACCTGCTATGATGGGTCATGTTATGAGATTATCTTCAGGCAATGTGTGTGAGATATATAGGAAATGTAAATGTTTCTATCTTTACAATTGGTCCCCCAGTTCTCATTACATAAATCACCAGGCATTGTGACACACACCTTTAATGTCAGTACTGAGGAAACAAAGGCAGGTGGATCTATCTGAGTTCAATGTCAGCCTGGTCTACAAATTGAGGTCCAGGTAAGCAAGGACTCATAGTGAGATCCTATCTTTAAAAACAGGTAGGGAGGCTGGAGAGATGGCCCAGCAGTTAAGAGCACTGGCTACTGTCACAGAGGATCCAGGTTTGGTTCCCTGAACTCACATAATGGTTTATAACTATTCCATAATTCCAATTCCATGGGATCCAATGCCTTCTGACCTCTGCTGGTACCAGGTATACACATAGTATACATACATACATGCGAGCAAAACACTTAAAACACACATTTTTTTTTAATCCTTTGGGACATAATACACAAATGTCGCAAAATCTGGAAAAACAATCTATAATTCAGAATACCTCTGATCCCACATATTTCAGATAAGGAATAATTAACTACACAAGTATAACACAAGAGAAAATGTTTCCAATCTTACTACTTTTGGGTGTATTTTTTTTAAATATTCAAAAATTTTTAATCCATATGAGATTATCTTACTACTAAAAACTAAACTAATGAGGCTGGAGAAATGGGCTAGTGGTGATAAGCATTTGTTGTTCTTGGAGAGGACCAGGTTCCCAGCACCCACAGGTGACTTGCAACCATCTGTAACTCCAGTTCTAGAGGATCCAGTGCCCTTTTCTGGTCTTCTCAAGTATTGCACACACCATGATACACAGACATTCATGTATGCAAACATTCATAAAATAAAAATAAACCTTTTTTAAAGAACAGCTGAATTAGTATTTAGATTGGTTTTAGAATTGTTTTCCAGATGTGTAGCCTATTGTCTCTACCTCATTATGGTATTTAGTTTCCTACTAGTTTGAAGTGTGCCTGTTTTCCTGTTATAAAATGACATTGCCTGATAAATGGCTGTGTCCAGATGTGGCTATCTTTCCCCAGATTACCGAATCACTGGAAATACTGTGTTGTGTTACTGCTGTGGTCTGCGTAGCTTCCGAGAGCTGACCTACCAGTATCGGCAAAACATTCCTGCTTCTGAGTTGCCAGGTAAGGAGCCTGTCCTGTCTGTATTGACTTCCCAACTCAATTCGAATAGGTACTTAGCATGGCTTTATACTCCATACCTAACAGAAGTTGTAGCATGTAGGCAGAAGACAGGCACACAGGATGGCTGAGGTTACATTTGCATTTCAGACAGGGTCAAGACCCATGGGTTTCTAGAGCAAAGCAACGTAAAGACACCACTAGACAACTTCATTTTCTTGACTTAGATTTTAGATAAATTTGTTTTTCTTGTCCAAAAGTCTTGGCATGGTCTATGCAAACTGATCACAAAGAGAGATAAGATGTAAGCTTAGTAAAGACCTTGTTGTGCTAGCATAAAGACCTGAGGTCAGTACCCATGGGGGAAAAACATGAAATGAAACTGGTATGTGGGTCTTGCACCCAGGTGGGGTTTCTGGAACCACATGGAAACTTACATCATTTGTAACTCCAGTTCCAGATGATCTGGTGTCCTCTTCTGGCCTCTGTGGGCACCAAGCACACACAGTGCACTTAGGTACATGTAGGCAAAATACTCTTATACATAAAATAAAATGTTTTTTAAAAACAGAAGAAGAAAAAAGCCAGATGTAGCAGCTCATGCTTATAATTCCAGAGCTAGGGAGGCACAGACAGGCAGGTCCTTGGTTTGGCCAGGTAGCTTAGTCTAATTGGCAGGCTTAATGCCATTGAAAGACCTTGTCTCAAACAAACAAGGTAGATGATGACACCTGACACATTGACTTCTGGCTTCTACACATACATTTGTAACCATATACATGCACGTATATGATTATAGTTAGGAACACATACAGAGTAACAAAGATGCTTTTTGCTCAGAGGGAGTTTTCTTGTATCTCCAGTTAAATTCATTTAGCTACATGAAAAGTGTGTGATACATCTAATGTAGACATGTACTTTCTTTCCAGTGACTGTAACATCCCGTCCTGATTGCTACTGGGGCCGGAACTGTCGCACTCAAGTGAAGGCTCACCATGCAATGTGAGTGAAGCTGAGGGACATTTGAGTCAACTGCAGGCCCTCCAGGCTTATAGCTTGGAAAGGCAACAGTAATAGTGAATTGTATGCTAAAAAAAAGTACTGATTTGGGGACTTACGTTACCCTTGGTAGTAGAGTACAAAGTTCCGGGTTCAGTGCCCAGCATCCCACTCCACCCCCCAAATTCACATATGTGTGCTAATTTAATTCTTGTACTTCTGTAAAATTTTACATTGTATAAAACAGCATTTTCATATAGAAATTCTGCTCTTATGTTACGCATTTCTTGAACTGCTTCTATGCAAATATCTGCCCCCATCTTTCTCTGTGTCTTCATGGTTGCAGTCACATTATACTTTATATGACAGTAGCTCTCTCTTGGTCAGTATCTGTGGTCTGAGCACATGTCTGCAAAGTTACTGGCCCAATTGGTGATAGAGTAACACCTGGGTTTTTCTTCATATTGTGTGTGTGGTGGGTTTGGGGATGAGTTGTGTTATAACTAAACCACCCCCATTGTGGATCTTCAACATAGTCTTAAAATGCTATTCATAGCAACATCTGCATTGCCTTATGAAGTCAGCACTCAGCACTAATCTTTCAGCTACTGTTTTTAAACAATTAGTGTTATGGTCCTCTGCTGGTCAATTCACTGGCCAGTATTTAATCTCTACACACAGATTTTTGATTCAGATTAAGGCAACGGAACCAGTGCCCACAGTATGAGAGAGAGAGAGAGAGGACAATAGAGATGACTTCTTAATGGGTACTTTTGTAGTGTAAAACCTTGTATTGTGCTTGAGCAGCAGACACCATCTATTTCAAGAAAGAAAACTTTAGGTTGTATAGTTGGCTCAGCATTTAAAAGTGTATGCTACTCTTGAAGAGGGATCTGAGTTCAATTCCCAGCACTCACATTGGTCAGTTAGTAACCACCTCTTACTCTAGCTACAGGGGATCAGATATTGGTGGCCTCCTCAAAAATCCACATACAGGTGTGCATACCGACACATATACAGAACTAAAAGTGATGCAAGTAAATCTTAATTAAAAAAAAAAAGAAAGGAAGGAAGCTGGGTATATTGGCACACACCTTTAATCCCAACACCTAGGAGGCAGAGGCAGGTGGATGGATCTCTGAGTTTGAGGCCAGCCTGGTCTACAGAGTGTCCGGGACAGCCAAGGCTGTTACACAGAGAATCCCTGTCTCAAAGGGGGGAAAAAAGGAAGGAAGGAAGGAAGGAAGGAAGGAAGGAAGGAAGGAAGGAAGGAAGGAAGGAAGGACATTGCACAACTAACTCACTTTTGTTCATGGTAATATAGATATGGGTAGCAAAGGCACATGCCACTTTCTCCATGCACTTCTCCAATCTTACCCTGGTTTGTGAAAAGGGGAAGGTGGCCACTGTCACCTCAGCATCTGTCTCCACCCTGCTAGGTAAAGTGTAGGCAAAGGCATACACTAAGGAAGCACAGTTCTTATACTCTAATCTGATAAAATACCCAGTGTTTTCATCTTAATTTTAAAATTTAAAAAGAGAAAAAGGAGACTACCTCTGGAATTTAGTGTCTTTAATATTATTAAAAAATACTTAGAGGGACTGGAGAGGTGGCTCATCTGTTAAGAGCACTTGTTCCTCTTCCAGACAACTTGAGTTTGGTTCCCAGCACCCGTGTCAAATATCACACAAGTACCTGTATTACCAATTCCAGGTGATTTGATTCCCTCTTCTGGCCACCTGTACACACATGGCATATACTAAAACATACATATATAAATACACATAAATTTAAAATTCTTTAAAAACACAATTTTTTTAATTGATTTTTATTGAGCTCTACATTTTTCTATGCTCCACTCCCTGCCTCTCCCGTTCAGGCCTCTCTCAAGGTCCCCATGCTCCCAATTTACTCAGGAGATCTTGTCTTTTTCTATTTCCCATGTAGATTAGATCTATGTGTGTATCTCTTAGAGTCCTCATTGTTGTCTGGGTTCTCTGGGATTGTGATTCGTAGGCTGGTTTTCTTTGGTTTATGTCTAAAAAACACTTTTTTTTGGTTTTTCAAAACAGGGTTTCACTGTAGTTTAGAGCCTGTCTGGAACTAGCTCTTGTAGACCAGGCTGGCCTCGAACTCACAGAGATCCGCCTGCCTCCCGACTAAAAACCACTTATGAGTGAGTACATGTGATAATTGTCTTTCTGAGTCTGGGTTACCTCACTCAAAATGATGTTTTCTAGCTCTACTCATTTGCCTGCAAACTTCAAGTGATATCGTTATTTTTTTTCTGCTGTTAGTACTCCATTGTGTAAATGTACCACATTTTCCTTATCCATTCTTCGGTCGAGGGGCATTTAGGTTGTTTCCAGTTTCTGGCTATGACAAACAAAGCTGCTATGAACATAGTTGAGCAAATGTCCTTGTGGCACGATTGAGCATTTTTTGGATATATACCCAAAAGTTATATTACTGGGTCTTGAGGAAGGTTGTTTCCTAATTTTCTGAGAAATCACCACACTGACATCCAAAGGGATTGTACCAGCTTGCATTCCCACCAGCAATGCAGAAGTGTTCCCTTTTCCCCACAACCTCTCCAGCATAAGTTGTCATCAGTATTTTTGATCTTGGCCATTCTTACAGGTATAAGATGATATCTCAGAGTTGTTTTAATTTGAGTTTCTCTGATGATTAAGGATGTTGGATCATTTCCTTAAGTGTCTTTCAACCATTTTAGATTCCTCTGTTGAGAGTTCTGTGTTTAGTTCTGTACTCCATTTTTTATTGGATTATTTGCTCTTTTGGTGACCAATTTCTTGAGTTCTTTGTATATTTTGGAGATCAGACCTCTGTCTGATGTGGGGTTAGTGAAGATCTTTTCCCATTCTGTAGGCTGTCATTTTGTCTTGTTGACTGTGTCCTTTGCTTTACAGAAACTTTTCAATTTCAGGAGGTCCCATTTATTAATTGATTTCTCCCAGTGTCTGTGCTACTGGAGTTCTATTTAGGAAGTGGTCTCCTGTGCCCATGCATTCAAGTGTACTTCCCACTTTCTATTCTATAAGGTTCAGTGTGGCTGGCTTTATGTTGAGGTCTTTGATCCATTTGAACTTGAGTTTTGTTCATGGTGATAGATATGGATCATTCTTCTACATGTTGATATCCAGTTATGCCAGCACCATTTGTTAAATATGCTTTCTTTTTTCCATTTGATATTTTTTTGCTTCTTTGTCAAAAATCAGGTGTTCGAAGGTGTGTGGATTGATATCCGGGTCTTCTATTCGGTTCCATTGGTCCTCCTGTCTGTTCTTATGCCAGTACCAGGCTGTTTTCAATACTGTAGCTCTGTAGTAGAGTTTAAAGTCAGGTGTTGTGATGCAGAAGTTCTTTTATTGTACAGGATTTTTTTGGCTATCCTGGGTTTTTTGCCCTTCCATATAAGTTGAGTACCTTTCCTTCGAGGTCTTTGAAGAATTTTGCTGGGATTTTGATGGGCATTGCATTGAATCTGTAGATTGGTTTTTTTGTAAGATTGCCATTTTTACTATGTTAATTCTACCTACCCAAGAGCATGGGAGATCTTTCCACTTTCTGGTGTCTTCTTTAATTTCTTTCTTCAAACATTTAAAGTTCTTGTCATACAAGTCTTCCACTTGTTCGGTTAGAGTTACTCCGAGATATTTTATGCTATTTGTGGCTATTTTGAAGGGTGTTGATTCTCTGATTTCTTCCTCAGCCCTTTTATCATCTGTGTACAGGAGGGCTACTGATTTTTTTGAGTTAATCTTGTATCCTGCTACATTTCTGAAAGTGTTGATGAGTTGTAGAAGTTTCTTGGTAGAATTTTGGGGGTTGCTTATGTAAACTATCATATCATCAGCAAATAGTGAGAGTTTAACTTCTTTTTTTCCGATTTGTATCCCCTTGATCTCCTTTTGGTGTTTTATTCCTCTGGCTAGGATCTCAAGAACTATATAGAGAGAGTGGACAACTTTGTCTTGTTCCTGATTTCAGTGAGATCGCTGGGAGTTTCTCTCCGTTTAGTTTGATGCTAGCTGTTGACTTGCTGTACAATGCCTTTATTATGTTTAGGTATGTTCCTTGTATCCCTGCTCTCTCCGAGACCTTTATCATGAAGGGATGTTGTATTTTGTCGAAAGCTTTTTCAGCATCTAATGAGATGATCATGTGGTTTTTATTTCTCAGTTTGTTTATATGGTGGATTACATTGACAGATTTCGTATGTTGAACCATCCCTGCATCTCTGGGATAAAGCCGACATGATCATGGTAGATGATGGTTCTGATGAGTTCTTGGATTCGATTTGCCAGTATTTTATTTAGTTTTTTTGCATCAATGTTCATGAGTGAGATTGTTCTGTTATTCTCTTTCTTAGTAATGTCTTTCTGTGGTTTGGGTATCAGGGTAATTGTAGCCTCATAAAAAGAGTTTGGCAAGGGGGCTGGAGAGATGGCTCAGAGGTTAAGAGCATTGCCTGCTCTTCCAAAGGTCCTCAGTTCAATTCCCAGCAACCACATTCCCAGATGGCTCACAACCATCTGTAATGGGGTCTGGTGCCCTCTTCTGGCCTACAGGCATACACACAGACAGAATATTGTATACATAATAAATAAATAAATATTTTTAAAAAAAAGTTTGGCAATGTTCCTTCTGTTTCTATTGTGTGAAATAATTTGAGGAGTATTGGTATTAGTTCTTCTTTGAAAATCTTGTAGAATTCTGAGCTGAAACCATCTGGTCCTGGGGTTTTTTTGGTTGGGAGACTTTTGATGACTTTCTATTTCTTCAACAGTTATAGGTACGTTTAATTTGCTTATCTGGTCTTGATTTAATTTTGGTAAGTGCTATTTATCCAGAAAGTTGTCCATTTCCTTTAGGTTTTCCAATTTTGTGGAATACAGGTTTTTGAAATATGACCTGATGATTCTCTGGATTTCCTCCATGTCTGTTGTTATGTCCCCTTTTTCATTTCTGATTTTGTTAATTTGGATATTCTCTCTCTGCCTTTTGGTTAGTTTGGATAAAGATTTGTCTATTTTGTTGATTTTCTCGAAGAACCAACTCTTTGGCTCATTGATTCTTTGTATTGCTTTCTTTGTGTCTATTTTGTTGATTTCAGCTCTCGATTTGATTATTTCCTGCCATCTAGTTCTCTTAGGTGAGTTTGCTTCTTTTTGTTCTAAAGTTTTCAAATGTTCTTTTAATTCACTAATGTGGTATTTTTCCAGCTTCTTTATGTAGGCATTTAGTGCTATGAACTTTCCTCTTAACACTGCTTTCATTGTGTCTGATAAATTTGGGTATGTTGTGTGGTCATTTTCATTGAATTTTAAGAAGTCTTTAATTTCTCCCTTTATTTCTTCCTTGACCCATTGATAGATAATTCAGATGAGCATTGTTTAATTTCCATGTGTTTGTGAGCTTTCTGGAATTAGTATTGCTGTTGAATTCTAGTTTTAAGCCATGGTGATCTGATAAGGTACATGGGGTTATTCCAATTTTTTTGTGTTTGTTGAGGTTTGTTTTGTTACCAAGTATATGGTCAATTTTTGAGAAGGTTACATGAAGTGCTGAGAAGAAGGTATATTCTTTTATGTTTGGATTAAATATTCTATAGATGTTTAATAAGTCCATTTTAGTCATAACATCTGTTAGTTCTCTTATTTCTCAGTTCATTTTTTGTCTGACTGACCTGTCCAGTGGTGAGAGTAGAGTGTTGAAGTCTCCCACTATTAGTGTGTGGTGTTTAATGTATGATTTAAGCTTTAGAAATGTTTCTTTTACATATGACGGTGCCCTTGTATTTGGGGGCATAGATGTTCAGTATTGAGATTTCCTCTTGATGGATTTTTCCTGTGACTAATATGAAATGTTCTTCTTTGTCTCTTTGGATTGATTTTAGTTTGACTTCTATTTTGTTAGATATTAGGATAGCTACACCAGCTTGTTTCTTAGGTCCATTTGATTGGAAAATTTTTTCCCAACCCTTTACATTGAGGCTATGTCTGTCTTTGAGGTTGAAATGTGTTTCTTGTATGCAGAAGGTGAATAGAATCTGTTTTCATATCCAATCTGTTAGCCTTTGCCTTTTTATAGGTGAGCTGAGTCCATTTATATTAAGGGATATTAATGACCAGTGATTGCTGTCTCCTGTTAATTTAGTTTTCATTGTTGGTGATATTAATTTATGCATTTTCCCTTCTTTGGGATTTGCTGCTGTGAGACCATCAATTGTCTATGTTTTTGTTGATGTAGCCAACTTCCTCGGGTTGGAGTTTTCCTTCTAGTATTTTGTGTAGGGCTGGGTTTGTGGCTAGGTATTGGTTAAATCTGGTTTTGTCATGGAATATCTTATTTTGTCCTTCTATGGTGGTTGAATGTTTTGCTGGGTATAGTAGTCTAGGCTGACATCTGTGGTCTCTTAATGTCTGCATAATGCTTGACTACAACCTTCTGGCTTTTATTGTCTCCCAATGAAAAGTCAGGTGTAATTCTGATAGGTCTGCCTTTATATGTTACTTGGCCTTTTTTCTTTGCAGCTCTTAATATTCTTTCTTTATTCTGTATCTTTAGTGTTTTGATTATTATGTGACGAGAGGACTTTTTTTTTTTAGCTAGTCTGTATGGTGTTCTGTAAGCTTCTTGTATCCTCATAGGCATATCTTTCTTTAGGTTGGGAAAGTTTTCTTCTATGATTTTGTTAAATATATTTTCTGTGCTTTTGAGTTGAACTTCTTCTCCTTCTATACCTATTATTCTTAGGTTTGTCCTTTTCATGGTGTCCCATATTTCCTGGATATTTTGTGTTAAGCTTTTATTAGATTTAATGTTTTCTTTGACTGATGAGTCTGTTTCCTCTATTGTATCTTCAGCCTTGAGATTTTCTCTTCCATCTCTTGTATTCTGCTGTTTATGCTTGCGTTTGTGGTTCCTGATCGTTTTCTCATGATTTCTGTTTCTTTAATTCCCTCGGCTTATGTTTTCTTTATTGTCTCTATTTCAGTTTTCAAGTCTTGAATAGTTTCTTTCATATGTTTGATTCCTTTTTCTTGATTTTCTTGAAGGGATTTGCTGATGTCTTCCAACTTTTTGTCTTTTCCTCCTTTTCTTTGAGGGAATTTCTCATTTTCTGTTTAAGAGTTTCAAACATTCTCCTAAAGTTATTTTTTAGGTCATTTTCTTCTGCTTCTATATTTGGTTGTTCAAGTCTTGCTGTTGTACGGTCTTTAGGTTTTACTGATGTCATGTTGTTCTTTGTGGTGTTGTGTGTGTTTTACCTTTTCTACTCATCTTTTCTTCTAATAGGTGTGGTTAGGACTGTCTGTGATTCTGTTGATTAATCTTCTAGGTGCCAATGAATCCAAGGCTCAGATGGTTGTTCCTTGTGGTACATGTTCCTGGAGGTCGCTCTGCGCTCCTGGGCTCTGCTTCACTTCCTTGGAATTTGCTGTCTCAGGCCTGCTGTAGCCTAGGTTGTTGACTCAGACCTGTTTCTGTAAATGTCCCTTGTCTGGATCCACTCCTGCAGAAGTCCCTGGCTTGGGGTTGGTCTGTAAAGGACTCTGGCTCTAGTCTACTCCCTCAGAGTTCCCAGGCTCAGGTGCACCCAGACCCACAGAGGTCCTGGCTCAGGCCTAGTTCCTCGGAGGTTGCTGGCTCAGTCCTGACTGCACAAATGTCCCTGGTCTGAATCTGCTCCCCCTCCCGTGGAGCTTGCTTTCCCAGGCCCACTCCAGCCTAGGTAGCTGGTTCAGTCTGGCTCTCTTGGAGCTCAGTGCTTCAGACCTGCTCCAGCCTAGGTCGTTGGCCCAGTCCTGCTTCCACAAATGACCCTGGTCTGGATCCACTCCTGCTCTCGTGGAGTTCACTGTCCAAGGCCTACCATGGCCCAGGTCGCTGGCTCAGTCCTGCTCTTTTGGAAATCGCTTTCTCCAATAAACACAGTATTTTTTAAAAAGTATAAAAATTGAGTGAGCTCACATATATGATGCACATGTGTTTTTATGTGGTGATTACAGTATGCAGCTTCACAGTTTGAGTAGTCTTTGATGTTTTCTCTCCCTGCAGGAAATTCAATCACATCTGTGAACAGACAAGGTTCAAGAATTGAGCATTGGAGGATACACATAAAGCAGTTACAGAGCACAGGAGGCAACGACACTATGTTTTAAAAAAAAAAATACCATATACAAATACTTTAAGGGCATTTTTAGAGTTCTCCTTTTACAGTTCCAGCACTGGGGTTTCTGGTTAGGCACTCCGGTATATATGGCTTTTCCCTTCAGTGACATACACAACACATGCACACCATGTGCCCCAGTAACATAAGAGGCCTACACACACACACACACACACACACACATACACACACACACCCTGTGCCCCAGTAACCTGGAAGGCCCACACACATGTACACACACATACGTGCGCACATGTGCACAAACACATACAAACACCATTTTTCCCAGTAACTTGGGAAGCCTACTGGCCACACTGACTTCCTAGTCAGTACAGGAAAATCAACAGACCAAGAGAGAGCTCTCCCCTCGTGTGTGGTGATGCGGTGACAGTGCAGATTTATACTTTTGTATCTTTTATATCTTATACCTTGACTACAGCTAAAATTTAAAAGTTTCATGGGAAAAAAGGGTCAGCTATGTCAGAAGCGTTCTATGTAAGGAAAGGAAGCATAAGTTTACAGCCTCCAGGATGTACAGGACAGTCTGTCTGGAAAGCCACATGGCCTTTTCTATGTTTTTTATTTCAATAGGTTTGGTGCTTATCTTCTAATAATTAAATATTAAAAACTGTAGAACAAATATTATTCAGTCAACAAATTGACTGAAATTGGGAATAGTCCGATATTTGAAAGAATGAGCATATGTTTCTGTATTTAAAAAAAAATTAAGTGTCCAAAACTGTTCATCCTGAGGAAGACATCTTGAGTATCCAGGTCCTTGACACAGGGCTGGCCAATGCCTCTTATATGGCAGAGTGAAGCCTCTGCCCTTAGCCCTCCAGTCCCTGAGAACAGCCCCCTTCTGAAACCCTAGATGGCTCCAGACTGATAGAACCTCTGCTTTCCAAGCCCTGTGCTGGGGCACTAGGTTTGTCATGTCATCTAGAATAATACTTGAAATTTTGTTTTTCGGGTTTTTTAAAGTTTTTTTAATCTTTTATTGAAATCACCTGTTATGTTTGTTTGCAATCTGCTAACTTTTTGCTTCTCAGGAATACAATTTTCAACTGTTGTCTTGCTCTTGATACAGACTGAGAGGCAGCACTCTGTATTTGTGGGAGGTTCTCTTTTTTGATTCTAATAAATCAGTTGTGTTTGTTTCTCTTCTTGTGTCGTGTTCATATGTGAGGTGCCATATGTTTCATGCTAGGGCAGACTGGTGCCATTAATTCACTACACTAATTCTTCACTATTCATATTTACTTTATTGCCTGTTAGTCAATCTTGTGGCTACACCAGCAGATGGATAATGTCAAGAGGTAAACAAACAGGACTCAAAACCTGAGCATCTTTGAACATGGCACAGGACAGTCTCTTTATTTTGCCAGTCTTGGTCAGTGGCAATGTGTTGTCTGCACCTTGAGCTGTGATGCTCTTATTCAACACACACACACACACACACACAGGATTCAGGATCTACCCTGGGCTAGATAGGACTTGTACCTTTGCTCAGGTCTGCAGGATCCAGTTCCAGAAGGAAGCACGAGGGGCATCAAGCTCCTTGAGAATCATTTAATTCTCAGTTTTTTAAGGAAGCATGATGCCTGGGAGTTACTTCAGAGGAGATGAGGGGACGCCACAGAATTTCTGACGAACACATGGAGAGATCAGTGCCTACCTGTGAGGCTCTAGCACAAGGGCACTTTCGGCCATGGTCATGATTCCTGGGTGTAATTTGAGTGAGCTGTTCATGGAGGCAGGTTTGTGGGACTCAGCTGTCTTTATGATCATCTGAACTTCCTTTCTCTAGACCCCCCCCCCCTTAGCTCCTGTTACTTTTCTTGTTGCTGTGTAAAATAAGGAAGGGCTTATTTTGGCCGTCAGTTTGAAGGTATAGTCCATTGTAGTGGGAAAGGCATGTTGGTGGGAGTGTGAAGCAGCTTGTCATATTGAATCTGCAGTCAGGAAGCAGAGAAATGATTGTTGATTCTCAGCTTTCTCTTTGCATTTTGTTTTTGAGAACCCAGCCCATGGGATGGTGCAGCCTACACTCACTCAGCATTGGTCTCCTCTCCTGAGTTAAACCTTTCTGTAAATAACCTCATAGATACATCCAGAGTTGTGTCTCCTAGATGACCTCAGATCCAATCAAGTTAATAATGAAGTTGAACCATTCCATCCCCCAAAAAAACCCTGCTGTTTTCTTGCAACCTTTCACCCCCATAGGGTATGCAGGCTTCCTTACAGGATTGCCACTGACTGTTTTCTCTGTATCTCTTGAATATACCCAGAGCAGGGGCCTGCAGATGTCCACTAAGTGTCTCTGCTTCCTGGTGCAGCAAGTGGCACTCTTTGTAACCCTGTCTGAAGTTGTGGTCAGCTTGACCTACTTCCCTGCCTTGCCAACTGTTGTACCTTTTCCTTTGCTATCAGAAGGAACCCTTCCTGCCCTAAAGTGTTCCAAGTTAAAACCAGAAGAGGGTCTTAGGAGTGCTAAAGGATGACCCCAGGGAAACTTAATTGGGCCAGGATCTCAATTACAACAGAGAAAATTGGTTTAAAACAAGGAGCCCCTAATCCCAATTACAAAGGGCTGATTATATCCTCAGATTATATCTTGATTACTGTAGGGTGGGAGTGGAGTGAGGGATGGTCAAACCAGGATTCCAGCAGGCTTCCCAACCCTGAACTGGCTTTTGCTTCAAAGATAACTAAACCAGAGATGCAGTCCAATGTGGGTTTCTGCCAGTTGAGGAGACCCTGATGACAGCCTACCCTTAGTTGGTCTGGCAACCTAGGAGAGAGTAATGAGACAGGGTTGCCTTACGTTGCTATAGTAAGGCTCAGCCCACAGACTCAGTGTAAGCATTGCAGCTCAGATGGAAAGGGATTCTGACAGTCAGGAGCCAAGGAACACTAGGTGCTACAGCTCGAGTGAGAATATTCTGGCATTTGGGAACCAGGGAATACTGAGTGTTACAGTTCGATTGGAAGAATATTCTGGCAGTTGGGAACTAGGGAATACTGAGTGTTACAGCTCAGGTGGAAGTGTATTCTTGCATTGGGGAGCCAAGGAATGAGTGTTACAGCTTGGGTGGAAGAATGTTCTGGTAGCTGGGAAGCCTGGGAATAGCACAGGTCACAGTAATTGTAGCAGCTTACAGCCCTGCTCTAAGGAAAGGTTTCCCCAATGTAACAGCTCTGCTTCAGCAGGAGAGGGCTTCCCCAGGGAAGTTTTATGTAACAACTCTGCTAGGGAAAGGTTTCCCCAACTAAAGTGTTACAGCCCTGCCCCCCTCAACTCCTCTGTCTTCATCCAAACCTCATTCAACAGATTTATTGGAAGGGAAGAATCCAGGGGAGTGGCTGCCTCTACCAGGATGAAAGAAGAGTAGCAGCAACCTGAACAGGTGTAGGACTTATATAGGGCTTTTCAGGAGAGGAGTTCTCAAAGGTGAAGACTTTCTTTCACTGGAGTAGAGATAGAGTGGGACTGTAACACTTTCTCTGGGGAAGCTTTCGGCTAACAGTGCTGAGTTGTTACAACTTTGCTAAGGAGTGAGGGGGAGCAGGGCTTTAACACTTTCGCTGGGGAGGAGCAGAAGGGAACGTTAGCTGGGGAAACCTTCCCCTAGGAGAGTGGGGTAACAGCTTCCCTGGGGAAGCCCTCTCCTGCTGGAACAGAGCTGTTAACATTGGGGAAGTCTTTCTGCTACACTTACTGTGACCTGTGCTATTCCCTGGCTCCCGACTGCCAGAACACTCTTCCACCTGAGCTGTAACACTCAGTATTCCCTGGCTCCCAACTGCCAGAACACTCTTTCTCCCAAGCTGTAACTCTCAGTATTCCCTGGCTCCCGACTGCCAGAACACTCTTCCTCCCAAGCTGTAACTCTCAGTATTCCCTGGCTCTCAACTGCCAGAATACTCTTCTACCTGAGCTATAACATTCAGTATTCCCTAGCCTCTGACTGTCAGAATACTGTTTCCTCTGAGCTGTAGCACCTAGTATTTCTTAACTCCTGACTGCCAGAATTCCTTTCCATTCAAGCTGCAGTGCTTATACTGGTGACTGACTCTCTTCCTTTCCTCTTCCCAGAATTCTCCTAGTCTGGTTGCCCTACCTATACTTCCTGTCTGGCTACTGGCCAATCATTTTATTAAACCAGTATGAGTGACAAATCTTTACAGCATACAAGAGCATTATCCCACAGCATTTCCCCTTTTTTTCTTTTCAAAACAAAAACCCTGAATCTAATCTCCTTTGTTGAGCTTTTTTCCTGACCATTATCAATAACAACTTATAGCCAACACGCTAAGCAAAGACAAGCATCCATAATCCATTTTCAGGGAATGTGGGTGTAGTTTTCTAGGCTACTTCCTGCTGACTGGGGGCACTGGGAATCTTATGGGGACCCAAAGAAAATGTAGGTTTATGGTCAAGTACTGACTGGAGTATTCTGTGAGGCTGGATCATTTCAACCAGCAGTCTTGAGGTTGTTCTAAATGTAGAACTCAGAGGAATCTGTAATAGAGGTGCTCTTAACATTGGATCATCTGGAGATTTTTCAGGATGTTGTCCTTGATCAAACCTTATTTTTCTTAATCCAGAATGAATCTACAGCCTCTCATTTCTTGTAGAAATGAAAGCAAATCTTCTTCTCCAAAGTAACATATCTTTTGAGTTAAGGCATTAAGGCATTTCAAAATATATAGCTTGGATTAATCCAGCAGCATTTATAATTAAATGTCTTTTAGCAGCTGTTAAATGTCTTTCCTCAGCAGTCAAACAATGTAATGACAACACAATAACATACAGTATCCAGAGTCTCTGTGTATATTTCCATCTTTACCTGGCTTTTCTTTTTTAATTTTTGGGTTTTTTTTTTTTGAGACAGGGTTTTTCTGTGTATCTTTGGCTGTCCTGGAACTCACTCTGTAGACCAGGCTGACCTCAAAATCCCAGAAATCTGCCTGCCTCTGCCTCCCAAGTGCTGGGATTAAAGGCATGAGCAACCACATCCAACTACTCTATTTCTTTTTTTAAAGAACTTTCTATACTTTTTCTTTGCTCTATCCTTTTTCTTTTCTTTCCCAAGCCTACATATATTTTTAAACACACTGTAAACCATTTAGAACTTTTTTTTCTTCTGAATTTGTTTATTCTGTTTAGCTCTAACTTTTTCTAAGCACATAGGTCTTTAATATGCTAAACAGCATAGTTAGAATTAAAATTGCAGCTTTGGTAGCTGGCTCTGCCCCATTCCTTAGCTTTCTGAGAGTCTAGCTTCATGGAAGAGGTACTGGCAGGAGCCATGTTTATTGCCACAATTCTGTGGAGTTTCAAGGTCCATGTTGTTGCAAATATGGCATGAGTGGCATCCTCGTTGGTCCTATGGCAGGTGAGGATCATGGGCAGGAGACAAATATACCATGCAGTGTATATTTGAGTGTAGAGTTTATTGAGATGAGGGTAAAAAAGATGGATGGGAGAGAGAATGTGTGAAAAGAAGAAGCAGGAAAAATCCTGTCTGCCCCTTCAGAAGAGCAGTGGGAAAGAGAGATTGGGAGTGGGTGGAACATGTCTCTTAAAGGGATCTTTGCACCTGCCTGGGTACATTCTGCCAGATGACAGAGCAGACTAGCATAATGCCTGAACCCTAACACATACTACCATCAAGAAACCTCCCTCTGGCTGCTCATAAACACCGTTTAAGTGTTTGGTGGTAGAGCCTTTTAAAAGAACTACAAGTTTTGCCACTAATGCTGAGTCAGGAAAGGAGCTGTGTATCTGCTTGGCACCAGCAAACCAAGCCTACTGGAGTAAAGACAGTTACCAACAAGCTGTGTTTGACTCTGTTCTTGTCTGTTTAGAATACTTTTTTCTTAAAGCTTTCTCAGGCTTTTTGTGGAAATTCTTGCCAAACGTTTGGGTGCCATTTATAGATAGAAGTTTCTGTCCTGCCCAGTCCTACAGCTGTTCAGTCCCAAAGAAACACACAGAGGCTCATAGTAATTATAAACTATTTGGCCTATTAGCGCAGGCTTATTATTAACTAACTCTTACAACTTAAATTAACCCATGATTCTTGTCTATACTTAGCCACATGGCTTTTCTCAGTAAGGCATTCTCATCTTGCTTCCTATGTGTCTGGCTGGTGATTGACACTTTGCCGTTCCTTTTTCTGGGATTCTCTTAGTCTGGTTGCCCTGTCTATACTTCCTGCCTGGCTTCTGGCCAGTCAGTGTTTTATTAAACCAATATGAGTGACAAATCTTTACAGTGTACAAGAGCATTACCCCACAGCATCCCACAAAAGTGGGAGAAGCCAGACTCACCAGACATAGTTAGCTACATGTATGAAGCTCAGGTTATTTATAGCAGAGCTACCTCCTGAAAGCTAGTACCATTAAACACAGACACTAGTTTAAATGTCATATAGCGTAGAACTACATAAGTTATATTAAAACCAAAGGGAATAAATACTTGGACTTAAATACTTCCTAGTCTACTGCATTCCATGCTTTCTAAGTTCCCTGGGGTATGTACATCCTTATGTCTGTGAGTGGATGGTACAGTACTTGTCTTTCTAATATCTCAGAATTTCTTTGGCAGAAAACTCCAGAGTAGATGCTGCTGTATCTATCACCCACACATGCCATGAAGGCTTGCCTTCATGGTATTTATCATCTCAGAAAATATGAAATGTGACTTGGGTCAAAACCAGGCATCGTCCTTCATCTCCCTTTCTGACAGAACAATTACATTCCATGTGACAAGACTGAGCATTGTTCCCATAGCCAGAGTTTGTGCCTGGGCCACGGCTTACCTCTGATTACTGTAACCTTTGCCATCTCTGAAACTTCTGCCTTCCCACTGCTGCATACCCTATTCGAACATCCTATAGCTTCATAGACCTTCCTTCCCCATGCTGCTCCTATTTAACACTCTCCTAGATCTTCACATGCTTTCTACCCAATCAGGCAAGTATAGTTCTGAGCTTACTTCCTCACAGGAACCTGGGAGCATATTGGAATTCTGAAGCAACTTTTCCCAGGTATGTTTTGTTTAGTACTGGCTCAGATTGATAAGAGAGGTCCTTAAATATTATATTTAAGCCGGACAGTAGTGACGCACCACTTAATCCCAGCATTCAGAAGGCAGAAGCAGGCGGATCTCTGTGAGTTCAAAGCCAGCCTGATCTACAAGAGCTAGTTCCAGGACAGGCTCCAAAGCTACACAGAAACCCTGTCTTGAAAATTCAAAAAAAATGTATTTAAAAACTTTGTGTATGAGTGTATGATATGTATACATGTGTGAGTGTGCCATGGTTCATATGTGGAGATTAGAGACCAGCTTGTAGAGTTGATTCTCTCCGTCCACCTTTATATGGGTTTTAGGTTGCCAGTCTTGTGCTGCAGGTACCTTTACCTGCTGAGCCATTTACCAACCCAGGGAGGTCCTTTCTAAACAATTCATACAATTGCAAAATACCTGTCCATCTATCCATCTCTGACATCATCTCCTGTCCTGTATGTATGTTGACTGTTTCCCACCCTGGAGTGTTTCTTGATAGCAGGGATTTGAGATCATCTGGCAATGTCCTTGGCACACAGCAGTCCTCAGTAGGTACAGAATAAACAGTTTGCCTTTGTAAGTGGCAGCTCCTCCCACTCTAATTCCTGCTCATACCAGGTATTGGTTTCTGAAGTTTTGCGCCCCCCTTCCATGGGCATATAAATCTAGAACCCTGTTAAGTTCTTTTGTCCACCTCAAGACCCTTTGCATGGAGAACAGGGTGGTGCTCAGTGTACTGAAATTTGTTCATCGACTGATAAGTACAGAAACAAAAGAGAAATAACCAGAAAATAGAATTATTCAGCAATGAAAATGAAGCACTTAATCATGTACAACATGGATAAATTTTGAAAAGAACTCAAAGCGACATCGTACATGAATCCTATTTATATGCAGTGTACAAGCAAGCACACTCAGAAACAACATAGTAGTGACCAGGGGTTGAAAGAAGGGCATGAGAGCCACTCCCATGAAAGTGCTCTAAAATTGGATTATAGAAATGGGTGTACAGCTGCAAATTTACTTAAACAATGATCAAATTGTACACGGGCAAATTTTATAGCATGTCAATTTTACTTTAATAAAGCTATGATAATTTTTATTTGGGGTTGGGAATGTACCTTGGAGGTAGGGAAATTGCTTGAAACGTTCAAGGCTCACGACAGACTCCGGCACGAAAAAAAAAAGGTTATATTTAGTATTTTTTTCGACATGGCTGTGCCATTAGTTAAATATATAATAAATCTGTATTGTTGCTTCTCCTCCCTCTCCCTTCCTATCTCTTGACATGCTAGAGATTGAATCCAAGAGTTCCACTATTGAACTGAATTCCAGACGTTTTTAAGGTAAAGTTAACTTTATAGTCCAGCCAGGCCTTGAGCTTGTGATACTCTGCCTCAGACTTCCTTATGCTAGGATTGCAGTGGTGTTATACAGCGTCCGACCGTCGACAAAGCTGGCATAACACACTGGCACCCAACACTTCGAATCGCCTGTACCACCTTGGAGGCGGTTTCGAGCGGGAAAGCCACGCCCTAGGGCGCGTGACACGTGGATCATCCTATCCACCAATCAGAAGGCTGTGAGGGGCGGGAGCTTGGCGAGTCCGGGTTGCGCCACTGCCGCCGGAAGCTCAACTTTTTGTGTGTGTGTCTGAGTTGGTCCTGTAGGCTGGAAGTTGTTTCTCTGAGGGGAAGGCCCACGAAAATTTAAAATCACGTTCTGAAGTCTGCCCCAGTTCTGTCCGGATCGAGATCCATACCGACCACAGAAGGTGGCTACTGGCCGCAGACCTCTCTTCCGGAACGAAAGCCGCGCGGACAGGTTGTTTCCGGGGGGTTGCCCGAGACTGGTGCCCTGTTGCGCCCCGCCCCTCACACGGCCACGTCCTACCGGAGCTGCCGGGCTGGGTCACTGATGGTGAGGGTTGTGGGGCTAGTACTGAGGAGGGTCGGGGCCTTGGGGTAGTGGACGGTGGGACTGGCCAGGCAACACCGCGTCCAGAGAGGCATGCGCCGGCAAGGTAAATGCAGTGTTCGGGGAGGGTCACGCAGACTTGGTGTCAGCTTTTCCTACTACTCGCAGACTGTAAGCGTGCCTCGCATCTAGTGTCAGTGCTGGCTTGGTAAACGCGGGTACTCCCTCTACACCTCATGGGATGCGGTTGGCCCTGAGAGCGTTGTGCTATTGCTGCTTGGGTCAGTTTATTTTGAAGTCTGCTCCTTTTTCAGTTGATAACGAACGTGACGTGGAGGCAAGTCGTTCAGTCAGTGGGGGACTTATTTTGGTTCTGGTGCTCAGAGGTGTTTCACAGTGCTGCTGAACATAGACAGTTGAACCAGTAACTAGAGAGAGAAAGTGAATAGTTTCCCACCTTTCCACAGGCACTTTCTGAATGCCTATGGAAAGACAGGCCCTGTTTGTAAGAGACCCCCCCCCGAAACAGTAGTTTTGTGGTCTCTGTTCTCACTACTTTATGTTGAAGGTATACTGACAACTCAAAATAGTTGTTGAAAGGAAACTGAAAAGATTAGCTTTGTCAGGCATGCGGAAGAGGTGACTTTGAACCCAAGGCAGGCCTCCATGGCAAGAAGCTTCTGTTCAAAATTGTTGAGAGTAATGTCTCAAAAGAGTGACCAAGAAGTGTAACCATCCAACTGGGCATGGTGGCGCACACCTTTAATTCCAACTCAGGAAGCAGAGGCAGGCGATTTCTACGAGTTTGAGGCAAGCCTGGTCTTCAAAACAAATTCCAAGACAGGCAGGGCTCTGTTCACAGAGAAACCCTGTCAGAATCAATCAAACAAACAAAAAGTCTAGCGACCTTATGGAGCATCAGTTGTACTTCTGGTACATAATATAGCCAGGTAATGGAAAAATGCACAGCATGGTAGGGGTATAGACATAAGCAGAAACAAAAATGATCTCTAGTTTAGGCTAAGAGGCTTGTATTTTATTATCAGTGGGACACTAAACCGTTTATAGATGCATCGTGGCCTTTGCTTTATAATCCTTTAGTAGCTCTCAGCCACAGTGTACCTTGAATAGAAAGAAAAGGAAAAAAAATGGGTGTAGTTGCACATGTCTGAAATACCAGTTATTGTGAAGCCAAAACAGGAAGACTTCCACCAGCTTGAGGCCCACCCTACATAGTAAGATTCTATTTCAAAATCCAAAAGCATATTGTCAAGATGGCTCAGTCATTAAGGATTCTAGAGTCTGATAACATGAGTTCTATGGAAGCCCCATGGTGGAAAGAAGAATCCACTCTCATAAGTTGTCCTCTGTCCTCCACACACCTATGCCTATGAACACATAAGCACAGACACAATCTGGGGGAAAATACCCTATCTCCTTTCTACTCTCCAGAAAAGAAAAAAATCAGAGGAAATACAAGTCACCTGATGTTATTAAGATTTAAAAGTAGCCGGTTTTTGGCCACTTGCTTTAAATAGTGTTATTTTCTTTTTTTTTTTTTTGGATTATTTATTTATTATGTATACAATATTCTGCATGCATGTATACCTGCACCCCAGAAGAGGGCACCAGATTTCATTATAGATGGCTGTGAGCCACCATGTGGTTGCTGGGAATTGAACTCAGGACCTCTGGAAGAAGAGTCAGTGCTCTTAACCACTGAGCCATCTCTCCAGCCCCCAAAATAGTGTTATTTTCTTAAGTGAGAATATAAATTCAGTTTGACTTTTACTATCAATTTTGAACAGCTGTTGAAAAAAATAATTGCACCTGTTTATTCAAGGCATGAACAGATCCTTTATCTTACTATAGTCCATCCTAGCAAAAATTTTGTATTCATATTCTTAGAGTTTTTGTTAATGAGAAAATAAGCTTAGAGTAGCTCAGAAAGCTACCTAACAAGATCTTACAGCCTCATAGAGGAACAGTCAGGATTTGAGACGAACATGTTTAACTCAAGTTCTATCACTTATGTCCTTGCTGTACCTGAGACTAACCTTTTGATTTTGACTTAGACAGTATGCTATTTGTTATTATTCGATAATGTGTCATCAGCCAGACATCTTTGGGAAGTCCTCTTTTTATCTTTGGCTATGCTTCATGTCTATTTGATGATAACCTCAGTAATAGGGTAGCTATTTTTATGGACCAAGTTCATGGATTCTGCCGGGGAAAACTCGAAAACCTGTTGCATCTGAGATTGTAGTCTCAGGGTGGATCTAGGTGAACTGCTAAAGTTAGGTATTCCTTGGTGATAGCTTTGTTCTACCATCTAGAAATGGGAATGCAAGTGGTTAAAAAGAAACTATAAACTGGATGAACTTCTACAGGACTGTAATCCTACCATTCAGAAGGTAGAATCAGGAGGATCTACATGAGTTGGAGACTATCCTGGCCTGTATATTGAGCCTTAGTCTTAAAAAAAAAAAAATCCTAAACCAAAACCAAACAAATCAAGCTAGCTAAGATAGCACAGTCAGTAAAATGCTTGCTATACAAGCATGAGGACTTGATTTTGATGCTTTGCCAACGCCCATGAAAGAAAGGCAGGTATGGTAATGTATACTTGTAACTCCAACACTGGGGAGATGGAAACAGGCAGATCCCTGGGGCTCACTGGTCAGCCAGTATTGATGAACTCCAGGTCAGTGCAAGATACTGTCTCAAAAAACAAGATGAATGGCATCTGAAGGTGTGTACATATATATGCACAAAAAGAACCAAATTAACCAAACAAATGAAAAACAAAAGGGTAACTATAATGAGAATGAACTCGTTGTTTAAAAAAAATACCACACACACAAATGTAGTGTGTATTACTAAAAACAGCTTTTTTGTGCCTCTTCCCACCCCCACCCCAGCTTTCTTATTTTCATCCTTGGTACCCAGAGACTTGCCCTTGTCAGCAGTCTGAGGTAATGAGACCCTGTATGACTGAGTCATGCTTATCAAAATTCAAAGGAGACCGAAGGTGTATAGTAAATGTCAGTTTATTGCCCTTCGAGCAGGACTGCTGTCAGAAGCCCAACTCCTAGCGTGGTCCAGAAATTTTGTCTGTAGATTCACTTGAGGAGGTGGCTGATTTTGAACAGGAGCCATCTATGTGAGTTAACCAGAGTCAGTTGTAGTTGGGGGTCCTCTGTTCTGGAGGGCTGTACCATTCCATGTCTAAAAGAGGAAAGGCTGCTTAGGAATCATGTGTCTTGCTTAGCACAAAATCAGAGTAAGGGGAATAAAGAGGAAAATATGTGATAGTCTCTAGCTTGTGACAACCTGATACATCTGCCATCAAATTTACATCATCAGTGGAACTTGAATATTCTTGGTTAATGTTTGTCTTTATGGACAGTCTCACTGTTAGCCTCTGAGCATATTATTTCTGGGACTTCTTAGCTGTCCTCCTTTTTGTATTTGTCGTATTACTAGACCTATACTAGTCATTTGCTATGTTGACAGGCTAAGGTGACCGTATCATTGGTGGGTTCCTTCATTCACAGGTGGTCATCAGTCACAGAAAACAGATGGAGTCAGAGGACATGTATCTGCAGTGATACAGCCCTACTGTTGAGTCAGCATCACACCTTTTTAGTGAGGTGTCTTACCTATAATTTCTCAGTGTGAATTTTGTTTTTGTTTGGTTAGGTTTTGAGACAGGGTCTCAACTTTGTAGCCCAGACTTGCTTGAAACTCACTGTGTAGACTAGATTGACTTCAAACTCCAAGATCAACCTGACTACCTCCTGAGTGCAAAGGCATATGCCACCACACTTGGTTTCAGCGTGATTTGTAAGCTCGGAATGTAGATTATTTTGCCATGAAACATGTTAAGCATATCACAGAAAGGATAATACGGAACTTATTCTGAAGAACGTAGATGCCAACATTCCTACAGTATGCCTGGAAGCTCATATTTAAATCTTACTTTTTGATAAGGAAATGAGTTAGTAGTATCATCAGCACACTTCAGAGTTGATAACTAATTGCCAGATTCAAGGTGAAGTTATATTTTCCTAAACTTAGTCTGCCATAGTGGGTCAGAAGACTACTGATCCTCCTAATAGGGAAAGGTAGATGGTCATCTGCTGTAAGATCCCTCTCTCTGCCCACTTTCTAAGTCAGCCATCTTTTTGTATGTTCTTGGCTCTCCCTTCTGGATCTCCCCATCTAGCATACTATACTATTATCTCATCCTTTGGCAACTGCTTCTTTAATTTTCACTCCTCTAGATCTGAGTTGCATAGTTTACAGGGGTGGAATTGCCTAGTAGGAACTTTGGCCTCGGGCATGGTCATTCCAGGTGTTTTATGAGCAGCTAAGTCTGCTGGTCACAAATGGTTATTTAAATTCAGATTGAGCTTAAATAAGATTTAAAGTTCAGTTTCTCAGTTAGCACATGTTCAACTATAACAGATTACAAGCTCTTTTTAAAAACCTCAGAAAATTATTCATGGTAGAACTTCTGTAACTGGCACCAGGAGAGACACTCAGTTCCTTAGGAAAGGGCTAAGGTGTGGCTGGTTTAATATTTTGCCCTCAAAACCTAGGATGTTGTAGGTGTTCAAGGATTGTTTGTGGTATAGAAATCTGTGTTTGTTTTCTTATACAGTGGGAACCTTGTAACTGTTACTTGAAATCTAACAAATTATGTTTCATAATGGGTTTTTTTTTCTTCCTCTTATTAGGAATCATGGTATTACTTGGTTTGACTTAAAGCCATTTGTGAGGCATTAAACCTTACGCTGAAAACAGAAAACAGTAGGATCCTTCCTAGAAGGTCTGGGCTGTTTCTGATGGCAGAAACCAAACTTAATCCAGACTCATATCTAGCTCCTCAGAGTCTTAGCCTGGGCTGCGCTGACCATGGATGGTGCATCAGCTAAACAATATGGCCTCTGGGAAGACAATTCCAGCAGTGATATTTCATCTTGCCCTGAAGCCTCGTTGGGCTCACTGTCACTACTGTCTGACCAACCAACCAAAGCTCAGTGTAAGTCAACAGGTCATTCTATGCTCTCGCATTTCATTTTCAAGAAGATGTGTTCAGCTGGTGTCTTGCAGGGGGACATGAACTTTTCATTCTCTCAGAGTGTTTTAGTCATCTTACAGATATTTTCATTTGGCGCCAACTTTAGATCAAGCACAGTCTCTAGTCAACAGAATAGGAACTACTTGGATATGTACCATGTTCAGCAGCCGAGCTGCTTCCTGAAGGCTTCTGTGGATCTCCACTGGTAAATTATTGTTAGTACTTGAAATTATACCTTCCTTGTTGATTGGGTACCAAAGTTTTAATAACTGGAACCGATTAGTGGTCTAGGATTCCTGAGGCATGGTTTCTCTGTTAGCTGCTAGATTGTTTGTACATCAGGTGATTCCCATAACCCCATGCAGTCAGGAACTAGCAATGTAATATACACCTTAAAAAGATAGATTACTATGTACTGGTTCTCTGACAGAAATTTCACTGTAGGTCTTATAAAATGATGTTCAAGAAGTTAACATGCAGTGGATGAGGCAGATACTGGTATTCATGCCCGAGATAATGGGTTCTTGCATGGAATCACATCTTAGATCTACCTCTCGGGAAGAATCATGGTACATATGCATAGGGTAGTTGTGAATGTTAAAAGAAGTGATGTATGTAACCACTTAGATCTACCATGCAGGAAGATTCATGAAACCTATGCATAGGGTAGTTGTCAGGATTAAAAGGAGCGATGTATATAATGTGCCAAAAATGCTGGAATATAGCTCAGTGGTAGAATGCTTCCCTGACATATGTGAAGCCCTGATTCAATCCCTACTTTCTAGTGAGCATCCAATAAGTGGATGTAGCCTTTTTTGTCTTCTGTTCATCATGATGTATATATTTAAGCTTATATTTGGAAACAAAGTCTTCATACATATTGGATCTTGTTGCTTTTAGATTTTGTTTAAGGTATAATATTTTGCTCAAAACTCATCTTGTTTAGCAATCTACACATCAGAAAGTGGTATCAGCCACTTGTAACTTATATCTGAAATGCAGAATCCCTGCACCCTTTCATGAAGGGTGACAGTGTAGAGTCAGAATCCCTGTACCCTTTAGCAAAGGGTGGCCCTTAGTAAAGCTGACAGTGTGGGGCCATCTGTGTCCTACAGCAAACAGATCTTGGGCATTAAGGATTTCTGTGTTTTTCCTCCTACTTGTGGCTTTCTTTTTCAAGGATGCATGTCAGTGAGTAGCAGGACCTTTAATTTGTAAGTAACAACCCTGTTTTTACTTGGCTTGAGCAAAAAAAAAAAAAAAGGGGGGGGATATTCCTGCATGCTCTCTGGATATATCTTGGTACCCATTGGTATTAGTGCCTGTGAGATCTTAGGTCACTCTGCCTGGGAATTCCTTAGGATAAACCCTCCCTCCTCCTTACTGATAAATAGTTTACCCACCAGGAGAAGACAGAAGAAAGTCTAAATTGAGAAGTCTTCATCTTTTGAGGGAGAACTGTGTTTTAGTTCTTTGTACAATAATAACAGTGGTTGAGGCTGGGTTTAGGCAAACCTAGATTTTAAAATTTTTAGTGTTTTTGAGGTATGGTCTCTTGGAGCCCAGACTTTCCTCAGACTTGCTAAATAGTTAAGGATGATCATGAACTCTTGACCTTCCTGCTTGTACCGCCCAAGTACTGGGATTATAGGCATGAACAGTCACACCTGGCTTGTGAGTAGAGTTTTTATAATACCTAACTCTTATTCATCAAGCCAAAACAAAGTTTGGATTCTGTTCACTTTTGCAGAATCACTCTGATTTGATTATCTACCTCTGTAGAAGAACATATTCTGAACTTAATTTTAAAAGCAGTCCATGAAAATGTGAGTGTGGACTCTGATTAGCCCTGCTCTCATCCGTACATGATTGAAAAATTCTCAGATTTCTTTTAATCCTCTGCCCCCCTCCCACACACTCTTAAAAAAATAGACTTTCAGGGGTTTTTAAATTTTTTTTCTTAAGTGGGAAGGTAACATGAATTAAATACCACGGTCATAGTGTGGAGGGTGAGGTAACTTACAGGTGAGGACATGAGACTTTGCCCCAAGTCTCCCTGCCCCAAGACAGGTATGGGGTCTATTTCCTGCGAGTCAGAGAAAACAGACTAATAAAATGTGGATATGCTATGCTCATGGGACTTACATATAGCTGTGTGTCTAGAAATGACTTAAGCTTTTTCAGATACTGTCTAACACTCTTTTTCTTTCTTTCCAGATGCCAATGTTGAGGTAAACAACAGCGTTTTTAGGGAAGGAGGAAGTCCAGATAGATCCAGCCAGGAGGCCCTCTGTCAGAATGGGCAGTTCTCAGACCCTCCATTGTCTCTTGATCCCACAGCAAGCCCAGTGGTACCTGATGCCTCTGCAGGTGTGGATGGTTTCCATGACAACCTAAGGAAGTCTCAGGGAAGTAGTGCTGAGGGCAGTGTTAGAAAAGAAGCTTTGCAGTCTCTCAGACTCAGTCTTCCCATGCAAGAAACGCAACTGTGTAAGCATCCATTCCCTCTGGACTCTTCCCACCCCTTGCTGTCAGCATCGTCTACTTGGAATCAGTGCCTGGCTGCTCTTGTGTGAGCAGTCCTGTCTTAGCTTAGTACTCAATAGGGGAGGCAAAGGGATGATCTTAATGATGTAGCTTCCCTTTAAAGAGTGCAAGTACATTTGGATGTTGGAACTTTTCTTCCATTCAGTACTAGCAACAGTGTCAGACTCCCTGGCAAAGACACCTCACATGTCATTCTTCATGGATGGCCAATCAACAGGCAGGGGCTTCATTTTAAGTTGGTAAACCAGATTCTCACAAGATCCTTTGCATATTTATATAAACATACCCAGAGTTTTCATCATTGTCTTTAAAAATGAAGTGTGTATGGCTGTAATTAGCTACTTATGAGAAGCAAAGGCAGGAGCATTGAAAATTGAGGCCAGCCCATCAACTTAGCAAACCCCTATAATTAAACAAAAGGAGTCTTAGGGCCTAGAGAAATGGCTCAGCAATTAAGAGCATTTACTGCTCTTGCAGAGTACCCAAATTTGGTTCCCAGCACCCCACATCAAGCATCTCAGTAACCCCAGCCCCAGAGGGTCTCATGCCTTCTTGTCACACTCAGAATCACACACACACCTAAAAATAAATACTTTTTAAAAGGTAATTTTAAAGTAGGATTCTATTGTTTAGATAATTTTATAAGATTAAAACACTTGGTTTTATCTTGTGGCTCCTCCACTACTTGTGTTGGCAGCTCCCTGTTACCTGATGTATTTCTTTTACTGTCCGTTCTTTGGTTGATTTTTGAGACCGGGTTTCTCTATGTGGCCCTGGCTGTCTTGGAACTTGCTCTGTAGACCAGGCTGGCCTCAGAACTCAGAGATCCATATGTCCCAGAGTGCTGGGATTAAAGGTATGGACTATCACCGTCACCTGGCTTTCCTGATATATTCTAATCCTTGGCCATAATGGGCATTGTAACAACTAGAATCTTGGTACACATGTCCTTGGGCCATTATGCTTGCTTCTCTGTGGGTCAAGCAGGTCTTTAGTTTTATCCCACATAGTCATATTGCCAGTAACTGGTGAAGACACTTCCCCCCATATAGACACTCTTCTTTTTTTTTTTCTTTCTTACCTTTCTTTCTTTTTTTCTTTTTTTTTTTTTTTTTTTTTTTTTTGTGTGTGTGTGTGTTGCTGTTGTTTGGAGGGGTGGGCTATTTTTTGTTGTTGAGGTTTTTTGTTTATTTGTTTTTGGGTGTTTTGTTTTGTTTTTGTTTTTTTCTGAGAGTCTAGCTTTGTATCCCAGGATATTCTTGAATTTGTATAGGCAAGACTATCATAGAGTTTGTGATTCTCCAGCCTCGGTCTCTTAACTACTGGGATTACAGGCTTGCATACACTTTTGCTCTTTTGTTGTTGTGTTGTTTTATTTTTGAGATAGGGTTTCACTATGTAGCCCTAGATGACCTAGAAGTATATATGAAGATCAAGCTGGTCTCAAACTCACAGAGATCTACCTGCCTCTGGCTCCCAATTACTGAAACTGATCCATTTCTGTTAGTTTTACAGATGAGGTCTGTGTTCCCAGGCTAGCCTCTGCTTCTTCTTCTTCTTTTTTTTTTTGTTTTGTTTTTTTGTTTGTTTTGTTTTTTCTTGTTTTTTGAGACAGGGTTTCTCTGATTAGCCCTGGCTGACCTAGAACTCACTCTATAGACCCAGCTGACCTCAAACTCACAAATATGTCCTCCCCTCTGCCTCCCAAGTGCTGGGATTAAAGGCCTGTGTCAGCACCTGCCTGCCTTTAGCATATGCTTCTTAAACTCAAGTGATCATTCTACTCCAGCTTTCCAAGTAGTTTGAGACCACAGGCATTTGTCACTGTACCCAGTGCTGCATTATTTTTAATACATGATGGTGAGGTAATGATACATTGTTTTACTTCAGTTGCCAAAGAACTGGAGCATCTTTTTATCTGTTGGACATTGTTACTGTCATTTTTGGAATGATTTGCTTTTTTCTTCACTGGCATCATTTTGTCAGTGTTGTACATTTTAAACTTCTTTAAGTCAAGTGATGTGTGTGGCAGACAGTAGCTCAGCGGATGAGGAAGCAAAGCCTGATGGCGTGAGTTTGAGTCCCCAGAACCCATGTAAAGGTGTAAGGGGAGGAGCAACTCTCCAAAGTTGTCCCCAGCCTCCTCGCTCATGTCATAACATATATGTAAGGGGAGGACCAACTCTCCAAAGTTGTCCCCTAGCCTCCTCGCTCATGTCATAACATATACTTGCCCATACACATAGAGAATAAAAATAATTCATAAATTTAGGGTCTGATGAGATGGCTCAACCGCTAAAGGCATTTGCAGTCAATCCCGAGGACCTGATATCAATTCCCAGAACTCATATGATGGAAAGAGAAATGACTTTGTCCCCTGACCTCACAAGCATGCCCTGGAACTTGCATATTCCCACCTCTCCAATAAATAAATAAAATTATACATTTTTAAGTGAGCTTACATATTTGATCTTACCTCCCCAGTTCTAGGGAGTTCACACCCTAGTGAACTTTCATTTGCTAATGAAAATTTATGAATCTGTTGTTGTCATCCTGACCTATAAAGGTCGATCTCATACAGCTTGTCATGGAGCTTCAGTGTTGTTTAAACCCAGGTTAGTTTGCTGATTTGTGGCATCTATGCAATGGCTAGAACCCTTGAATTTGTCATGCATATAGCCAAACCACTTGAACTACAGTAGCTCTGAAAAGTCAGTGCACAGATTGCTTACCATGGTGGCAAGTTCCAGGTGAATCTGGTAGCTGTCCATATTTTACAGGGTTTTTTTTTTTTTTAAAAAATCTCTTTTTAAAAATGTTGCTTCTTTAGAAGCCATATCTGAAGAGGGTGATGTATATAAAAAATAGTTGAATTATTACATTTGTGCCCCCCCCCTTTTTGACCTCTTAGTATTCTGCTGATGTTTCACAGACACATCTGCTGGTTACTAGGATCAAACCGCAAACCCAGCCCTGGTGAGAGTGGCTGTCTTGGGTTTGCAACTGCAGTAACTCTAGGTTACTTGCCTCCCAAAAGGTTAAACATTTTAAATCATTTTTTGATTTAAAAGTTTCCATTCGTGCTTACTATCCTTGAGTATGAATTCTGGCTTTGAGCTCATTTGTCAGAAAACTGATGTAGCCTGCCCTTAACCCTCAAAGGTAGAGCCTTCCAGGTCTTCACTCTGCATTAAGTGCTACAGCGAAACTAATCATTTTGTTTTTTAAATAGACAGTGTTTGAATAAATATGGTTAAATATGGTCTTGATTTTTATACAGTGTTATGGCTTGTTATTACAGCAATTGAGAATATAATTTCATAGTTGTGAATGTAACTTCATAAGAAAATATATCTTTTGTTATAAGAAGAGGCCCATCATGGCATTGTGTCACTTGTAAGACAGATCTTATCTATATATGCAGTGACTGTGGCTCTCAGTTTTTTCTCAGTCTGGAAACTGTCATGAAATATAGATGGCTATTTGTGGTTTATAAGCTAAGATATACTGGTGATTAAATTTAAAACAACCAATCTGTGATTGCCAACTTGTTTTCTGTACCTTGCCTGCTATCAACTTCTCAATGGTTATTTCCCTTGCAGGCTCCACTGCTTCTACATTGCCCTTGGAAAATGAGGAACAGGTCCGACTGCAGGCCCAGAAGCACCTGGAAGAACAACTGCTGCAGTACCGAGTAAAGCGCCAGCAGGAGAGGGTAAGTCTCCTGGATTGGAGTCTGAGCTGTATCCTGTTTCCTCTGTGTGAATCCTGTAATGTAAGGTCGTTGTTTACTTCTGGATTGTCCAGTCCACATCTGACTAGTTTCTCCATCTCAACTTTTCCTTTTGTGTTCTTTTCCAGCAGTTTCCAGTACCAACATGACAGTTCACAATCCTCTGTAACTCCATATCCAAGGCATCCATCACCCTCTTCTGACCTCCAAGGGCACCAGGCATGCACATGGCAAACACTTATGCACATAAAATAAGAATAATTTTTAGGTCGGATTGTAGTAATGTGGAGCGGGCCGCATTTCCGGCACCTGGCTAGCTTAACTCCCGAAATAATTACACAGAAATTATATTCATTTAAATTACTGCCTGGCCCATTAGTTCTAGCCTCTTTTTGGCTAACTCTCACATCTTGATTCAACCCATTTCTAATAATCTGTATGTTACCACGAGGTTGTGGCTTACCGGGAAAGATTCAGCGTGTCTGACTTAGCAATTTCATGGCCACGGCTCTCTGTCTCTGTCTTCTCTCTCCCAGCATTCCGTTCTGTCTACTCCACCTACCTGATTTCTGCCCTATCAAAAGGCCAAGGCAGTTTTCTTTATTCACCAATGAAAGCAACACAAATACAGAAGACCCTCCTACACCACTGGGTGGTGGTGGCACACACCTTTAATTCCAGCACTTGGGAGGCAGAGGCAGGCAGATCTTTGTGAGTTCGAGGCCAGCCTGGTCTACAAGAGCTAGTTCCAGGACAGGCTCCAAAGCTACAGAGAAACCCTGTCTCGAAAAACCAAAAAAAAAAATAATAATAATTTTTAAAGAAAGTTATGTTGACATACAAAGCTGGAGTTTTTCCTTTATCCCAAATACCACTCAGGCCATTTTGGAATTTCTAGTTAGTATATGATGTAAGAGTTAGAAACCCTAGCAAACAGGAGAGTTGGTATTATTTGCAGATTGATGATGCCTTGGAAGACTATGAATAATGAACTCAAAACCATTATTAGATATAATTTAGTTTAAGAAATTGTCTCTTGGGGGCTGGAGAGATGGCTCAGAGGTTAAGAGCACTGACTGCTCTTCCAGAAAACCTGAATTCAACCATCTATAATGAGACCTGATACCCTCTTCTGGCCTGTAGGAATGCATGCATGTAGAACACTGTATACATAATAAATAAGTCTTAAAAAAAGAAAAAGAAGAAAGAAAAAAGAAAGTGTCTTATTATTTTTGTTTATTAATGGGAAAAATCAGTAATTATCCTACCATGATCACTTGGAAAAGATAATTTACAACAATAAAAATGATTAAAAAATTAGCTAATTAGCTGGGAATTAAAAGGATGATAAGCAATTTAAAATGGAGTAAGAGTTTCACATAGTTTGGTGCTTTGACACAGTTACCTTAGTACCAAGATGGAGGCAGGGGAATCACAAGTTCTTAATCAGCCTGAACTATGAGACCCCTGTGTCACCATCCTCCTCACCCAACTAGAAAGGGTACAGTATGTCTTTGGTGAGGTATGTATAAGCAGATATGAGTAAAGATGCTCATTACCTCTTGAATAATTTCAAAACTAAAAACTAAAATAATTTCAAAACTAAAGTTGACCTAATTTAATAGGACTTTTTGAAAAAAAAGTTTTTCTCTATATCTGAGAAACTAACCAGGATGATAGCTAGGAAAGTTTTGCCAAGAAAGTTAGATGAGCAGGACTTGTTATGTTACTCACTTTAAAATGTTTTTCCAGTGATGGCTATTAAAGGATGTGTTTCAGGCCCCGGATGGTCAAATCTGATTACTCAATGTAACCAGAGTGGTGAGAGAAAGAGAATTAAAAGATCAGCTGCACCCGACATTCTAAGGGTCTGGCAGACTGCCATTGATAGAAAGAATATTCATTGATACATGCTTTATGGATGACAATTTTAGAATACTGCTTGCTAATCTTAATCATATTTTATACTTTTGTTTTCTTCTCAGTTCAGTCAACCTGCAACAAAAATGAAACTTTTTAGTACACTTGATCCTGAACTCATGTTAAATCCAGAAAACTTGCCAAGAGCCAGTACTGTAGCTGTGACAAAAGAGTATTCCTTCCTGCGTACCAGTGTTCCTCGCGGGCCCAAGGTAGGCAGTTTAGGGCTGCTGGCACATTCTAAGGAGAAAAAGAGTTCCAAATCAAGCAAGATTCGGAGTCTGGCTGACTACAGAACTGAAGATTCAAGTGGCTCTGGTGGTCTAGGACCCACTGCTGATGCTGTTGGAGGTTCCCTGAAACAGAGTAGAAGCAGCACTTCAGTTGTATCTGAGGTTAGCCCATCACCTGAGACTGATAACCGTGTAGAGAGTGCCTCACTGACTGGGGACAGTGTGTCGGAGGCTGACGGAAATGAAAGTGACAGCTCCTCACACAGCAGCTTCTCTGCAAGGGGGGCCTGTAGTGTCCTGGCTAACGTGGGCATGCCGGGAGCAGCTTATATAGTTGATGGCCAGGAGATTTCTGCTGACGCCCTGGGCCAGTTTCCTTCGATTAAAGATGTACTCCAGGCTTCAGCAGCCCAGTGCCAGGATCAGAACCAGGAAGTCAACGGGGAGGTACAGAGCCGCAGAGACAGTGTCTGCAGCAGGTAAGGCAGCAGCCTTGACTCTGGGCTCTCAACCACTGTTGTGCCATGTGTTTTTGCTAATGCACCCCAATCTTTACATTAGCTTTTCAACTACTCAGAGCTGTGTCACTTTATAAGTAGAGTCATTACTAAACCACTTGTGTGGTATGAAAAGCATCCATTTTCTTATATTCACATAAACCTATCTCTTAAGACTTCCCAGGTGCTTACAAACTCCTTTTTCTGGAGCACGTTCTTTTATAGGAGGCATGAACATAAAATTAAATACACTGCTTAAGCCTTTTTACTTGTTTATTTTAAAATCTGGGAGGAAGTGGGTGTTAGTGATGCATACCCATGATCCAAGCACTTAGGAGACTGAGGCAGGAGAATCGTAAGTTCAGAATCAGTCTAGACTCCATAGGGAGTTTCAGGTCACAGAGGACCTGTGTATTTCCTACATAATAGAAGGACTCTATCTTTTAAAAAGCAAAAACAAAACAAAAAGATCCAGAAAACAGGAGAAGCAGAAGGGGTGTGTAGAAATTGGACAATATGAAGAAGGATAAAGGATTAACAACTATTATATTCTCATCTCCTGACTTTATACTTCTGACCCCTAGTATGTCCATGGAGAGCTCCCTTGCTGAAACACAGGATGAAATGTTGCAGATTCTTAAAGATAAAATGAGACTAGAAGGACAGCTGGAGGCTCTGTCATTAGAAGCCAGTCAGGTAAGGGGCATTCGATTGTTCCTTAATGAGGCAAATCATTGAAAACAGTATCTTTTTGTCTTTGCTGTGTGTAATTTTATAGATATCCTTAAGTGTAATTCATCAGCCAAGTTGTCCATGTTACACACTTTGTCTATAGATGTTGGTCTTATACAAAGTTGTGTTAGTTGTGTTATAACAAACTCATTCTTTCCCTTTGTCTCCATTTGAATTTGCCAAGAGCAAATATACCTGAGAGTCTGATAGTTTATTTCTCCTGGTGGCTTTACATTTCTCTGATAGAGTAACAGTTTCATTTTGTCCCCATTAATACTTTTTGCAGTGGCTTCTGCATTTACTTTTTTTTTTCTTTTTCTTTTTTTTGGTTTGTTGAGACAGGGTTTCTCTGTAGCTTTAGAGCCTGTCCTGGAACTAGCTCTTGTAGACCAGTCTGGCCTTGAACTCTCAGAGATCCACCTGCCTCTGCCTCCCAAGTGCTGGGATTAAGGCATGCGCCACCACTGACCGGCCTGCATTTACTTTTTAATAGTTTTTTTTTCAGTTCTTAAAGAGTACTACATTTGTTTGTTTGTTTGTGCTTGTCTATATGGTAGGGGTGGATATACACATGCTTTGGCATGTATGTGGATGCTAGACAACTTGCAGGAGTTGGTTTCTTCTTTCTACTATATGGGTTTGGGGAATCAAACTAAGGGAAGCAAGTGACTTTACCTTCTGAGCTATCTTGCTAATCCAGGGTCTGCTTTGTCTGATATTAATTTTACTACATCTTGTTTTTTCATGGGGGAGGGGGAATCTGGAGAAACTGACCAGTGGTTAAGAGTACTTAATGTTCTTCCAGAGACCCAAGGTTGTTTCATAGAATTCAAAACAGGCAGCTCACAGCTGCCTATAATTTCAGCTCTAGAGGATCCAGCATACCCTCTTCTGTCCTTCATGGATACTCCCATGTATATACACACATACATAAAGTTATTTTTTTTTTAAAAAAATGACTTTTCATTTCCTTTTTTAATTATATTTTATTTTATTGATATTTATTTAGCTCTACATTTTTATCTGCTCCCCTCCCTGGCTCTCCCCTTCTGCCTTCAACCCTCCCCCAAGGTCCCCATGCTCCCAGTTTACTCAGGAGATCTTATTTTTTCTACTTTCTACTTCCCATGTAGATTAATGTAAGTCTCTCTTAGTGTCCTCATTGTTGTCTAAGTTCTCTGGGATTGTGGTTTGTAGGCTGGCTTTCTTTGCTTTATGTATAAAAACCACCTATGAGTGAGTACATGTGATAATTGTCTTTCTGTGTCTGGGTTGCCTCACTCAAAATAATGTTTTCTAGCTCCATCCATTTTCTTGCAAAATTCAAGATGTCGTTATTTTTTTCTGCTGTGTAGTACTCCATTGTGGAAATGTACCACATTTTCCTTATCCATTCTTTGGTCAAGGGGCATTTAGGTTGTTTCCAGGTCCTGGCTATGACAAACAAAGCTGCTATGAACATAGTTGAGCACATGTCCTTGTGGCACGATTGAGCATCCTTTGGATATATACCCAAAAGTGGTATTACTGGGTCTTGAGGAAGGTTGTTTCCTAATTTTCTGAGAAATCGCCACACTGACATCCAAAGGGATTGTACCAGCTTGCATTCCCACCAGAAATGCAGAAGTGTTCCCTTTTCCCCACAGCCTCTCCAGCATAAGTTGTCATCAGTGTTTTTGATCTGGGCCATTCTTACAGGTGTAAGATGGAATCTCAGAGTTGTTTTGATTTGCATTTCTCTGATGACTAAGGATGTTGAACATTTCCTTAAGTGTCTTTCAGCCATTTTAGAGTCCTGATTTTTCATTTCTCTCTCTCTTTCTCTCTCTCTCTCTCTCTGTTTTGAGACAATTCTCATATAGCCCAGGCTGGCTTTGAACTTGCTATGAAGCTAAGGATAACCTTGAGCTCTTTATCCTCATACCTGCCCCTTTGGATTACAGGCCTTTGTCACCATGCCTGGCTTGTTTTAATTTTGTTTGTTTATTTTTTTCTCAATATCAGAAAACTAGATTTTTATCTTTCTGTCATCAGTTTAGAATGAGTCTGTTCAGGGGAATTCAGCTATACACTTTATGAGGGAGATCATACACACACATACTGAGACAGCAAGAGACCTGAGGCTATAAACACATACTACAGTATGAAAAGCCATGTGTGGTGGTGAGATTAAATTGCTTTGCTAAGTACATATGTCATGCTTAAAAATTCCTTAGGCATAAATCAGTTAATTTAGTTATACATAAAACAGTCTTCAAAGGAGACGTCAGAGGTTTTAAGAGTAGTATTTGGTTGCCCACAGTTTTCTGTACTAATTTAGAATGTAACTTTTTCACCTACATTTATGCTTCCTCTGTGTACTCAGTTCTTAGGTTGGTCTGAGCACCTTCACTTGCTTCTTCGCTTGCTTTGTTTTCTAATGTTCTTGTGAAGTGGGTCCTGCTAAACTCAAGAGCTGCATAAATCTCTGGCAGTTTTATGTGGATGTCAGTTATGATGGTTCTAAATTCCTCTTGACCTGGGGTACAGGTCAGGATTAGAACATTTGCCTAGTATACATAAGTTCCTGGGGTTAATCCCTATCACTGCAAATAAATAAAATCTTGTTGAATTTTATAGATTTGTTTCAGTTCCTTTTGGTGTTTGTTATGTTTATTGAACATGTTGTCTTCACAATTTTCTTTAGTGTTTTGAATTCTTAGATAGACTTGGAGTGAGTAGAATGTGCTGGTGGCTGGGTCTTTGTCTTTTTAATGTTTTATTTATCAACCTGCCCCCCTTTTGTGGTGCTAGGGATTGAATTCTGGTCCTATTGCATGCTAACCAAACTCTCTACCACCGAGTAACACACCCAGCCCTCACTTGTCTCATGGCTCCTCTGTAGCTCCTGGGCTAAATTTGCTCTATATGCTCTGTCCTGTGGCATTGTTGTAGTTACTCAGTGCCACTCTTCCATCTGTCCCGGCTCAGCCCTGTAGTTTCTACAACAGCAGCATTTTACTGCAGATGTTTTGCAGATTTTCTTCAGTGATCAGAATCTGACTGCTTTTATCTCTTAGGGATCCTTCAACTTCTTTGATATGAGGGACAGCTGTCATGTTTAAATGGCTGGTTTTGGGGTAGAATGTTTTAAGTAACACTCATTTTCTCTGTCCCACTAATTGTAGATGTAATAAGTTTCAGCAGCCTTGTTAAAACAGTGGATAGAAGTGACTTATTTTTATGAAAGCCATTGTGGTCATTTGGGGTATTTTCAGGCACTTCAAGAGAAGGCTGAGCTACAGGCCCAGCTTGCTGCCCTGAGCACAAGGCTGCAGGCACAGGTAGAGCACAGTCACAGCAGCCAGCAGAAGCAAGACTCCCTTAGTTCTGAAGTGAACACTTTGAAGCAGTCTTGCTGGGATCTGGAACGGGCCATGACTGACCTGCAGAACATGCTAGAAGCTAAAAATGCCAGCCTAGCATCTTCGAACAATGACCTGCAAGTGGCAGAGGAGCAATATCAGAGACTGATGGCCAAAGTAGAGGACATGCAGAGAAACATCCTCAGCAAGGACAACACAGGTAAGGTCTGCAGCCCAAATGTGATTTCTGGATCATGTGGATGAAGCTTCAGGTTCATGTTAGCTTAGCATTTAATACAGAGAGTCTCTACATTACTAAAGTAAATAGAATTTTGGCTGAACTCTTGAAAGTCTATGCTTTTGCATAAAATAGGTATTTTAATCTTAGAAATTGACTTGAGCTTTTGACCACTAGAAATAATCCTTTCTACTCTTTTTTCCCCTAAACCCAGTGTTTTGGGAGTAGTTGAGCTATGTGTTTACATTTATCCCTACGAATTTCAGGTGTTATCTAAAATATTTAAGAGCAATGCCTGTATTGTTGATTAGTGACCCTTTGTTCAGTGTGTTGGTCTGTAACTCTCAGGATCTTACCTGGAGGTCATTCATAGAGATACCCTGCTTTCAGTCTTACACCTAAGCCAAACAGACATTAAGAAGATATTATTTGAATAGGAGTTTCAAAGAGAGGGAGAAGTGGGGTTGGGAGATTGAAGACTAAGACCTCAGGACACAGAAAAACACAGACTTCTTAGGTGAGGCTCTTGTCCAGTGCAGAGGAGGGTCGTGTCTACAGTCTTTGTACTTTCACCTGAGACTGTGAGGCTATGATGACCTTAAGGAGAACAATAATAAGCTGCTGTCCCAGAAGCTCATTTCTAACACTAGAGCAGAAAAAAGTCCACCTGCATCAAAGCAGTTCCTTAATAGTTCCTATTTTTCAGTCTTTGACCATTTTTTGATAATTAGTTCCTCAGGGGAAAAAAATCTGAAATTTTCTAGATGAGTTAATTTTGTTCCTTTGAGGACGGCCGTTCTCACTGGACCAGTGTTCCTAGGCTAGCATAATAGACTTGGGATGAGTTGCTTAGTGTGCCTAGTATAAAAGTGCCTACACTGATCTGTAGCTGCTTTCTGTGTATGATTTGGATGTGGACACTGTTTTGAGGTCTCATTACTTTGGAATTGAAGCACTGAAAAGAAAGGATCATAAATTCTCTTTTAAAAAAATCGTACTTTTTTTGTTATGTTTTTGTTTTTGAGACATGGTCTCGTGTAGCTTAGGCTAGCCTTGAACTTGCTTTGTTACTGAGAATGACCTTGAGCATTGGCTCCTTCTGCCTCCCATCTCTCAGGTGGTAAGCCAAAAAGCTTGTACCACTATATCCTAGTTAGGGTCACTATTGCTGTGATGAACACCATGACTTAGGGAGGAAAGGGTTTATTTGGCTCATGCTTCCACATCACTGTTCATCACTGAAGGAAATCAGGGCAGGAACTCAGACAGGACAGGATCCTGGAGGCAGGAGCTGATGCAGAGGCCATGGAGAAATACTGCTTACTGGCCTGCCCCCCTGGTTTGCTCAGTCTGGTTTTTTTATAGAACCCAAGGACCACCAGCACAGGAGTGGCATTACCCTAAATTGGCTGGGCCCTCTCCCATCAATGACGAATGAAGAACAGGATTACCTATGACCTGATCTTATGGAAGTATTTTCTTAATTGAGTTTTTGTCCTCTCAGATGACTTTAGCTTGTGTCAGATTGGCATAAAACTATCCAGCAAACTGGTCACTTGTCTCTCTGACTCTCTCATTATCATTTAAAACATTTAAACCAGGTTTAGTGGCACATAACTTCAAAACTTTATTCCCAGCTACTGTGAAAGCTAATCAAAGAAATAAAAAGCTTATGGCCAGCGTGGACAACTTAACAAGTCCCTGCAACCATATAAAAATAAAGAAATGAAGGAAAATGTCTTCAAAATTCAGGATATAATTAAATTTTTGGTTTTTTGAGACAGGGTTTCTCTGTAGCTTTTGAACCTGTTCTGGAACTCCCTCTGTAGACCAGGCTGGCCTCGAACTCACAGAAATCTGCCTGCCTCTGCCTCCCAAGTGCTGGGATTAAAGGTGTTTGCCACCACCGCCCGGCTCATTACAGATTCTATAATGAATTTCTTTCCTGCTTAACTTTATTTGTAATTCCAGGTTTACTCATAGGACTTTTATAATTGTTCATGGACATTGCTGGATTAGCTAAGATTTGAGTCACGTGATATGTGTTCTTCCAACTCTGTAGAAAAAGGTGACACTCAGATCTCTTGTTTACCCTCAAGTCAGACTGTTAACAAGTATCCTTTTTGTATGTTTACTGTCACATGTCCACTTTTGGGCTTTCTTAAGGGGGTGTTTTGCTGTTTAAAATGGCTCCAAATACTGATGTTCTATATGTGAGGAGACTCTGAGCTATTCTGTGGAAGAGACAGTTTGTTACAGAAACTTTTCTGTCATGGTAGCTGACTTCCACAGAGTTGCTGGCCATGAGCTTTATAGTCATTCATCATAATTAAGATAAATGACAGATGGGTGAATAATCAGTAGATAATAGAGAAATAATTCAGGAGATAAATAAGATAAATAAGATGTGTTTAAACAAACTCTCAGGTAAATGAACAGATACATTCATCAGTTACTAGAACTGTTATGTTGAGGGCCTCACAGGAACCCCCTATCTGTCTGGGAGCAGTGGTTCTCTGTCCACCACTGCTGTTTTTGTGGTGACTTTATAGAACATGGCCACTACGCATACACAACATCAACTGTATTGCTTCTCTCCGTTGAGTTCAACTTTAGGTCAAATGACCAATCAGCTGTGGCTTTTGTTAGTGCTGGTTAGTCTGAATTGGCTGTGCTTGCTTGTTTTCAGTGCATGACCTTCGGCAGCAGATGGCAGCCCTACAGAGTCAGCTCCACCAAGTACAGCTGGAGCGTACAACACTGACCAGCAAACTACAAGCATCACAGGCTGAAATTACATCGCTGCAGCATGCCCGGCAGTGGTACCAACAGCAGCTTGCATTGGCCCAGGAGGCCAGGGTCAGGCTGCAGGGAGAGGTGGCCCACATCCAGGTATAGTGCAGGAAACTTCTTTCAAGGATATGGCATGTACTTTCCCCTGAATTACAAAGATGTTTCTAAACTGAGTGTGATGGCATCCAAAACTCTTAAAGACTGAAACAAGAGGATCACATTCAAAGTTACCAAAATGGGGGGAAAGGTGTTTATGGTTTTAGATTTCATATATATGTTTTTGTTTAGTATCTGATGATTACTTTATAACCACACCCCTCCTCTACAAGAGCCTTTCATGCCTTCCTTTCAACCAAAGGGTCAATCTTCCTTTGACCTGAGCCCTCAAACACAAATTTCCTGGGCTTTGAGGCTCTCCCATCCTGTCCTCTGTGCTTTGAATTTCTTTCTTGTGATATTCTTGTATGAAAAAGAATTTGGCAGGTAGTCCTTGTCAGAGTTTGATCTTTCTCTGGCTGCTTGGCCTTGACCAATAGATATTTCCTACCTGAACTGTTGGCTCTCAGGACCTGTAAGGGACATTTTCCTCTCTCCTATTTTGTTAGCAGAAGCTAAACAAGCCAGCCTTTGAATTTGCATGTATGAAAGGATGTGTTGGTCTGTGTGTCCTTTAGATAGAAGTAACACTGATGTGTATGGTTTTGCATGGCACTATCTAGAAGCTCTACTTAGGCATTATGCCTTTGAAACATGCAAGAGAAATAGGCAAGTTTCTGGAATATATTTTACTCTGAAGGTCAGGCCTGACTGGCTATACTGATTAAAGATGCAAAAGAGCACTTTCAGTCATCCTTTGAAAAATTTAGCTTAGTCAAGCATGCAAACACATATCTATAATCCCAGCACTTAGGAGGCAGAGGCAGATGGCTCTCTGTGAGTTCTGAGGCTAGCCTGGTCTATAAAGAAAGTTCCAGGACAGCTAGGGCTACACAGAGAAATCCTGTCTCAGAGAGAGAGAGAGAGAGAGAGAGAGAGAGAGCAGAAAAGAAAGAGAAAAAGGAAAGAAAGAAGACATAAATCGCTATGCTCTTTAGGTGTAGAATATTCAAAGAAGTTGAATTCATGTGTAAGTCAGGGAAATTGAAAGGTAACAGTAATCAAGGAGAGAAACTTCCTGCTTTTTTCACGTTTTGTAACTAGGGTTCTTCATGCTGCTTCTGTCCCTGACTACTGCTTTCTGTAGTACTCAATGGGGTGGAAGATGCAGGGCAGTCCTTTTCTTTTTGTTGTCTTTAAACACAGCCCCAGCAACTGTATTTCTTCTCTTGCTCTGTGCAGCTTCTCTAGCTCTGAGGCCCATCATTCTGTCCCATCTTGAAGTTTAGGAGGTCTGCCAGGGTTGTACATGAGGTGGGGGAGATCTTGCCACAGACCTTTTGCACTTAAGTATTTTCATATTTTGCGTCTCTCTGCTGCTCACCCCTTGGGTGAAGGTTTGGGGTGCTGAGTTCCCTCTCTAAAAGACACTGTGAGCCAAATTAGGCCTTGATTGCCTCTGGACCTGGTGGTGATGCAGTGGGATTTGGTTATTAGTTTATAGATGTACCTTAAGTGGAACTCCAGTGTAGGTCATGTCCAAACTGCATGATCTCAGGTGTGAAGGCCTGATTTCTTGGTGCACCTCCCTCCCCAATACAGGACCCACATGGCTCCAGTTCAACATAGGCTGGCAGAGGATTTGTGGAGTTGAGTCCTGGGGTGGAAGACAGAAGAGCAGGAGCTTTCCCTGCATTGGGGGACATTTAGGAGGTCAGCCAGTAGCCATTGATAACAAAGAGAGAACATCTTAGTGACAAATGATAGGATGGCCTACACTTAATAGCTAATTTTAAGTTCCTTTTTACCTCCTGGGTTTTTCTTTGAAGGTTGGACAGATGACTCAAGCAGGCCTTTTGGAGCACCTGAAGCTTGAGAATGTGTCCCTGTCCCATCAGCTGACAGAAACTCAGCATAGATCCATCAAGGAGAAAGAGCGCATAGCTGTTCAGCTCCAGAGCATTGAGGTGAGGACTGTGGTGATGGTGGAGTGATTTTTATCTAACTTTGGCTCTTGCTAGCAAGTGTAGAACATGCACAGACATAATCAAATTACCTATAAGTGAACATAAATAAATATATCTTATGACTATGTATACTTTTCTATATTATGTAATATTTCAAAAAAATCTTCTGAGGCTACAGAGATGGCATAATAGGTAAGAGCACTTGTTGTGCAAGTATGAGGACATACTTGTTACATAAAAGTCAGACGTGGCTATATGTGCCTGTAAGCCCAGCATTTATGGGAGGTTGAGATGAGGATCCTGTGAGCTTGCTGGCTAGCTAGCCTACACAAAGTGGCAAGTTTCACTTCAGTGAGAGACATTGCTTCAAGGTGGTATGATGGAAACAGACACCCAGTATCTTCCTTGGGCGTGTGTGTGTGTGTGTGTGTGTGTGTGTGTGTGTGTGTGTGTGTGTGTGTGTGTATGTGTGTATGCATAAGTGTGTTCCTGATTGCTTATGTGCATGCACCACACAAACATCACGCACACACAAAATCCCTTTGAGCAATGTTCAGTAATAGCTGTTCAACATTTTGGAATTACACATCTTCTCTGGCCTAAGTTTCCTTGGGACCTTGTAGTTCTTCTCTAAACCCTTGTACCTGAGTTCCTACCAGTGCACAGTGTATTGTTGCCATCTGGGGAGAGAGCTAGCCACAGAATGAATGGGGGAAAGGGGATTAAGTATATTTGTATGTGAAATAGTATTTCCCAGTGTTGATAGTGGTTTTTGCTTGTAAGCGCTCAACCTGCCTTCAGTGCTGCAGTGCCTACTGCTCTCCCAAAGGCATTTTCACTGTTGTCTGTGTCTCTAAAGGTCATCTCTAGATGATGATGGGAAATATAGTATATTTCGCTTGGATCCAAATCCCATTCTCTGTAACACCCTAGCAGTGGTTCTTACTGCAACACTTTAATAAGTTCCTCGTGTTATGGTGTCCCTGACCATAAAATTATTTCTTTGCTGGGCTGGAGAGATGGCTCAGCAGTTAAGAGCACTGATTGTTCTTCCAGAGGTCCTGAGTTCAATTCCCAGCAACCACATGGTGGCTCACAACCACCTGTAATAAGATCTGGTGCCAACTTCTGACCTGCAGGCAGAACATTGTATACATAATAAATAAATAAATCTTTAAAAAGTTATTTCACTGCTACTTCATGACTGTAGTTTCATAACTGTTATGAATTGTAATGTAAATAAATATCTGATATACAGGATATCTGATATATGACCCCCAGTGGGGTCTCGACCCATAGGTTGAGAACCACTGTCCTCGATGATTTCTTAACCTAAACCTATCTGAGTCTTTTCTTTTTGCCTTTTAAGACAGGTCTTTGTAGCCAGGCTGGCTACAAACTCTCTATAACTAAGATAGGCTTGAACTCTTAACCTCCTGCCTCTGTGTCCTAGGGATTGTAAGTATATACATGTCCCACAATATCCCTTTTTATGTGATATGGGGATCAAACCCAGAGCTTTGTGAGTGCTAGGCAATCATTCTACTAACTGCATTATATCCCTAGCCCCTTTTTTTTCTTGTTAGAGATGGAACACAAGCTCTTTTGTTTGTTTGTTTTTGTATTTTTGTTTTTCAAAACAGCATTTCACTGTGTAACGGCTCTGACTGTCCTGGAACTTGTTCTGTAGATCAGGCTGGCCTCGAACTCACAAGAGATCCACTTGCCTCTGACTCCGAGTGCTGGAATTAAAGGCGTGCGCCATCACTGCCCAGCAGAGCATAAGCTCTTATATGTGCTAGTGATATGCTTTCTACCACAAGCCACATCTCTTGCCCTAGTTTCCTTTTGTATAAAATGGATAGTAATACTTGCTTGATATTCTTGTTACAAAAAGCAAAGAAGAAGAAACCATAAAGCATCTAGTCAGTGACTGACAGTATAGTAAAGTTGCTTGCTGCCAAGCCTTATTGACTTAAGTTACATGCCTTCAACATACATGGTGGAAGAAAAACTGATTCCTGCAACTTATCTTCTGAGCTCCGTAATGTCACCATCATATGTGTGCCTGCACTCTGAAGTGCACTTGCACACACACTAAATGTATATTTTAAAAAATGTAGTCAGTAATGGTTGTGAATTATGTTTCTGGGTCAGTTTTGATCCTGACCTTTCATAGATAGTTAACACAGAATTCAGCTTACTGATGGCTCGTCTGATTTCTCATCTTTTCAACGTTCTACTTGTTTTTGTCCCCCCTCACCCCATATGGAGCACACAGCCATTTAGGTCAGATAATGGGAGAGAACCATGTTGAGAGCCATAATGAGTAAAGGCTCTTTAAAGAACCAATGACACTTTTGATGTATAAATTATTTCCTGTAAGAAATGTACCAAAGCTGGGTGTGATAATGTATACCCACTGCTATTCCAGCACTCAGAAAATAGAAGCAGAAATTTGACAAATTTGCAAGTTTAAGACCAACTTGGTCTACTTATAGACCTGCATTTTAAAGTGAAAAAAAAAAAAGAGTTCAGTGTGTTGGCACATACCTTTAATCCCAGCACTTATCTTTTTTGTTTGTATTTTTGAGACAGGGTTTCTCTATGTAGCCTTGGCTGTCCTAGAACTCACTCTGTAGACCAGGCTGGCCTTGAACTCAGATCCGCTGGGATTAAAGGTATTGCTCAACTTCCAGCACTCATATTTAATCCCAGCATTTGGGAGACAAAAGTAGAAAGATCTCTGAGTTTGAGGCCAGCTTGGTCCACGTAGGAAGTTGTAGTTCAGTGAGGCCTACAACTCAAAAGTAAAGTGGAAGGAGCAGTGAAATGGCTTCGTGGTAAAGTGCTTGCCACCAAGCCTGATGACGAGTTTAGTTCCTGTGACCAACATGTTGAAGGAGAAAACTGACTCCCACAGTTGTCCTTTGCCCTCAAAAAGATGTGTATTGCATCTTTTCCTCATATATATGATGTAATTAGAAAGCCTCTATCTTATTTAAAAAAATAAGGTATCACAATGTCAGGTTTTACCATTTATATTCAAATTATTAAGAAATGCCATATTTAGCTGGGTAGTAGTTGTGCACACCTTTAATCCCAGCACTCAAAGGCTGAGGCAGGCAGATCTGAGTTCAAGGCCAGCCTGGTCTATAAATTTCAGGACAGGTTCCAAAGCTACAGTGAAACCTTATCTAGAAAAAAGCAAACAAACAAACAAATAAAGGACATACTGTTTCTAGGGCTAGAGAGATGGCTCAATGGTTAAAAGCACTTGCTGTTCTTTCAAAGGACCCAGGTTGAATTTCCAGCACCCTGTGTCTCACAACCATCTTAACTCCAGTCGCAGGAGATCCAGTGCCTTCTTCTGGCCTCACAGGCACTAAGCATGCAGGTGGTGCCCATATATACATGCAGTCAAAACATTCATATGGGCTGAGGAGATAACTCAGAGGTTAAGAGCAGTGGCTGCTCTTCCAGCAGTCCTGAGTTCAATTCCTGGCAAAAACATGGTGGCTCACAGCCTTCTATAATGAGGTCTATGTCCTCTTCCGGCATGCAGGCATACATGCAGGCAGAAGACTATGAATAATAATAATAAAAAAATCTTTAAAAGAAACACTGTTTTCCTATTCAGGCTGACATGTTGGATCAGGAGGCAGCATTTTTACAGATTCAGGAGGCAAAGACAATGGTGGAGGAGGACCTCCAAAGGAGGCTGGAAGAATTTGAAGGTGAACGGGAGCAGTTACAGAAAGTGGCAGATGCAGCAGCATCCCTAGAGCAACAATTGGAACAGGTAAGTTACTATTGCTTCCTGAACCCCAAGCTCACAGAGATTTATTTGGATATGGGCTTTGCATGGTATGCATGTTCCAGTGCCATTCATGTGTGGCCTATGTGTGATCTCTGGCATCAGGCTATATTAATAGTTTAGGATGTTTGTTGAATATATTTGAAGGGTGACTATCAGACTGTTCTGTTGCCAGCTCGACCGGGTTTGCTTCTATTTATGTTCTTCTATCCAAAAATTTTACATAAAAAAGACCCTTCAATGAATTCATCAAATGTATTTAAATCCTGAACATCAAAAATGTATAATTCTTGTACCAGGGTGGAAGGCAGGCAGCATGTTAAGTTTATCATTTGTTTTCAGGTGAAATTGACATTGTTCCAGAGAGACCAGCAGCTTGCAGCACTTCAGCAGGAGCATCTAGATGTGATAAAGCAACTCACCTCCACGCAGGAGGCTCTACAGTCCAAGGGGCAGTCTCTTGATGACCTGCAAACACGTTATGACGAGTTACAAGCAAGGCTAGAGGAGCTGCAGAGAGAGGCCGACTCCAGGGAGGACACAATTCACTTCTTGCAGAATGAGAAGATTGTTTTGGAAGTGGCTCTACACTCGGCCAGGAATGACAAGGAGGAACTTGACAGAGGAGTACAGCATTTGGAAGAAGATACTGAGGAGACATCAGGACTATTGGAACAACTGAGACAAGAATTGGCTGTCAAGTCCAGCCAGGTAATACTATCTTAGTTGTTTTCTGGAAGGACCATAGATTGATTCTTTTCTGGGATGTCTTGTTACAAACGTGAGCAGTGGAAGAGTGTTCTTGAACAGGAAACCAGTAGTTCTAAACTTTAACTCCATTGACCTCTGGGTGTGGAGGAAACAGATACTGAGAAAACAAGTGTTGTGTGGGACTTTTAAATGTATCTGCCAAGGGGCTGGAGAGATGGCTCAGAGGTTAAGAACACTGATTGTTCTTCCAGAGGTCCTGAGTTCAATTCCCAGCAACCGCATGGTGGCTCACAACCATCTGTAATGAAATCTGGTGCCTTCTTCTGGCCTGCAGGCACACATGCAGACAGAACACTGTAAACAAAATAAATAAATAAATAAATATTTAAAAAAAAAAAATTAAATGTATCTGCCAAGAAAGCACCAGTTTTGCTGCTTGATGTTATGACTTTCAGCTGGAGGAGAAGCTGCATTATACTTGGTTTGGCTTCTTCTTCCTGCATGTGGCAAGCCAGTCATGATGTGATACAATGTTCAAGGTAGGACAGATAGTTCATAGCAGGTTCCTCCTGTTAACACCAGTGTCCTGGTGGGTAAAAGCACAGCCCACTGGGCTGGCCACATATGGGGAACAGCAGTGTGCTAACACTATGACACTGAAATTGACAAATCTATTAAAAACCATAGTAAAGAAGGATGTTCAGAAAATGGAACTTGTGTTGGAATGATTATGCCTGCTCTGTAAGGACAAAGGATTAGGGATTATGGTCTGTTTCTCTTGGAGACATTAATTTAGGGGGAACTGTCAGAGTTCTCAATTAGTGTGGTAAGAGGGACCTCAGATGACAATGGACAGTATTTATCATGTTGAGATTTTATTGTATTGCGTTATGACTTCATTAAAGAAAGATGTAACAGCATAGTGGAGTGAGGTTCTACATGTTGGCTGGAGTTCTGAAGTCTATTTCCTGACTTGACGGGTAGGGGTGTATCAACAGCCTTACAGGGAAACTGCTATCTTTCAACTTCTACTCTGCCCAGGTGCTGGCTGTCTCACCTGGCTGGTTAGAATCAGCACATATCCACAAGGGTGTCTGAGAAAAAATTGTCCAGACAAGGTTCTGGGGTTTACTGACCTCATTTTCCACCATCTAAGATGGTGATCCCATGCAGTGCTCTTAACTGCTGTCAGGTGAGCATGACTTCACTGACACTTTAGAATGTGAGAATGTAAATAATAATTGAATGAATAATGTTATGTGTCTGGGTATCTCTATCATATATCATGGAGATGTACCATACAGTGTGCCGAAAGAGCCCTGGTAGGGTGTCTGACTTGTTCAAAAGCATTTTTTATTGGGCTTGGGGTGTGACTTAGTGGTAGAGTACTTGCCTCATATGCACCAGGCTCCAATCCCCAGAATCTCTTTTTTCTCTCACACGAAATAACAAAGCAGCAGCAAGTTTTGCTGTACCAGTAGCCCTTCAAATATATCATGCATTCCTGAGTCCCTGGGGCACTTTATGTGCAGATCTGTCTCAGTCTGGGGCCTGAGATGGCAGTTTCTACAAGCTTCCAGGTAGTAGGGGTGGGCTGGTCTCTGGTATGCGTTAAGTCACAAGGATGTAGGTTGCTGTAAATTGAGATTCATTGGACTAGAGCCCCACTATTCCTTTATGTAGTGTCTGGCTGCTTTCCTGCTACAAGAACAGAGCTGAGAAGCTGCAGCAGACATGTGGCCCACAAAACTTTATTTCCTCTCTGGCTATTCCAGGAAGGACTTAAATCTACTCTAGAGCATCCCCTGCCTCATCCTTTTTTTCACTCTTATGCCCTTCATCTTGTCTTTGTGCTTTTAAGCGGCAAGGAGGGAGGATGTTGGTTATGTGTCCTGCTTGAGGAGCCCATGGGCTATCAGAATGTATGTGTCTGACTGAAAGCCACCTTCTGCGCTCTAGCTAGTGCTGACTCTTAAGAAATGCCACAGGGAACAGACCTAGAACTGTCAGGCCACCCACCCTTTTGCAAACCTGTCCTGTAGGTGGAGCACTTGCAGCAAGAGACAGCCTCATTGAGAAAACAGATGCAGAAGGTAAAGGAGCTGTTTCTTCAGCAAAAGGTAAGACATGAGAAACAAGTGTTGGGCATATTCTGAGTAGTCTGTTTGCTTCAGTAGAACAAAATCAGAAAGAGAAAAGCATCTAGGCCCTATACTTTTTAAAGGCATTGTACTTGTTCTAACTTGTCCCCCATTGCAGTCAGTGAGGCAGCCTGCCATTTCTCCCCGGAGGTAGGGTATATGATCCTCAAAGACTGAGTGTAATAACTACCATTGAGGTACCTGTCAGGATACCCTGTCATTATTACTTCCAAGATCTATGTGTGTTACACATTTTTTTGTCAGTGTATGTTGGTTGTGTTTAGTGTATAAAGTATATATTAAAAGCTTATACCACAATCTAACATTAAAAACAAATTTAGTTTGTACTCAACAGGTCTATGACATAAGTCTTGTATTGTGAAGCCTTTGTCTCCTGATAGAGGAATGGTTGATTCCTTGCTTCATTGCCAGCATCAGTTGAATGTTTTGTTCTAAGAGAGGAAGATCCACCAGAGCTTGTTTATAAGTTATGTTTCAGTTTATTTATTACAGAGATACGCGAAGGACTAACTTTCAGAATCCAAGCACCCCAACTAAAGGGAGATTAGCTCTTGTGAGATTACCCAAAACATACAAGGATACCAGGAGGATAATGGGATGTTTCACACAATGTCCAGATTTGGGGGGCATAGTTTGTAGTCACATCATGAGACAGAAATCCAGACATGCTATCATCATTGGTATTTCTCAATGAGTAGTGTTAGATTTCATAAACTGTATTGTTTTTTGTATAAAAAGTTGTGCCCTAGGGCTAGAGATATAGTTTAGTGATTAGAGCTCTTGCCTCTAATTCTCTGATAATGTGGATGAGGTGGGGTTATGCCTTAAATTGTTGGTAAACATTTTCATGTAAGCTAGCCTTATTTCCTGGGTAAGATGGTGACTGGCACTGACTTATTTTGCCTTTTCCTGAAGGTAATGGTAGAGGCCTACCGGCGAGATGCTACTTCCAAAGACCAGCTCATTAGCGAGCTGAGAACCACAAAAAAACGGTTGGACTCAGAGATGAAGGAACTGAGGCAGGAACTAATGAAGGTGCATGGAGAGAAGAAGATTGTGGAAGTAGAACACTCACGACTGCAAAAGGAGATGTCCCTGGTTCACCAGAAGATGGCAGAGCTTGAGGGGCTTCTTCAGTCAGTGCAGAAAGAACGAGATGAAATGGAGACTCACCTGCAGGTAGGATGCAATACATAGGTTGTGCAATGCAAGAGATAGGTTCAGCCAAGTGTGCTGAGGGCTTACTGTATATAAGGTAGAATAAGGAACACTGGCCAAGGAAGGCTTTTAAAACAATCTGGAGACAAGGCCTTCCTGAAACTAATATTCAGATAAGTCCAGGTTGTGATGGCATATGAAAGAAACAAAGAAGAGTGAGCACCTGGACATGCTACTCTGTGACAGGGTCTTTGGAGCTACTACTGGTTGAGCCTCAAAGTTTACAAAATTGGCACCAGACAAAAAGGAGAGAGTGCTCTGCAGATAGCCTGAGTTTAGGCAGGGTACAGTCACTGAAAGGATCATGCAGTTACCCCTGCCCTTTGGACAGCCATACCTCCTGAGTCTTGCTGTTTTAATGAGTGTGGTGACTGGCTTGGTGATCAGATAAGGTAGGTTTAAGGGATGACTTGTGAGTAGAGATGTCTGTCCTAAGGATCATATCCTGGGGTGAGAAATTTGGAGAGTTGATATGCAGGATGCTAGAACAAAAAAGGCTCCATTTTACACATGACATGCTTAAAGTCCCTAAGAGGTCCAGGGCAAGATTCAGGTAAACAAGTGACCAGTATGTTTATGTAAGGATGGTGTGTCCAGTGTTCACCCAGAAGCACCTTGCTTGTTCCTTTCATGAAGCATCAAGTAAGTCCTGGGCTAACCTGAGGTTGTCTTTCCTGCCAGGACATAAACTTCAAGAAGGCATTTAATGGTCTGGACAGAGTGGCCAAAAATGTTTTTTATGTATATAGGTATTTTGGCTGCATGTATATCGCTGTACCATGTGCATGCCACCCATGGAAGCCAGAAAAGGGCATTGAATCACTTGGAACTGGAGTTACAGATGATTATAAACTGCTATGTGGGTTCTGGGAACTGAAAATGGGTCCTCTAGGAGAGAACCCAGTTCTCTGAATTGCTGAGCTATCTCTCCAACCCTCAGAAATGCTGTTGACCTCTATGAAGTATTGTTCATCAGTGACAAATACCTGAAGTAGGTGGCTTTTTACTTATTGGCCATTCTTTGTTCTTTTTAAAGTCTTTGCAGTTTGACAAAGAGCAGATGGTAGCCCTTACTGAGGCCAATGAGACACTAAAGAAACAAATACAAGAGCTGCAGCAAGAAGCCAAGAAGTAAGTCTAAGCAGCATACACTTCCCTGTGAAGGGCACCAGCTCTTCTGAGAGCAGGAACAGTTTGTACAGTCCTTGATGTTGCTGTGTTTCTAACATACTCCTTTTGGACTTAGGTTTATGAAAAGGAAGCCTGGAGCATGCGTTCTAAAGTTCCATCATGATTTGGCAGTTACTTTTTTCCTATATAATCTGAGTTTATAAGTTGGTTTGCTCAAGCATACAGAAGCACGCCCTTCCCCCAAGCTGGGACTGAAACCCAGGTTGTTGAGCATTACTGAGCAGGTGTTCTACCACTGAGCTACATCCCTAGCCCTAAAATCTCCTCCTTTTATTTAATTTGACTTTTTATTTCATACACTGGTGTCAATATCCTCACAGTTGACACTTTGATATTCATCCATCTTACCCTTTTGTGCTCACACATATAAACCTAAACATATGACTCTTATCAGCAACTAGTAATATACACATGTATACACACATGTAAACACCCTTTTGGGCCATCTACCTACCTATCTGTCTGTCTATCTATCTACTGACAGACAGCTGGGTTGTTTTTTTTGTTTTTTTTTTTTTTGAGACAATATCTCTTTTTTTTTAATTAGTATGGCCCTCTATGAGCCCTTAATCATTTAATAGCAATTTCATTCTACAGTTCCATGATCAATATTCCAGTACATGTTTTAAACTGACACACTTTTTGCATAGCTGGAATTCTTCTATCCCTATTATTCTTTTTTCTTTTCTTTTTTATTGATTTTTATTGAGCTCTACATTTTTCTCTCTTCCCCTCCCTGACTCTTCCCTCCCCCCTTCAACCTTCCCTCAAGGTCCCTGTGCTCCCAATTTACTCAGGAGATCTGAGACAATATCTCTTTATAACCTAGATTGACCTCAAACTTGTGATAGTCCTGCTTCCCCTTCTCAAATGCTGGGATTACAGTGTGAGCTCCAAGTCCCAGCCTTGGAACCCTTGTTACTCCATGGTATATTCTCTGCCTTTTGTGTTTTGTCAGCTGGTAAAATTTTCCTGGTAAGAGTTTGTTTTTGACCTTCAGAAAGAATATTGGAGATATTTTTTGGTTGGGGTATGCTGTTTCTCTGCTCTCACAAGATCATTCTGTTTTGTCTCACTCTGTAACCCCAGCTGTCTTGTGCTCAGCATAACCTTTTGCTTGCAGCTATCTTTCTACCTCAGCCTCTCAGATACTGGCATTACAGGTGTATACTGCCATACCCATCACAAAAGCATTTTTAAATTACTCAAAGAGAAGGGCAGGTCTTGATGATGGTCAATGTGACTTAGTGGATTTACATGGCTTTTCCTGTCCTCTAGCGTGGACTCCTGATGGATACCTCTTCCCCTTCAGCAACCAAACCAGAGCAAGAACACACTTACCCAAATTCTCCTGAGGGTCAGCCAGGTTCTGGCAAGACAGAGTCAGGCTGAGTTGAACCTTTCAAGAGCCACTGCCCTAAGCCTGGTGTGGTGGCAGGCACATCTATTGAGTATAAAGGCAGCCCAGCCTGGTCTTCAGAGCAAGTGCCAGGACAACCAGGCTACACAGAAAAACCCCATCTCTCTCTCTCTCTCTCTCTCTCTCTCTCTCTCTCACACACACACACACACACACACACACACACACACACACACACACACACACACACACACACACACACACACACAAAATAATAAAATAAAAAATCCACCATCTAGCCCTGGAGGGTAAACTATAACATGTGCCCTTGGTATTTCAGGCCAGGGAGCTGGTTGGTTGCACAGGAAGTTAACTCAGCTTTCTCACTCATGTCTCAGAGCCATCACAGAACAGAAGCAGAAGATGAAGCGGCTGGGCTCAGATCTGACCAGCGCTCAGAAGGAGATGAAGACTAAGCACAAGGCTTATGAGAATGCCGTGAGCATTCTTAGTCGTCGCCTGCAGGAGGCTCTGGCTACCAAGGAGGCCACAGATGCAGAGCTTAGCCAGCTCAGAGCTCAGAGCACTGGTGGTAGCAGTGACCCTGTTCTACAAGTAGGTAAACACATTTCTCCCTGTCAAAGTCCTTATGACTCTTGGCTTTGTTCTTTTTTTTTTTTTGAAACAGGTTTCTCTGTGTGATAGCCCTGGCTGTCCTGGAACTCTTATTTGTATCAAGCTGGCCTTGAACTCACAGAGATTCACCTGTCTCTGCCTCCCAAGTGTTGGCATTAAAATCATGCACCACTCCATCTGGCTAGAGTCCTTATGATTCTTTTGACAATAGGAAAAGTGCATTCTGTCAACATTTTCTTGCTCTAAAATTTTTATGTCACTGAGAACACTGAGGCCAGCCCTCCTCTCCTTTTCAATTTTTAGTTTTCATTTGGAGACAATTCAAGTTATCTTCAGGCTGGCCTTAAATTTTGTAGTCCTTCTTCCCCAGCTTACTAAGTATCTGGGAGTATAAACAGCAGCACCACATCTGGCATAGACAGCATTTCTTTAACAAATGACTTGCTCTGCCACTGGACTTTTAGTGACATATATAGTATCTCATATGCCCTTGGAGAAGCTCCCCTGACCTGTAGAAATTGGGCTCCTGGCTGAGGAGTAGAGGGAGAACTTACTTCTGTTCTATAATCTTCTCTGTATAACCCTAGGTCCCATGGGGAGAGAGACAGTATGGTGTTATATGCAATAAGAAAGGAAGGTACAAGAGGTAGTATCTGATAGAGTTTAAAAAAATTACAGGAGGCATGGGGTGGGGGAACAAAGCACTTGGGCTGGGAGGTGAGTGGGAAGAGTGTTTGGCCTTGCCCATAGTGAATGTGGAAAGTGAGCCTTGTCACTTTCCTGTCCTTTCATGTACGTAAGTGTACATTAGGATAGTAAAGTTTGGGAATCTCTGGTAGACAGGTTATATTTTGTTGCAGTGGCTGAGAGGTGACAGCAGAATGAGGGCAACAGGTCAGTAAACCACATAGCTCTGATGAGGAGCAGTAGAGTGTGTGTGTTCAGGATCATCCAGATGTCACTGCATTAGGAAAATTCTATTCTTTAGGGTTTTCCTTTTTTCTTGTTTTTAATAGTTTTATTTTACTGTGTGTGTGTGTATGTGTGTGTACATGTGTGTGTGCAGATGCCATGGGAGACCAGGAGAGGGTGTCAGATTTCTTGAGCTAGAGTTACAGGCTGTTGTATACCACTGTACGTGTGTGCTAGGAATCAAACCATGGTTTTCTGAAAGAGTGAAAAGTACTCTTAACTACTGCATCATCTCTTCAGTTCCCTGTTTCTGTGTGTTTTTGTTTTGTTGTTTTAGAGTAGTCGAGGCTGGCCTTGAACTCACTATGTAGATAAGGATTCCTATTCCTCACACCTCCACCTCTCAAATGCTTGGATTAGAAGTGTATACTACAATGCCAAACTTGTGTTTTTCTTTTTGAGACAGAGTCTTACCCTGTGTCTTAGGCTGGTCTTAGAATTTTGATCTTCTAGCTTCAGCCTCCCAAGTTCTTAGATTATAGATATATAATTATAAGATTATATCATAATATGGATATTTGCTTGTACAGTTGAATAAGTTACTTCATGAAATATTGAGTGGTCTCTAATCAATCACCATGTTCCTTTCTGTTTGTCATTTTAACCCTTTTGGGTCACCTAGCAAAGGCAGAAAAGTGTGGAGTGCTCTGGAGTCTAGAATCTGTAACTGAGAAATAGCATATCCTCAGAAGCTTTAACTGTGGTCTTGTTTATGGTGGGCTTGAGTAACGAAATGACTTTATCTTATTGTATACCTTTTTACTCTCAGTCATAACACAAGAGTCAACAGAATAGAGGGTGCCTGAACTGGCCTTGCCCTGTAGTCAGACTGATAAATATCTTAAATATCACCATAGACCCTTCATCCAGCAACTGACTGAAACAGAGTCAGAGACCCGCATCGGAGCAGTGGACTGAGCTCCCAAAGTCCAGTTGAAGAGTGGGAGGAGTGAGAATATGAGCAAAGAGGTCAAGATCATGATGGGTTCACCCACTGAAACAGTTTACCTGAGCTAATGGGAGCTCAGGGAAGGAACCAGCATAAGTCCAAATTAGTCCTGAATGTGGGTGACAGCTGTATGGCTGGGGCAGACTGTGGGGCCACTGGCAGTGCCACCACGATTTATCCCTACTGCTTGTACTGGCATTTTGGAACCCATTCTCTTTTATGGATGCCTTGCTCATCCTGGATATAGTGGCCTTGGACCTTCCCCAAAGCAATGTCCCTTACCCTCTCTGAGGAGTGGATGGGGGGTGGGGTGGGGGGAAAGAATGGGAGGAGGGGAAGGAGTGGAAACTGGGATTGGTATGTAAAATGAAAAAAGATAGTTTTTTTTTTAATAAATAAATAAAAAAGAACCTCCAGCCAGGAAAGATGGCATAATCCCAATACACAGGGAGCTAAAGCAGGATGATCAGGATTTCAAGGTTAATCTTGGCTGTGGCAAGTTCTAGGCCAGCATGAGCTACACAAGACCTTATGTCAAATAAACAAAAGAATAGAACTTCCTGACTTTTGAGGCTGAGGAGAGAGGTTCACTAGTTCAAAGCCAGTCTGGGCTCTTTAGTAGGGAAGGTTCTGTTTCAATAAAACAAAACAACAGGGCTGGTTAAATGGCTTAGTAGATAAGGCCTTTTCACCATGACCGATAACTTGAGTTTGAGCCTCAATTACAAGGAAGAAGGAAAGACCTGACTGCCACAAGTTGTCCTCTGAGCTATACATACACACAAGGGTACCTGTGCACTTGTGCACACACAAAAAAAATAAATTAAAAAGTTAATAAAATTTTAAAAACAACAACTACAAAATCTAGAATGTAGTCAATTATGTGTCCATGAGAGTTTTAGGAGGAAAGGGCCATTGACTAAACATGACTCCCATTTTGGATTTCAGGAGAAGATTCGAGCTCTGGAGGTGGAACTGCAGAATGTTGGCCAAAGCAAAATACTTTTGGAGAAGGAGTTACAGGAGGTGATCACAATGACTAGTCAGGAGCTGGAAGAGTCCCGGGAGAAGGTGCTGGAGCTGGAAGATGAGGTAACCCCTGTATTACTGAGCATAGAGTCGCTGTCTGCTCAGCATTGCTCCTTGGCAGTTGGTTACCTTGTGATTGTTGATGGATGAGATTGTTGTCAGTATTCTAGGGAGGATGACAATAGTTACCAATTTACAGTTATAAAATAGCCACTGAGACTTATATTCTAAGGCAGGTGTGTCTAGCCTGTAACCTGTGTACCACATGAGTCCAAAGATAGCTGTGAATCCATCCTAGCAGATTTGTAGATAACAGATTTGTCCTATTTCAGTGCCCAAAGGTTAGATAATCCTGATCTTTTCCCAGTTAAAATTCTTTGATTGTAAATAACAAACCTAAATTAAACTTGCCAAAGAACTGAAAACTTGAAAGCAGTTTATTGGCCCTATTCAGACAGTGTTATCGTTGTCACTAAGGGCCCTGTCACCAGCCCCTGGCCTACCCCACTGCCTACAATGCTGCTACAGTAATCTTTAGGATTATTACATACTTTTTAGGCATGTGTGCTTTATTTAGCCACCTCTATCCTGTCCTCAAATGGGTGTGCTAAGATCTGCCCAGCTTCATGCCCATTTGTGAGTAGCTTGGCAAGGCCCTTAGTAGTTTTGGGGCTCTCTTTTCTAGAAGGCTATGAACCCAGAAGAGCAGTAACTTCACAGGTAATAAGTCAAGGATAGTTTGTGCTTTAGTGTTAGCTCTTGTTGAAAATTGCTCACCTGTTTCAGGTGAGTATCATAATTCTGTCTAGCAGAATATGATTTGCATGTCTGGCGGTGAGGGTGGTGTTGCTTTTGATACAGGTCTCCTATATAGCCAGGCTGGCCTTGAATTGATCTTTCTGGCTCTGCCTCCCAAGTACTGGGGTCATGGGCATGGATCACCACATCTGCCCAGAGCATGATATTTTACATGTACCCATATGTTTCAGCTTCAAGAATCCAGAGGCTTCAGAAGGAAGATAAAACATCTTGAAGAGTCAAATAAGAAACTGGCTCTAGAGTTAGAACATGAGCGAGGGAAGCTCACCGGCCTCGGACAGTCTAATGCAGCTTTGCGGGAACACAACAGTATCCTGGAGACTGCACTAGCCAAGAGGGAAGCTGACCTGGTGCAGCTGAATCTCCAGGTGCTGAGACCTATTTGCCAGGAGCAGCATGAGAGTTATGTGGACCATATTTACTGTCAGTGTCTTACCATACTGAGTCATAGCCACTTTCAGGGTATTACCACACTTGGCTCAGAGGCTCAAAGGAACCTGGCCATTGCACCTGGATCCTCCAGCTATAAGAGCCTGTGGTCATTGTACCAAGTTCATTTTACACAGAAGACTCCTAGGGGGACAAGTCAGACGATCCTCTGGTTCTAGGAGCACAAGAACTGGTGCAAAAGACTTGCCTTAAGTCCTGATATGACTTAGAACTGAGATTTGAACCCCAACTTGGTGTCTTATTGTAGATTCTGTTCTTAGCTCCTTAAGGTTCTACAATGCTTTAGAAGTAGCTGAACACTTCAGGGGACATAAGGGCCATGTCACACACAATCTTAAAAAAATGTAATTACTAGAAAAGTTAATTTAAATTTTGTTCTAGTTCTTACCACTCCTGTCCTTGCTGGGCTGCCTTGCTTATAAACGCATGTCTTATGATCTATCTATATCTTTCTTTTGGGTTCTCAGCTGTATTTTTTAACACAGCCATGTGACACACTCCTTTGAGATCAGACTTCTGCACTTGTTTGTTTATTTGTTTCTGAGGCTGGCCCTAAATATACGAGGTAGCTAAGGGTGACTAAACTTCTAATCCTTCTGCCCTGAGTCATGGGATTACAGCCATGCCTGTTTTGTTTTGTTTTATGCCTAAATGCTGGGAATCAAATCCAAGGCTTTATGTCTGGTAGCCAAGCAATCTACCAACTGAGCTACATCTCCAGTCCCAGAGAGAGGCTTCTCCCTTCCCAACCTTGTTTCCTTTCCTGTAATGTCATCATTGTGTATGCTACCTCTCTTAGGTTTTTATTGCAGTGAAGATACTGTGTCATGACTGTGGTCACTCTTATAAAGAAAACATTTAACTGAGGGTGGCTTGCTTACAGTTTCAGAGGTTCAGCTCATGATCATGAAGGGGAGCACGGCAGCATGCAGGCAAGCTTGATGCTGGAGCTGAGAGTGCAACATCTTGCAGACAACAGGAAGTTGACTGACTGTCACATTGAGGGAAGCTTGAGAAAAAAGAGAGTCAAAGCCTACCCCCACAGTGACACACTTCCTCCAACAAGGGCACACCTCCTAATAGTGCCACTCCTTTTGGGGGCCATTTTCTTTCAAACCATCATATTCCACTCCCTGGCCCCCAAAGGCTTGCTTACAGCCATATCATAATGCAAAAAATACATTCAGTTCGACTTCAAAAGTCTCCATAGTCTATCATAGTCTCAACAATGTTTCAAAGTCCAAAGTTTCTTCTGAGACACATGGCAATCTCTTAACTGTAATCCCCCTGTAAAAATCAAAAAGCAGATTACATATTTCCAGCATATAATGGTACAGGCTATACATTCAAAAACATGGGGAAAGGAGCATAATGAGGAAATACTAGACCAAAGCAAGACCAAACACCAGATGGGCAAACTCCAAACTCTATGTCTAATGTCAAAATGCTCTCCACATCTCCAGTTCTGTTCAACTTTGTTGACTGCAATACACTTCTTTCTCTTGGGCTGGTTCCACTCCCTATTAGCAGCTCTCCTCGGCAGGTATCCCTTGACTCTGGCATCACTAAAACCTTAGGTTTTCCAAGGCAATCCAGGCTGCAACTTCAAACAATGGCCTCTCTACTAGGCCTTTACTCAGGGACACCCCTGACACATGCCTGGCCTCAGCGGCTGTCCTTAGGTACAGAGGCAACTTCTATAACCCTTAACTCTGATGCCAGAACTACATGGCTGAAGCTGCCAAGTTCTGCTGCTTACTGGGGCTGGAACATGACCCCCTTGTTTAAGTACATCTTCATTAGCTTTCTGTTTTCCTTTACTGCCTAAGCTCGGCTGTCCTTCAACTTGATCCTTAGACCAGGCTGCCCTCAAATTCATTTCCTTCAACTTCTTCCTTCCCAGTGCTGGGATTAAAGATATACACCACCACACATAGCTCTATTAACTTTTCTTTAATTCCTCCCACAAATTGGAAACTTAGCTGGGTGGGATCTTACCCTGAGGTCAACACTCCCTTTATTCCATTTCTTTATCTCCTTGAACAAAGAATTTAGCTCCATTCCAGCTTTATGTTGGTTTTCTCCTCAAAATATACATTTTGTAATTTACCCTGCTCAGTTTGCTACTTTTCATTATAAATCTTCATTAGAGTTACCACAAATATCCAAAAGACATAGTCTAGACTAGGCTGTTTTGAGATTTCACCTGGCAATGACATTAATCTAAAACTCTTCCCTTTAGCCTTAGACAAGGGCAAAAGGCAGCTACTTTCTTCATCAAAATACACAAGAACGATCTCTAAGCAACATATTAAAATTCTTCTCTGAAAGCTCTTGAGTGTACTGCCGACAGTTCAAATCATTCTTAGCAACTCTGTCTTCTAAACTCCTACTAGTATGGTCCATTAAGCAGTGCTTAAAGCATTCCACTGCTTTCCTAACCCAAAGTACCAAAGTCCATATTACTCCATGTAAAAGCATAGTCAGACCTATCACAACAATACCCCAGTCTCTGGTACCAACTTCTGTTTTAGGTTTTTATTGCTGTGAAGAGACACCATGACCATAGTCACTCTTATAAAGAAAACATTTGAGGGTGGCTTGCTTACAGTTTCAAAGGTTCAGTCCCTTATGATCATGAAAGGGAGAATGGCAGTGTGCAGACAGACATCCTGGAGCTGAGTCTTGCAGCTGTTGTCTTGCAGACAACAGGAAATCGACTGATTGTCACACTGAGAGAAGCTTGAGAAAAATCTCAAAGCTTGCCCCGACAGTGACACACTTCCTCTAACAAGGCCACACCTCACCTCTTAATGGTGACATTCCCTTTGGGGGACATTTTCTTTCAAACAGTTCCACCATCCTACTGGGCTCCACATGATGGTTGACTGTAGAGGATCCCAAATTGTATTTAGGGTTGTATAGGTGCTTGGGATTGATCTCGTTTCTTATTCATCCTTTCATAATGTGATATAGGTGCAGGCAGTTTTACAGCGCAAAGAGGAGGAGGATCGCCAGATGAAGCAACTTGTTGAAGCCTTACAAGCCTCATTAGAGAAAGAAAAGATGAAAGTAAACAGCATGAAGGAACAGGTATGTTGTTAGCTTCAAATTCATAGGACCTTCCAGGAGATGTAGACTATGGGTGTTGGCATACAAAAGAGTTCCACAATAGCCCAGAATGGAGTATAACAAAGGTTTATTTATTTGGGGTTAAACTCACAGAAAGGGTAGCAGTCCAGCTGGGAACTGGAACCGAATCCAACAGCCAACAGGGCTGCACACGTTTTTCATCTGCATCTATAGTTCATGAGATCACACCCAAAGTGGGCCAGTATCTTAAAGGCTATTGGCTGAAGGAATTCCAACAGCATATGGGGTGTCCTTCACATGTTGAGTTTGTTTCTAAGGACTGGGTTCTTATGACAGACTGCAGAGAACATTGTTTCTTTGTAGAAAGTGGCATTAAATGACTTTAGCAGTGAGGGACTGGAAAGGACAGACTTAAGCCACCCATATATATGCACATTAGCCTTTGCTAGGAAAAGAACTCTCTGTAAAGTTTAAAAAGCACACTTCCTGTTTGTGCACACTCCTGTAATCCCAGCATTTAGAAGACTGAGGCAGGAGGATCTTGACTTCAAAGTCAGCTTGATCTGTATGTAGTAAGTTTGAGGCTAGCCTAAGCTCTGTGGCAAGACCTTGTCTAAAAACAGTCAAGAAACACGGCTGTATATAGCCTTAAAGTATACAGACTTGTCTTTGTTACTGGCTCCTTTCCACATTTCAGTTTTGCTGATCCGTCAGGTAAATCATTGCAGCAGGGGCCTTTGGTGACTATTATGCACTGCATTCCATGCCTCATGTTTTATACCCTCTCCTCTTTTAGAGTGTGAGCTTCCTGTTAACACACCTGCTGACACAGAGCAGATACTCAGGGCCACTGTTGTGTGAGTGAACAGTCTGTTACTTATATACACAAAGAAATTTCTTTTTTCTCTTTTTTTTCCCAAGATAGGGTCTCTTGTAGCACAGGATGTCCTTGAACTTGCTGTGTAGCTGAGGATAACCTTGAACTCTTACTTTTATTTTTGTTGCTGTGTTTTTGAGATAGAGTCTCATGATGTAGCCCTGGCTGGCCTGACACTGGCTTTGTAGACCAGGCTGGCTTCTATCTCAGAGATCCAAGTGCCTCTGCTTCCTGAATGCTGGGATTAAAGGTATGTACCATCATGCCTGGAAACCATGAACTCAGTGATCCTCCCTCACCTTCCAAGAACTAGGATTACAGGTATATGCTTCAGTGCCCACCTGAGACAGCAAAAAATAATTGTAATGTAATTTTTTTATTTATCATGTGTATATAGATGTACATGGTGTATGTGAGTCATGGCATGCATGTGGAAGCCTAAGGATAACTTTGGTGTCAGTACTATTTTTTCCTTTATTTGGGTTCCAGGGATTGAACTCAGATGGTCAGGCTTGAGTGGCAAGCATCTTTACTTAGAAAGCCACCTCACTAACCCAATAAAAAATTTTAAAATAAAAATAATTTTAAGGCTTGGTAGGGATATTTTAATATGAACAATTATTGGAATGTTCATAGCCCACATTTCCTTATCTGAGTAGATCTCCAGTCCTTGCTTGATGATTGTTACACATGGTTCTTTGCTGATGCAGCCCCAGGTCTGTCATTTGTTCTGTGCTTAGATATCTCTTAGTTTTGTTTTGGCAGAGGCAGGCAGATCTCTGTGAGTTCAAGGCCAGCCTGGTCTAGTCTACAGAGCAAATTCCAAGGGCAGGTTCCAAAGCTACACAGAGAAACCCTGTTTCAAAAAACCAAATATATATATAAAATGATTTTTTTTCTAAGAACAGTTAAGAATGAAGCTTAGATTTTTCTCATGAGTACATCTAGTCCTAACTGTAACAACAGTAAATGACAGTAGTTTTTGTTTGTTTATTTGCATGTGTGGTATGTATATGCATGTTTGAATGTGTTTAATATGTGTGTGTATGTATGTATATATGCAGATGTGCACCCAGGAGTGTGTACATGTATATGGAAACCTAAGGCTAGTATCAGGAATCTTCCTTGATTGATCCACTTATCCTCTGAGGCAGAATCTGTCAATCAGATCTGGCATTTGCTGATGACGTATGTGTGTGTGTGCGTGTGCGCGTGTGTGTTAAAAGCAGTATAAGCAGTATTTTAGCCAGGCATGGTGACACATGTCTTCAAGTCTTTAATTCCAGCACTCAGAAGGAACAGGCAGGTGATTCTCTGTGAGTTTGAGGCCAGCCTGGTCTACAGAACGAGTTCTAGAACAACTATGGTGGTTACACAGAGAAACCCTGTCTCCAAAAAATAAAAATAAAAGCAGTCTTCTTTTTCTCTTATTGAAAAAAAAAATTTTTTTCATACCCTCTATTCTAATCATGTTTTTCCCAGCTCCTTCTAGCTCCTCCCAACTCTCTACCTACCCAGTTCCACATCCTTTTCTTTAAAAAACTGGCAAACAAGAGAAACAAACCAAAACACACACACACACACACAGAAAACACACAAAATCTGAAACCATAATATACAGACAGAAGACCAACTTTAAGAAAAAAAATCCACAAAACAGTATGAGATTTTAAAAAGTTCGCAGAAATACCATTGAGATCATTTTGTGTTGGCCTTGAGAGGAAAATACACAACAGACCAGTTCCACATTGGTTTGGGAGGGGCTTCAGTGTTGGTACTTGGTATTCCATCACACTTGTGTATGAATAATGTCAATTTCTCACTTTCTTCTAGATGGCTGCAGCCAGGGTAGAAGCTGGACACAACCGCCGCCACTTTAAGGCAGCTACATTGGAGCTGAGTGAGGTGAAAAAGGAACTGCAAGCGAAGGAACACATGGTACAGACATTGCAAGCTGAAGTGGATGAGCTTCAGTGAGTACCTGCTGCTTACACAAGGACATCCCAGGGCTGTGTCCTCAATGACCATTTTCCATATAGCACATCAGAGCTACTGGGGTTTTCTTTCATCTTTAATTCATTTTGAATCTCGCAGCAAGAGTCATGTCTTTCCCTAAGGAGCCAAGTACGTTAGGAACAAGTCAAAAGAACAGAGTTATCTGTCTGTTTCAGGAAACCTGAATTTAACCTTAACCCAGCTCTTCCTTGTCTTCCTCCTGGAATACAAAGAACCCCAATTTGAGCACTCAATCCAGGGATATCCTGAATATTCAGAGATTCCTTGTAGCTTCACACTAATGCTAACATCAACTCAAGACATGTAAAAAGGGGCAGGGTAAACCTAGGGCTATACACAACACACCTCTATAGCAGCCCCAGAGGTCTCTGTTTGTTGTGTTATGGAAGTGTCTGAGTTTTGTAAATAAACTTTGTCTCCCAGAGTACAAAGGACTCTCTTTGTAGGGTTAGTGGAGGTAGAACATTGGAAGTACTCTACACTGTCTACAGCCAGTGGTAAAGGGTTTTCACCATGGACCGCCTTGGGGACAAACTAAGAGAATTTTGTCATTTTATTTTTAACCTTTTTGTTTGTTTAAATGCCAGGATTCAAGAGGGAAAGCATTCTCAAGAAATAGCACAATTCCAGACTGAGCTTGCAGAAGCTAGAACCCAGCTCCAGCTCCTACAGAAGCAGCTAGATGAGCAGATGAACCAGCAGCCCACAAGGAGCCAAGAGGTGACAGCTAGGTCCTTGCTGTTCTGTCTGTTCAGACAGAAATTATATTTTTTTATAAATGTAATACTAAAATTCCTTAGAACTGTTTTACAGTATAAGGCATTATTTTAAAATTGTGTTAGTCATGTGCTGCCTTCTTTTAGATGGAAGATCTCAAATGGGAATTGGATCAGAAAGAACGAGAAATCCAGTCCCTGAAGCAGCAGCTTGACTTGACAGAGCAACATGGAAAGAAAGAACTAGAGAGTACACAACAGACATTGCAGGTTGGTGCTATCCCTATCTGGATCTGGATGGAAGGGGTTCTCATTGAATCAGATCACCCTCCTGGCTCCCCCACCTCACCTCAGTGATCTGAAGACACTGTTTCCGTTTTAGAATGAGGTTCAGCCAGGTGGTGGTGGCGCATGCCTTTAATCCTAGCACTTGGGAGGCAGAGGCAGGTGAAGCTCTGTAAGTTCGAGGCCAGCCTGATCTACAAGAGCTAGTTCCAGGACAGCTAAGACTGTTACACAGAGAAACTCTGTCTCAAAAAACAAAACAAAAAAAAAGAATGAGGTTCAGCATGATTATATGGTTCAGTTTACACAGATGGATGGACGAGAAACTGAGACAAACCCAAGCACTATTCCTCTGTTAAATTGCATGAAGTATACCAGGAACATGCTATGGCCATATGCAATGTGTTTATGATCAACTTCTCCACGAAGGCTCAAATGAATAGTCTTTTCTACTGACGGAAAGGACCAGAAACATAACTTGCTAATATTACTTAGTTGTAAAAAAAACAAAAAAAGAAAGAAAATGGCTCAGCACACACCTTTAATCCCAGCACTAGAGAGGGAGAGGCAGACTCTCTGATTTTGAGGACAGCCTGATCCACAGAGTAAGTTCCAGGACAGCCGGGGCTACATAAAGAAACCTTGTCTTGAACCTCCCGCCCCCCAAAGGCTCAAATTATTAGATTGGCTTATACTATTTCTTAGGAATGGTTTGACTTAGTCTAATAGTAGACTTTAGAATTTAAAGATTCTCGGGGTTAACTTTGGCCATGCAGATATTGCTGTTTGGAAAAGGCTCTATGTTAAGTGTCAGGAGTATTGGAGTGATGCTCAGCATCATTTACTGCTCTTGCAGAGGACCTCGATTTGGTTCCCAGCACTCACAGAGCAGCTCACAACTTCTTAGAATTGCAACTCCAGAAAGGTCAACACCCTCTTTTGACCTCTGAAAGGCTCTTACATGTTCGCATAAACACACATAAGCACTCACATATAAATCAACCAGTCAATCTAAAAATAATGTTAGGAGTTGGAACTAGAGAGACAGCTCAGCAATTGAAAGCTTTTTTTATTTTTCCAGAGGACTCAATTCAGTTTCCAGCACCACATGGGGCAGTTCACAACCAAATGTAACTCTAGCTCCAACAAATCCAGCTCTCTCCTCTGGCTTCCATAGGCACCTGCACTCATGTGCACATAACTCACACAGACACACATAATTAAGAATAGAATAATTATTTTTTAAAGTCAAGAGTTTGCTTCTATTGAATTTGTTGGTGGCTAGGTTAACTAAAGAGGAAATTACTGAGATGAAAACATAACTCATCCTAACAAAAACTAAGTCCTCAAAACTGACAAATTAACATCTTAAAGTGTGTTTTAAGATTTTTGTTTTTGTTTGTTTTTCGAGACAAGGTTTCTCTGTGTAGCCTTGTCTGTCCTGGAACTGAACTCTATAGACCAGGCTGACCTTGAATTTAGAGATCAGCCTGCCTCTGCATCCAGAGTGCTGGGATTAAAAGCATGCACCACCACCGCCAAGCTAAGATGCTTGTTTTTTGAGACAGGCTCTTATGTAGCCCAGGCTGACCCACACTTGCTATGTGGCTAAATCTGGTGTTGAGCCTCCTGAGCCTCACCAGTGCTGGGGTTATTAGCATGTGCCACTCACTATGCCAGGTATTTAGGACCTTTTAGCTTAAAAAAAAAAGAATCTGATCATTTTCCTTAGACTATCAAGTCTGAGTTGGAAATGGTACAGGAAGATCTGTCTGAGACCCAGAAGGATAAGTTTATGCTTCAAGCAAAAGTGTCTGAACTGAAGAACAACATGAAAACTCTTCTGCAGCAGAACCAACAGCTCAAGCTGGATCTTCGCCGTGGTGCAGCCAAGGTAGGATTAGGTTACATCCCTTACAGATTCACTATTTATTTCATTTAAATTTGTTTGGGCAGGAGATTGACAGGTTTGCTAGTCATTCACAGATCAACTAATACATCAGAGAAGTCTGCTTGGAAAGTGAGCCAAAACATTTTATTTTGGTGTCTTTTTCCAACAGAATATTTATTCCTCTTCTTGAATATACATATCTTGTTTTAATACTATTTTAAACTAATGAACACACAGCCTTGCTGTGCTGCCATCATGGAACACAGGCAGCTTCAGGATGGGCTCAGGTGAGAGCTTCATGCTATTATCAATTCTGCTGGAGGGTTCAAATACCTGGCAGATTTTTTTCTTTTCTTTTTTTGGTACAATCTATATAAATATTGCCTAATTTCTTAGGTTAGCTCAAAGTATAGGCTTGTATTTCAGGAAACTCCTACAAGAGAGCTCTAATGCAGTATTTAGTTATTTCTCCTGAGGGTTGACACAAATGGTTTGTACTTATGTGCATTAGGATTACTCGACCAGCTAGTATTTCTTAACACATTTACTGTCAGACTGTCTTTATAAAAATCTAGCAGTTAGTCCTCTTTTCAGCAGGGGGACATGGCTCGGGGAGGTTAGTTGTTGTGGTAGAGAATAAGGAAAGGCTGTAGAGGGGCTAATGATGTGCTTTTACAAACAGAAGAAAGAACCAAAAGGTGAATCCAATTCCTCCAGCCCTGCAACACCCATCAAGATACCAGACTGTCCTGTCCCAGCCTCATTGATAGAGGAGCTGCTGAGGCCCCCACCTGCTGTGAGCAAGGAACCCCTCAAGAATCTCAACAGCTGTTTGCAGCAACTCAAGTATGATGTTTTCTATGCCCCATTTTGTTCAACCTTTAGACATGACATGTTTTTCCTGTTGTTTATAGAGTGCCTATCTCTTTGAAGCGCTTGTGAAGTAAAAGCTTTTTACTGGCAGAGCTTCTAGGGTCCATGTTGTAAAGTGAAAATAGCTAAGTAAACTATTTTTGGTGGGCCCTTAAAAGGTCAGGTGCTACACCTGTACCCTATAGGCTGAGCCTCCTAGCTTAGGACAGAAAAGACCAGCATCATGGGTTATATATAGCACATAGGACCCTGACAGGCAGGTGACTTTATAAGGGGAAGTCACAAGTGACAGTGGCCTTACGTGATGGCTTCTAGATAGCAACTTGATTAGCATCAGGGTTTCATGTCTTTCTCATGTTTCTCATAGAAGCACCTCTCAGAAAACAGAAACCTATGTTAGAGTGTTTGCTGACTTATGCCTAGAGAGAGTGGGGGGCGGGGGAGAATGCCAGGAGCTTTTGCCTTCTTTGACTCCAGATGATTTAGCTAGTGGTCCTTGTATGACTTAGAGTTTCTTCTTCTGCCTTCTCTCATCTCCCCAGGCAGGAAATGGACAGTCTGCAGCGCCAGATGGAGGAGCATACCATCACTGTGCATGAGTCTCTGTCCTCGTGGGCTCAGGTGGAAGCTGCCCCAGCAGAGCATGCCCACCCCAAGGGAGACACAAAACCACAGAGTCAAAACAATGTTCCCAGAGAAGGGCTGGGCCAATGACTACTTGTTCTCATCACTACGTATTTGTGCCTGCTGAAGGAATATTCTTTTGTCAATATAATTTATTTGATTGTGTGCTCTGGTGGTTTTTTAAGAAATGAGATTTAAATTCCCCTTTACATTTTATCAAGGATTAAAATAACAATGAGGCAAGGATTAAAGAAATAGTCATTTTAAACAAATAGCTTTTCCCATGTGAAATGATCAAGTCTTAAAGACCTCAGAGTTTGGATCACTGGTGAGATCTGAATGTCTATTTGAACAGTTACTTGCAGAAGGAAGGATCTTATGTGTGGCTATAGACACACTTAAGGGTGTTGCCAGGAACCTGTTCTTATCAGGCACTATATACAGAGTGGGCTCAATAGGCACCAGTACCTAAAGGTCTTTACTGTTTCACTCATTAAGACCTTTACTTTCCTACAGAAATTAATTTTTATTTGAACCTTTTGTTTTTATTTCATTTGTTTTTCAAACCATCCTTCCTATAAAGGATGTATATGTAAATATTGAAAGTCTTTAAAAAGGCATATGCCTATATTATTTAAAGACCTAATTGTCTTACTGATTGCCTTTTGAAAATTTAATATTGAGAAACAGTATACATGTAGCTTTAGGGATGTCAGTAAAAAAAAAATGTATTTTAAGAAATATAACTTATTTTCTATGCATCCTAAAACCAAATACTCTTGCACAGAAAGAATTGTGTTAATCTTTTTATTTCTAGGGGTCTTTCCTGCCAGCATCTCTATGAATTCTTAACACTGACCTCTCAGGTCTGTGGTTCCACTCACTTTGGTTTACCAACAGGCAGGGCTAGTCAGGTCTTGAGTTAGCAGGGGATGGAAGATCTCCAAGGTCTCCTCATACTGACTTGACATTTTAGCAAGACAGGAAAAGAGCAGGAGACAAGGCAACCTTGGTCTGTGTGTGAGTTATAGGCTGTATCCATTGTGTCCCAAAGATGGTATTAATGGGGCACTGTGAATATCTGTCAGTATGGTCATTAGGAACTACCCTGGACCTCTATTAAACACCGGTATTACTAGGAATCAGAATAATATCTGGGAGAAGGTGGGCAGCTGTGGTCTGAAAGACAGGAGGTTCAGAGACAGAAACCTTGTTTAAAGTCGGCACTAGATATGTGATTTATTGCCATTTGCTTCCCAAATCATATACTAATACTTCGTATGCTGACTAGAAGTGTTGAAGTCTTTAATCTTTGTTAAAGCCCATGAAGAAAGTTTAAAATAAGTGGGTTTTGTAATTCATGACTGTAATCACTTGGGAGGTAGAATCAGGAGAAGGATCAGTTCAAGACCAGTTTTCAGCTACATAGCAAGTTTGAAGCTTGGTTACATGAAACCAAAGATGGAACAAAAAATGATCTGAAATACTAAGTTAGAAGGGAAAGAAAAGTCTGAAAAAGGAAGTTCTGAGCATTAGTGATCAACCCACGTAGGTGTCTCTTATTGGGTTTCTTGTCTAATTTGTGGAGAATGAGTTGTTCTGTTGTAATATCCTATTAGGAGATTAATTGGTATGATTAAAGTAGAACTAATCACAATGATGTCTGGTGTTTGAAAAATATTCCCTAACAAGTATTGTACCTTTTACAATGTATATAAAATTTGTACAGGGTTAATATTTAAAAAATAATAAAAAAAAGCTTGAAAACATTATATATAAACATACCCTCTTTAAGTTAGAAATTAGGAAAGGGTGGTAATTTACATTTTTATTTATTTTGCATTTTAAATTTCAAAACCAAGAAATAGTACTTGGGTTGGGCTTACTCTACAGCATAGCTATTTTCTCCTGTGTGGAGAGGTCTTCAAGAACAGTCATGAGGAAAGGATATGCTAATTCTGAACTCATTCAAGTGAAAGTTGCTTTCATGTCTTTTTTTTTTTTTTTTAATGTATACAGTATCCTGCCTGCATGTCTGCCTGCAGGGCAGAAGAGGCACCAGATCTCATTACAGATGGTTGTGAGCCACCATATGGTTGCTGGGAATTGAACTCAGGACCTCTGGGAGAGCAGCCAGTGCTCTTAACCGCTGAGCCACCTCTCCAGCCCTGCTTTCATGTCTTAACCTATTTCTTCCACTGTTTTGATGTCCCATATACATCCTCAGAAATGGCACTTCCTCTAGGCTTTGTTGTCAATCTTGCAGGTACTTGGTCAGGTCCTTCTTGGTTCCATGAAAGGTCTGGCATGTCTTGGCTCCATTTTTTTGTCCATCTTTATGCATCAGTGTGTCTTTCCCTCACATTTGTGGTTCAGAGGTCTCTTAGATTGGAGCTGGCATTGTCTTAGGGTTCCTGTAGTCACCTTGAAGTTGAATTTTCAAATTTGCTGTGAATGTTTTGATTAGTTGGTTGGCTTTGCTTTTTTCCTCTTATTTTCAAGGGACTTCACTGTATTTTATCTCCCAGAGTTTCTTCTTGGGTAAATACAGCTTGCATTACTGTTGCCTGTGTAGTCAAAACTGGGAATTTTAGGTTTACTCATGAAAAACTGCAGACACTTGCAGGATTGCTTTCTAAAACAGGCTTACCACTGCATAACATTTATGCATATATCACATATACTATTATGTCCTATAGCTGACATCTTGGCTTGCATGCTTTATAATATTACTTATATCTCTTATGTTCAAAAAATATTGCCAAGAGATTTCCATTTTTTTTAAATAGTACTCGTCAGATTGGTGCCATGATCTTAGTATTTTATATTGTGTAGTAGGCAATGATTTGGGGAAGATGTGAGTTTACTTGGGTTTGGGGTACAGGGAACAGGACCTGCCCTCTCAGAAAGTAATCTTAGTGTATGTATCAGAAAGCTTATGTTAAATTCTTTCTCCATTTCAAAATGTAACTTGTCCCACTGTGTGGATATTGTAAAAGCCATAGGCCTATAGGATCACCATGATACATATTTTCATATATCTTAAAACAAAAAGTAACAAGTGAAGATTCTGGGAGTGAAAGTAAACATCTTATTTGAAAAGAAAAAGTCTTAGAGACTTCCAAGGACCCCAGTGATAAGAATAATGCTATGGTATGAGATGTCCTGAATGCCCTAACATGCTTAGTGGTTTGGAATTCTAGCCAAATCTATTCTATAGTAGTCTTAGGATCCTTGGGTTGATGTCCAATTTAGAGGGTCCAAAATTTCAGTGGTTTTTGAGTTTCTCATTTCTATAAAGAATTTCCTCACAAGAGAGTCAGTCTTCATGTTGGGGCTTTTCCAGGGAAAACTGTTATCATAGGTAACAGACTGTAACTTAAAAAAAGCACGTTGATTTGTTTTTTTTGTTGTTGTTGTTGTTTTGCTTCTCTCTCTTTTTTTTTAATATAAGCGTGCTCAGGAATTTCTTACATTTTATGCAATAAACTATTTTTGGTAAAGGTTTTCATATTTCACTTGGGAGGGCTTCAATTTTAGTACTAGCATTTTGTCATATTTGGGAGTATCTCTTTTTTATCTCATGTTGTTTCACAACATTTTAAAAGGTAATGTGTTCTACCGAAGTTTAAGGTAGGGTAGAAAGATTCACTCCTTGTTGTGTTAGACCAGCAGAAGTAGCGTGCTGACCTTCATTGGGCTGCATCCACCATCACGATGAGGGAGCAGCACACATGCAAAAGCATGTGCAGGGAGCAGAGGAAGGCCTGTCTACTCTATGCTCTTCAGCTGACTAGTCTCTGCTGGGTTAATTTTCATACCTCAAACAATTTGTCTTTTTTAGTCACTCTTTATTTTTGATCACTGCATTATCCTGGCCTATTTCAGCCCAATGTTATTAGTAAGCCACACAGTTTAAATCAAGATGGAAAAGGAGAAGGATTTGGGAAGCTCAGTACTTAAGTCACTAAGGTACTCAGAAACCTGATAGCTCATGCAGTATTAGGAAGCAAGTTATGAGGGAACTATAAAATGGGTTATTTAACACCCCTGCCATCCATGATGAGTGCCTTAGTTTGGGTTTCTGTGGCTGTGAAGAGACACCATGACCACAGCAAATTCTTATTTAAAAAGAAAAATGCTGGGGGGCTGGAGAGATGGTTCAGAGGTTAAGAGCACTAGCTGTTCTTCCAGACGTCCTGAGTTCAATTCCCAGCAACCACATGGTGGCTCACAACCATCTATAGTGAGATCTGGTGCCCTCTTCTGGTATGCAGGTAGAATACTGTACACATAAATAAATAAATCTATCTAAAAAAAAAAAAAGCTGGGCAGTGTTGGCACCTGCCTTTAATCCCAGCACTCAGGAGGCAGAGGCAGCGGATCTCTGTGAGTTCGAGGCCAGTCTAGTCTACAAGAGCTAGTTCTAGGACAGGTTCCAAAACCACTAAGAAACCCTGTCTCTAAAAACACAAATAAATAAATAAACAGATAGATAGATAGGTAATAAAATAAAAAGACATTTAATTGGTGCTGGTTACAGTTCAGAGGTTTAGTCCCTGGTGAGAAGTATGTCAGCACACAGGCAGATATGGTTCTGGAGAGGTAGCTACAGCTGGATCAGCAGGCAGCAGAAACAGAATGACACTGGGCCTGGCTTGAGCATCTGAAACCTCAGAGCCCACCCTTGTGACATACTTCCTCCAACAAAGTCACACCTCCAATAATGCCACTCCTTATGAGTCTAAGTCTGTGGGGGCCATTCTCATTCAAATCACCACAGTGGGTAACCATGATAGTCTTAGAGAGTCCCCAAGCCTAAATATGGAAGACTCTGTGCCATTCATTACTCTTTGTCTACCTTTGCATAACCTGCATCTCTATCCTCATGGTCCTTAAAATAGCATGAATGTGGCTCCCAAAACACACTAGATGGTGACCTGTTGCTAAAGTTTCTTCCTGGGAAGATGTAAACAACAATGTAAGTTCATTCTGGGGAACCAATGAGTTTACTGAGATTCTTTACAGAGTACAGGTGAGGGGGTACTTACAAGAATGTGGGTAAATCTGGAAAGCCTTTACCCTGAAAGGATGAAGGCTTCCCTGTAATAGCATACATAGATAGAGCACCCCTCCTAGTCTTCCCTAGCTTTATACTCTGGCCTCTCTAAATACAACAGATGGTAGGGAGCAGCTTTTCATGAGAGGATATAAACAGTCAGGAAACCCAGCTGTGATAAATCCTTTTATGAGGGGCACATCTTAACTCCCAAAAACAGTGGTTCAGAGAACAGTCACTCATACCACCTTTTGTGTTTTTCCATAGTTGAACTAAAGTTAGATGTGAAGATGGAACCTACTAGGCTGCAGTTTGGGCAGCCCAGATTAAGGAAGTGCTTATTCTTCCCTGGAGTTGGAGTTCCAGCTGCTCCTAGGATGAGGGCAGCTCTCTGGATAGAGTCATGGATAAACATTTTATCCCCCTTTCAGGTAGGTATCTGGAGAAGGTGTTTTGTGGACTTTGCTTACATATAATCTGGGTCAGGATAATAAAATAGTCATGTCTTTTATATGAATATACTATGGTAGTTTAACTATGGAGTGGCAGCCTTGACTTATACACCTCACCTCACCTCACATGAAGTTTTCTGAACATTAAATATTCATTCCTCTACCCTTTGTCCACCTTTGTATAACTGCACTACCTCCATCAGGCAGATCAAAATCTACTTCTCAACACTTAATGCCTCATCACTCTGAAAATAAATCCAGACTTTCCTCAACCTTCTGGGCCAGCCTGTTGTTGGCCTAACTATAACCCTTAACCCAGAATTCCTGACCTGCTGCTTTCCCAGCTTAGTTATATGGAACTAGCATGTCTCTACCTGAGAATCTCAGGCTCCTTGCTGTTGTTCCCAATTTTTTCTACTGAATTCTCTGCCATAGGCTGTTTCCTATGAGACCATCTGTATCTATCTTAATATATGGCTAGATCTCCACAAGTACAGTATACTTCTGGTAAGTCTTTGGTTTTTTGAGACAGGCTGATCTTAGTTTCAAGTAAAGGTGTTAGCCACTACACAAAGCTTCTAACAGTCTTAGTAAACAACAGTCTTTTTAAATAAACACAATAATGAAGCAAAAACAAAACATCAAAAGTTGGTCTCAACTGTTCCAGGACATATTCCCGGGCCTGTTCCTTGAAGGAATAATACTACTTTACCCATCTGCCTCAGCCTACAATTAAATTGAATTTTTTGTTTATTTTGGTTTTGTTTTGTTTTGTTTTTTGAGACAGGGTTTCTCTGTGTAGTCCTAGATGTCCTTGAACTCACTCTGTAGACCAGGGTGGCCATGAAGTCTGAAATCTGCTTGCTTCTGCCTCCCAAGTGCTGGGATTAAAGATGTGCACCACCACGCCCTGCTTAATTGAACATATCTAATTTGCCTTATAAATCCTGGGGCTGTAAAAACCATTGGAAATTAATCTCAGCATTTCTCAGTCATCTGGTTGGGTTTTTGTTTTCTATCTAGTTCAGTAGGCTTCCCTGAGTCCGTCTTGAGGAGTAATATCTTTAACTGAAGACATGACCTGAATGGTGTACATCCAAAGTTTGGCCAGCTTGTAAATCGATTCTGCATCATAACCTGCTGGCCTTCACTCAAGCCTTTCTATGGCATTCCTCAGGCCACCATTTTCTGATATTGAGAATTGGTTTTACCGTCAAGACCTCACTGGCAGGAAAGTAGGGTGCACATTTGGACAGAAAAGGCATTCCCGCCTCGCCCCTCCACTCTGCCTTCTTCTAATTCCCCAAACAAGCAACCTACACCTTTCTTGCTGAAGAACGCTCAAAGTACATGTGAGGAGCCGCTACACCAACACGGGATGTCATCGTATTCGGTGCCCTCGTGATTTGTAGTCAGAAGTGAAATTATGGTGACATGCTTGTAATCTCAACATTCTATAGGCTCAAGCAGAAGGATCTCCAGTATGAGGCCAGTTTGGGGTATATTGCAAGACTCAAAAAAAAAAAAAGTTAGAAAAGGACTTGCAATTAGCAGCCGGGCATGGTGGCGCACATCTTTAATCCCTGGGGAGGCTTTAGCATGTCAGAACGGCACGGGCATTTTGTGGGGACGATCTGTTGTTCCAGAGAAACAGCTTCATTTACAAACCGAGAGCTACAGACCAGGGTTTCTAGACTTTGCCACCGTTTTGGACCCCAGTACCTACCTGTCTGGCCGGCTCCTCTGGCCACAGTCTGGGTGGCCCAGGTGCCAGCTCTTCGCTCCCCAGTGTTTAGACCCGAGGCGAAGAAGCAACTCAAGGCCAAGCGCCCACAGCTTGGAAGAGCAAACTGCGCCCAGCCAGAGCGCCGAGTCCGACTCAGGACCCCGACATGCTGTCCGCGCCACTGCCGGACGGCGTCTCTCTTGAATCAGGACCCCGGTTGCCTCCGAAGCCGCCTGAGGCTGGGTTCCTGACGGCGTTCTGACTCTATCGGGAAACCAAAGACACCAGACTGCACGCGCACCCCGCCTCATCTTTTCCTGTCTAACTACGACTCCTGTAACCCCGCGGCGGGGCGGAGGCAACGAAGCGAGCGGCCTAGTGAGGGCCTGAAGCGTGCGCGGCGCGGATTCTAACTCCGGCGGCCGCGCTCAAGGCCGCGACGTCGACGGTGGCGATGCTGTGGCAGCGGTTGGCTGTGGTTGAGTGGGCGGCGTTGGCCTGGGAGCTCCTCGGCGCCTCGGTGCTGCTCATCGCCGTGCGCTGGCTGGTCCGGCGGCTAGAGAAGCGGCCGCAGGACCTGAATCGTCGCGGGATACCCTCCTCGCCGACCGGCGCGTCTGCAGCTGTGGCCACTCAGCCAGGTAAGGTCGTGTTGGGCAGTGGGAGCAAGCTTCACACTGCCCTCCCTGTGGACACAGTAGGACCCGAGTCCACTGGCGGGAAGGCTGACTGAGAAGCGGATCTTTTGTTCCGTTGTAGAGCATTCCTGACACTGTGGGTGAGAGAGATCCTTGGGAGACCCGGCTGCCAGGGCGCGTCTGGGGCTTCCAGGGGAAGGGCCGTCTAAGCCAGGGAGGCCTGGCAAGGGCTGCGGGAAGCGTGAACAGTAAAGAACACTGGTGGAAGTCGAAGAAAGAGGAAATTGGTTATGGCAGTGGTTTGAAGTTTAACGAAACAAGTGATAGGATGAGACAGTGAAGTTAGGTGTAACTCCCTGACTTGGGAACAGGGGAAATAAAGGAATATGGTTCTCATTAATTTCTTTCGAATGGACTGTTAGGGTCTGGGTGAGGAGAGATGGGAGGATGGTTGCTGGTCAGTTTAAGATCGAGGTGACTGGTGTCTGGAATGAAATCATGTCCCATCTGCTCCTGACTCTGCTATGGAACTTCTCAGAAATGGGCAGGTCATTCACCCGCTATTTTCCAGCCCCACCATTAGCAGCATACAAATAATAATAGTTCTTACTGTGTTTTTTTTGTTTGTTTGTTTTTTGAGAGTAATACATTCAGTGCTGGAAATTGAGCCCTACTACCTACTGGCATCATCCATCTGAGAGCTGCTGAGGTGGTGCATGTCTCAGTTCTGGGGAAAGGGCTCGGATAAAACCCGGAGTTTTCAACAGGGTTTATCCGTACACTCTAAGGTTGGCAGTTTTGTAGGATCCTGTGGTCTTTTTGGTTGTTTCGGAATTTCCTGGTGTGAGTCCACACCTCTGTGCTTAGCTCTTCTCAGCCCTCCACCTCCCTGAATTCCCGATGCTTAACCGGTTTGTGTTCATCAGCATGTGTTCATTTTGTGTTTATCAGAAGCCATGTTTCATTAACACTTAAGTCTAGTTCTTAGTGGAGGATAAATAGTAATTCCCCCACGAATTCTAGAAGGAAGATATAATTTTAAACAGTTGATTGCACAGTAGAGCCCTAAGAACATCTTAGGAGTAACTGAAGCTTCACTTGCCTCTTTGAACTTATATACAACTTCATTTTTTATTTATTTAGCAGTGCGGGGAAGAAAACAAAAAGCCTGGCGCATATTGGCAAGTGTTCTACCACTGAAGCACATCTCAACCCTTCCTTAGTAGTCATTGATTTCTCTGTTTTTGCTAAGAAGCAGGAACAGGAAGGTCAAGCTCATGCTGGTTGTTTTACACAGCTGTGGAGAGATAAAATGTATGTGTTGTGACAAGTCTAACACCTTGCCTTTTGGGTTTTACATTCTCTTGTTCCCTTAAGAAAGTGGCACCTGAGCTGGATGTGGTGGCACACACCTTTAATCCCAGCACTCAGGAGGCAGAGGCAGGTGGATTTCTCTGAGTTCAGGGCCGGCCAGCCTGGTCTACAAAATGAGTTCCAGGATAGCCAGAGCTGTTACACAGAGAAACCCTGTCTTGAAAAACAAACAAATAAGCTGGGCAGTGGTGGCGCACGCCTTTAATCCCAGCACTCGGGAGGCAGAGGCAGGCAGATCTCTGTGAGTTCGAGGCCAGCCTGGTCTACAAAGCTACGGAGACAGGCTCCAAAGCTACAGAGAAACCCTGTCTTGAAAAACCAAAACAAACAAACAAATAAATAAACAAAATTAAGTGGCACCTAAAGAATAACACTTGAGGCTATTCTCTAACTTCTGCATGCACACACATACACCTGTATGTGCATTTATAGGAACACATAGAGCAATAAGGGCATCTTTAATAAGTGTAATGTTCACTAGTCCATTGACTCTGTGAACACTGTACCAAAAACTCAAGAGAAGGTCAGTGAATAAAATCATCCAGACACTGAAGCAGAGGAATGCATGTGGCTAATGTGGCTAGCAGGGTATAGAGCCAAAACATCAGGGTTTGCAGCATCTTGTTTCACTAAAAATTTATTTTCAGTTTTAGTTTTTTATTTTGAAAATCATTTTAGGTATATAAAGAATTATAAAACAATACAGAACAGTTCAACTCATGTACAAAGATATTTTACATTACCAGCTGGTAGGAAAAACACATTCAACCTAAAGTGAGGTATCAATGTGTACCTATTAGATTAACTACGATTTATAATTCTGCATTCCCAAAAGTTGGTAAACACTGAAAAGATGGCTGTCCTGCATTGTTGGTGGGTCTGTTAATAGTGTAGTCCCTCTGGAGATTAGTCTAGCAATGTTTCAAAGAAGTTAAGCCTGTTTGTCCTGCACCCATAAGCTTTTGTCCTAGAGAAATGAAACTTACTTGTCTAATGTTTTTGCTATGTAGCTTAGGCTGGCCTTAAACTCGTGATCTTCCTGCCTTAGCCGTAAAGGCTAGAATTACAAGAATATGCCAGCATACCTGTCTTTGAAATCTTATTGTCTCTCTCACATACACTATAGATCGATGATAGATAGGTAGGTAGGTGGATGGATGGATGGATACATTAGATGTGGTATGCTGCCACAAACTTGTCCACCAAGACTCAAAAAGAAGCTGCATAGATTTGCAAAGTCCAAGTCTGTTCACTGAATTGTTCTATGAGGTCAGTTTCCTGTTTTTGATGATATACTATCATAAAAGGTGCCAACATTTAGTGAAAGCTGTACCGTGGTCCCATTGGAACTCTTACAGAGTTTGCAATTTTTGAGTCTACAAATCATTTCAAAATAAAAAGATAAAAGAGTTCTGTATACTATTGCCTTAGGTTCTTTAGATTTTCTTTGCTATATAATCATACCACAAGTATGGCAAGGAAATTAACAGTGACAGAATACTATTGTCTAATCTGCAGGCCTACTTCAATTTTTCATGTCTGTCAATCTAGCCATCTTTCTAAGCCTGCAAAGGTTGTGCTAATACTTCCAGTTCTAGTGAAGTTGGTATGAACATCACCTGTCTTGTTGATAGAGGCTCTTTGGAGAGCATTTGTGTTTTGTTTTGTTTTGGCTTTTTGAGAAAGGGTTTCTTTGTAGCTTTTAAGGCCTTTCCTGAAACTCACTCTGTAGACCAGGCTGGCCTCAAACTCACAGAGATCCGCCTGCCTCTGCCTCCTGAGTGCTGGGATTAAAGGCTTGCACCACCACCACCCAACTAGCGGTGGCTTCTCCATGTGTCATAGGAGGCTGCCCTTGAGTGTATGAGAGTATTTTGTTTTTAATTTTAGTTGACTTTTCAGTGTCTACTCATTCTAAAGATTAACGAGCCTGTGTTCCTCAACAGCTCAGTACCTGTAGCAGACATTTGTGGATATGTTATCAGTGTTAGACCCAGTGGTACAGAATTTATGTTCATTATTTTATCTACTTTCATTATTACCCAAGAGTGGATCTATTATTATATCCATTTTGTAGGTGAGGAAACTGAGGCTTAGAGTTTCAATAATTAGCTTAGAATTGAAATTAATAATGTATGAAGTTCTGTTTATGTTTGTTAAATTGCAGCTACAAAACCTTCCTTGAACAACTAAAGGTAAAGGGTAGGTTTAGAATAAGAATACTAATTGTATCTAAGGTAGGATCCTGGGAGGAAACTGGCACTTGCTTAAGCATGTGGTTTACATGAGCTACGATTCCATGGTTCAATTTAATTTTTGCTTTTTTGAACATAGGTGAAATGACAATGGATGCCATGTTGGCACAATTGAAACTCCTGAATCCAGATGACCTTAGAAAGGAAGTTATAAAAGCTGGATTGAAATGTGGACCCATTACATCAACAACAAGATTTATTTTTGAGAAGAAATTAGCTCAGACTTTACTAGAGCAAGGTGGATTGCTGACTTCCTCTCTTCCCAATCACAGTGAGGCGACTGCCACTCCATTTATCCAGGGCACCCTAAGGACTCCTGCATCTGTGGAAGGGAAACAAACTCAGCAGGCCAGTTTTTCTGAAGACAAAGATTTTGATTACAGTGTGGGCTTGAACCCTCCAGAGGATGAAGCTGTAACATCGAAGTCCCACCCAATATCCTTCAGTGCCTCTGCCAGGAATGACAACCACCAGGCTGGAATGACAGCTGCTAAGGAGCCACTTCTGTACTATGGAGTGTGTCCAGTATATGAGGATGGCCTTATGAGAAATGGTAACATGCTGTGCTGTGTCTCCACACAGACTAGGAAGCTATAATCTCATCACCCAAGATTAATTTCATTGTTTGTACTTGTTACCTTCTGATTTTTTTTAAGTTTGGTAAATCTAAGCAATACTTTTCTTTTTTAAGTTACTAGGAAAACTATTCTGTTAGATAGATTTGACTTGGAATGATTGGATCACTTCCATTTGTTAGTAATTTTACTGATTAATCATCTTCCCTCTCCCTTTTCCCCACCCCCTGAGACACGGTTTCTCTCTGTAGCCCTTGCTATCCTAGAAAAATATGCTTGCTTATATCACTCATTTATTTGTTTGTTTGTTTTTTAAGACCATTTTTCTTTGTATCCCTGAATGTTCTGACACTCACTCTGTAAGTCAGACTGGTCTTGAGCTCAGAGATTCTCTGCCTCAGCCTCCCAAGTGCTGGGACCAAAGGCATGTGCCCAGGCATTCCCTCTCCCTCTTAAATTCATTACAACCTGAACCTCTTTTAGGTTAATAAATGTAAATGTTCCAGTGAGTGTATAAATAATTTTCAATCTCAAGGAATTGTATTTTAGGGATGGAGACCTGTTTTCATTAGTAGAGCATTTGCCTATTATGCATGGAGCACTGTGTTCAATACCAGCACCATAAAAACCTGATGTGGTGGCACATAACTATTATTACCTCAGCACTCGGATAGATACTAGCCTGGGCTACATGAAACCTGATGTGGTGGCACATAACTATTATTACCTCAGCACTTGGATAGATACTAGCCTGGGCTACATGAAACCATGCCCCTAAAAAAGGAATGAAAGAAAGAAAAGAATTGCAATTTTTTTTTAATTCTATTCAGGATTATTGTTTACTGAGACTAGCCTGAATTTTGCTTTACAGCCTAGGGTGGGCTTCAGCTCTAAACTGCTCTGACTTTTCCTTATGAATGTTAGGATAATAGGTATAAGCTATTATAATCAATATAAGAATAGTAAATTTAGTTTTGAGTTATTTATATTTAGGTTTTTATTTAATGCATTTAAAATTCATTTTTAGTAATGTATGATAGCATTGCATATATATATATATACACACACACACACACACACACACACACACACACACACACACACATTGTCAATGTATTCATTTGAATCTTTTGGATAGCCCAGGACCTCTTTAAGATAAAAAATGGGTAGTGGGTAGAAAGATGGCTCAGTGATTAAGAGTACTTGATAATCTTCTTGCATATCCCAGCTCACATGTTAGATGGTTCATATCCTGCCTATAACACCAGCTCCAGGAGATCTGATCCTCTTTAGGCCTTCAAGGATACTCACACATAAATTATGTGCATATAGTCACAGAAATACTCACTCACATATACACATTTTTTTTATTCTGAAAGGGTATTTTTAATAAAAGATTGCAAATCTGAATTGTGAACATGAGGGTAAAACCAAGAGACTCGTTAACAAATTTAAATTGACTGTTGAACTCTGAGTACAATTAATAGTATTCAAACTATTCATCTCTTAATTTTCTCTTGTTACTTTCATACCCAGAAAGGATCCATGTTTACGAAGATAAAAAGGAAGCATTGCAAGCCGTCAAATTGATCAAAGGGTCCCGGTTTAAAGCTTTTCCAACAAGAGAAGATGCTGAGAAATTTGCTAGAGGAGTATGTGATTATTTCCCTTCTCCTAACAAAACTTTGTCCTCACTGACTCCTGTGAAGGCAGTGCCCCTCTTTGGCAGTGATGGGTTAAAAGGTAAACCATGCTGTACTACTTGTCTTGTCATTACTTGATTTACCACTATTGTTCTCTTTCCTGATGTATGCCACTTCAATATTTCTTCATCTGTAAGATAAATATGGCGTAGGAGGAGGTGGAGAGCTGAAGCACCCTATAGTGAAATAACCAAAGAGAAAGACTAGGGGGCTGCCCTGGGAAGGTTTGAGGACATAAAGACAAATGTAGTCTGGTGCTAGTAGGCCCTAAAGCTGATGAGCCAAGTCTTTTTTTTTTTTTTTTTTTTGGTTTTTTGAGACAGGGTTTCTCTGTGGCTATGGAGCCTTTCCTGGAACTAGCTCTGTAGACCAGGCTGGTCTCGAACTCACAGAGCTCCGTCTACCTCTGCCTCCCGAGTGCTGGGATTAAAGACATGCACCACCACCGCCTGGCCGAGCCAAGTCTTAGCATATGGACCACAGAAGCAGCAAAGGGAACACTTTCTACAGGAAGGGATCTGCAGGAATCAGTCTCCCAATGAAAGCTAGAAATCTGACTACACCCACTAAGTCACTCAGAATCAGAAACCAGTTTGGAGAGACTTAACACATCCCTTCTCCCTACGTTTGTTTGAGGTAGAGTGCTGTCTTTCACTTGAGGGCCTGTCTACTGCCCTCTACTTAGATTTCTCTCCTTTCAGCTTGGGAAAGTGCTTATGTAGAAAATTGTTTTAAGACACTCTCAAGTTTTGATTAAGGCTTTAGAAGCTATGAGCAGAACTTTTTTTCTCTAAGAGATAATTACAGTTGCTGCTAATGTCTTGTTCACTTAACAGAATTGACGTTTTTAGTATTTTTGGTAACGAATCTTATCCTGTTAATCCAGGCTGGCCTTGAACTTGCAGTCCTCCTGTCTCAACCCCCTGAGTTCTAGGATTCTAGATTTGTACCACCACACTCAGTTTCTTGACTTACTTTCAAAGTATGCTAAATGGCCATACATGATAGTGCATGTCCTTACTATCAGCACTCAGGAAGCACATGAGGGTAGATGTGCTCTATGAGTTTGAGGCCAGCCTGAGCTACAGAGTGAGACCCTGTTGCAAAAAAAAAAAAAAAAAAAAAAAGTGCACCAAATAATTCTTAATCTCAGTCTTCAGTTACCTGATTGAATGCAACACTCAGTTGAGCATTAGTACTATGGTGTGCTTTATACCATTATCATTTCTTACCCATCATTCCCAAGAGCTGCTGAACCTTTAATCTGTATCGCCATTTAATCTGTGTATCGCCACGTGGCTGTGGCTTACCAGCAAGGTTCCAGTGCATCTGTCTTCTGCAGGCAGCCACATGGCTTCTCTTTGACTCCACATACTCTCTCTATATATATCTCTTCCAGCCTGGCTATATTCTGTTAAGCCATTGACCAACAGCAGGTTTATTCATTAACCAATAAAAGCAACACATATGCAGAAGGACTTCCCACACCAACAGCAGACTAAGTGAGAAGAAAATGTTTGTGAGATTATGTTCTATAAATTCTCTCTCTTGATAGCAGATTGTTTATGCCTGGCTGAATCAGAAACAGTAAATAAAGAACGAGCAAACAGTTATAAAAGTCCCCGTACACAGGACCTCACTGCCAAGCTTCGGAAAGCTGTTGAGAAAGGAGAAGAACATACCTTTTCTGATCTTATCTGGAATAATCCCCGATATCTAATTGGTTCTGGGGACAACCCAACCATTGTACAAGTAAGTATGCCTTTAGCATCATTACCAGTCACTGTATTCTTGACCAGTGGCCCTGTGCTTTAATGAACATGAAGTTCAATGTTCTGTTTTGTTTTTTAATTTTATTAATATTTATTGAGCTCTACATTTTTCTCTGCTCCCCTTCCTGCCTCTCTCCTCCCTCCTTCAATCCTCCCCCAAGGTCCCCATGCTCCTAATTTACTCAGGAGATCTTGTCTTTTTATACTTTGTACTTCCCATGTAGATTAGATTTATGTAAGTCTCTCTTAGTGTCCGCATTGTTGTCTAAGTTCTCTGGGATTGTGGTTTGTAGGCTGGTTTTCTTTGCTTTATGTATAAAAACCACCTATGAGTGAGTACATGTGATAATTGTCTTTCTGTGTCTAGGTTACCTCACTCAAAATACTGTTTTCTAGCTCCATCCATTTTCCTGCAAAATTCAAGATATCGTTATTTTTTTCTGCTGTGTAGTACTCCATTGTGGAAATGTACCACATTTTCCTTATCCATTCTTCGGTCGAGGGGCATTTAGGTTGTTTCCAGGTTCTAACTATGACACACAAAACTGCTATGAACATAGCTGAGCACATGTCCTTTGGATATATACCCAAAAGTGGTATTACTGGGTCTTGAGGAAGGTTGTTTCCTAATTTTCTGAGAAATCACCACACTGACATCCAAAGGGGTTGTACCAGCTTGCATTCCCACCAGCAATGCAGAAGTGTTCCCTTTTCCCCACAACCTCTCCAGCATAAGTTGTCATCAGTGTTTTTGATCTTGGCTATTCTTACAGGTGTAAGATGGAATCTCAGAGTTGTTTTGATTTGCATTTCTCTGATGACTAAGGATGTTGAACATTTCCTTAAGTATCTTTCAGCCATTTTAGATTCCTGTTGAGAGTTCTCTGTTTAGGTCTGTACTCCATTTTTTTTATTGGATTATGTGTTCTTTTGGTGTCCAATTTCTTGAGTTCTTTGTATATTTTGGAGATCAGACCTCTGTCTGATGTGGGGTTAGTGAAGATCTTTTCCCATTCTGTAGGCTGTCATTTTATCTTGTTGACCGTGTCCTTTGCTTTACAGAAGCTTTCCAGTTTCAGGAGGTCTCATTTATTAATTGCTTCTCTCAGTGTCTGTGCTGCTGGGTTCTATTTAGGAAGTGGTTCCCTGTGCCAATGCGTTCAAGTGTACTTCCCACTTTCTCTTCTATAAGGTTCAGTGTGGCAGGCTTCATGTTGAGGTCTTTGATCCATTTGGACTTGAGTTTTGTACATGGTGATAGATATGGGTCTATTTTCATTCTTCTACATGTTGATAACCAGTTATACCAGCACCACTTGTTAAATATGTTTTCTTTTTTCCATTTGATATTTTTTGCTTCCTTGTCAAAAATTAGGTGTTTGAAGATGTGTCTATTAGCTGGTTCCATTGGTCCTCCTGTCTGTTCTTTTTTTTTTTTAAATATTTATTTATTATGTATACAATAGTCTGTCTGTGTGTATGCCTGCAGGCCAGAAGAGGGCACCTCATTACAGATGGTTGTGAGCCACCATGTGGTTGCTGGGAATTGAACTCAGGACCTTTGGAAGAGCAGGCAATGCTCTTAACCTCTGAGCCATCTCTCCAGCCCCCCTCCTGTCTGTTCTTATGCCAATACCAGGCTGTTTTCAGTACTGTAGCTCTGTAGTAGAGTTTGAGGTCAGGGATTGTGATGCCTCCAGAAGTTCTTTTTATTGCACAGGATTGTTTTGGCTATCCTGGGTTTTTTGCTCTTCCAAATGAAATTGAGTACTGTTCTTTCGAGGTCTTTGAAGAATTTTGCTGGGATTTTCATGGGTATTGCGTTGAAGAAGTTCAATGTTTTAACAAACACGAAGCTCATCCTTTTTTTTTAGGAGGGATGTAGGTACAATATCATGCATGTTGCTGCCAAAGAGAATCAGGCTTCTGTGTGCCAGATGACACTAGAGACTCTGGAGAACCCTGAGTTTATGCGTCTGATGTACCCAGATGATAACATGGACATGCTGCAGGAGCGCATCCTCTATATTGTCGACCTTTATCTTAATACTCCTGACAAAGTGGTGAGCATTCCTCATTAGTCTGTCCACTGGAGGGTTAGGTTCCTCATATGTGGGAGGATTTCTTTTCTACGCTACATCAGTGTGCAAGGCTTATGGAATATTAGGAAGACACAAGTGCTTATTGACTTAGATAGGAAGATGGTTATGGAGGTGTTACACAAGAAAAATTTTCTTGGGGAGACACAACACACATGTTGGGAACTCCAGATAGGGAACTCATAACAGACCAAAGTACAGATTCCACCATGAACCGTGAGTTTCATTGGGGTTACTTACAGGAATATAGGTGAAGGGTTGCTTACAGGAGCAGAAATGACTCAAAGACAGTTGCATCACCAAGGACCACCCTAACATGACTGACAGCTCACAGAACTGGGAACCTGGAATACACTACACAGCCTACAGGCAGCTCAATATGTTAGAAGAGTGTCCTTCCCAGGTACCTCTTGTTAATCTAAACCTCTTCCAGGCAGTTCTGTTGGTTTCTGCTTCTTCCAGGCAGCTGGTCTGTCTGGATTTTCTATTGCTTTGAAGAGATACCTTTTATAAAGGAAAGCATTTAATTGGGGCTTGGTTTCATACTAGACATTTAGTTCATTGTCATCATGGCAGGAAGCATGGTGGCATACAGGCACTAGTGATGCTGGAGAGTATCCAGATCTGTAGGCAGAAGGAAGAAAAGGAGACACTGGACCTGGTTTGAGCACTTTAAAATCACAGTGACATACTTCCTCCAAAAGGCCACACTTCCTAGTAATAGTGCCACTCCCTCCAACCAAGCATTCAAATCTATGAGTCAGTGGGAGCCATTCCTATTCAAACCACTACATTCCACTCCCTGGCCCCCATAGGCTTGTAGCTATAACATAACACAAAAATTCATTGACTCCAACTTAAAAAGTCCCCACAGCCTGTAACAGTCTTAGCATTGTTTAAAACTCCAAAGTTCAAAGTCCTTTTGGAAACTCAGGGCAATCACTTAACTGTAATCCCTGTAAAATAAAAAACAAAAAGCAGATCACATGCTTCCAACATACAATGGCACAAAATATACATTACCATTCCAAAAGAGAGTAAAGGGAGGAAATACTGGGCTGAAACAAGACCAAAACCCAGCAGGGCAAACTCCAAATTCTGCACCTCCATGTCTGATGTCAAAGTACTCCTCAGATGTCCAGCTCCATTCAGTTTTGTTGATTGTGACACACTTCTCTTTCTTAGGCTGGTCATACCTGGGCTGCAGCTATCCTTGACATACCTGTCAGGCCCACAGCTCTGGCATCGCCAACGTTGGGGTCTCCAAGGCAATCCAGACTTCATCTTCACAGCTTCATGCAGTGACCTCTCTGGGTCTTCATAGCTGGGACACCCCTGACATGTGCCTGGCCTCAGCAGCTTACACATGCAGGGAGATTCCACAACTCCTTCTTTATGTCCTTGACTCTAAAGCCAGAACCACGTGGCCAAAGCTGCCAGGTTCTTCTGCTTGCTAGGACTGAAACATGGCCCCCTCGTTCATATACATTTTCAACAGCTTTCTGTTTTTGATGGTTTCCTTCTCTGCCTATGGTTGGCTGTCCTGGAACTCACTCTGTAGACCAGGCTGGCCTCAAACTCAGAGATCCATCTGCCTCTACCTCCTGAGTAGAGGAGAATTAAATTAAAGTTTTTCTTTAATTCTTTTTCACAAGTTGGAAGCTTAGATGGGTGGAATCTTTCTGTGAGGTCACTACTCTGGATCTTTAGTCCATTTAGGATCAAACTTTTCTTTAAACGTTTTATCTCCTTGTGCACTGGACTTAGCTCTGTTATACTTCTTGCTACTCCTTTTCTCCTCAAACTGTATATTTTGTAGTTTTCCTTGATTAATTTATTCCTAAAGAGTCACCACTAATAACAGAGTCAACTAGGCTCCCCTGACATCTTCTCTGCCGATGTCATTAATCCAAAACTTTTCAATTTACCCGGCCTCATGCAAATTTTTCAGACAAGGATAAAAAGCAGCCACGTTTTTGCCAAAATATCACAAGAATGGTCTGGGCCATATATTAATATTCTTCCCCTCTGAAACTTCTTGAGCTGAACCCCCACAATTAAATCACCCTCAGAAACACTATCTTCCATACTCCAACGAGGATGGCCCATTTAAGTTTAAAGGGTCCCAACAAAGCATGGTCAGGGATGATGGTGATACATGCCTTTAATCCCAGGACTTGGGAGGTAGAAGCAGAAGAATCTCTTGCATTCAGGGCCAGTCTGGTCTACAGAGTAAGTGCTCTGAAAGCCAGGGCTATACAGAGAAATACTGTCTTCAGGTGGTGGGGTCAGGCCTTTCACAGCAATACCCCAGTCCCTGGTACCAACTTCTGTCTTAGTATTCTGTTGCTGTGATGAGACACCATGATGATGGCAATGCTTATAAAGGAAAGTATTTAATTGGTGCTTGCTTACAGTTCAGAGGTTTAGTCCATTGTCATGGCAGGGAACATGGCAACTTGCAGGTAGACATGGTGCTGGAAAAGTAGCTTCAGAGTTCTACCTCTCCATCCACAAGCAGCAGGACAAGCCTGCGGCTTCTGAAACCCCTCCTAGTGATAAACTTCCTCCAACATGGCAACACCTCCTAATAGTCCCTCTCCCTGGTGACCAAGCATTCAAATCTCTGCACCTGTAGGGGCATTCCTATTCAGACTACCACATGGTCTGTCTCATAATTTTCTTTGTGCTTAGCTTCCTTCAGTCTGAGGGGTACTTTCAGCTTTTATTGTTTACTCTGGCAGGGAGGAGCCTAATGAATATGGTCAGTTCCAGGGTTTTCCTGAAGCTATTCTGAGTTGTTTTCCTTCCTTTTAAAGAGCTTCCCTGTAGGGTGGAATGTTTCAATCTCATAGGAAACTTAAACAAGGGCAGGAGGATGGGGATGTAGCTCAATAGGTAGAGTGTGTGCCTAATTGTCAGCTAGTCCTAGTTAGGTCACCAGCAGCAAACTGGTGGTATTTGCATGTGGGAGATGAAAGCAAGAGGAGTAGAAGTCTAAGGTTATCCTTGGCTATACAATCTAAGGCTAGTTTGTGCTATATGTGACTGTATATTAAAACAAACCAGCACATGGCTCAGCAGTTGAGAGCATTGGCTGTTCTTCCAGAGGACCTGTGTTCAAGTCCCAGCATCTATATGACAGTTCACAAATACCTGTAACTCCAGTTCCAGGGGATCTGACTCCTTTGTCTGACTTTCTGAGCACCAGGAACATATGTTGTACACAGACATGCTTGCAGGCAACACACATAAAATAATTAAGATAACAAAAAAACAAACTTGTGGTTATGAAAGTAACACTCAAGAAGAGATTTCATAGGTAGAGAGTAAAAAACCTCTGGCTGCTCTCAGCCAGACTTATAGTCAGAATGTAGGTGGATGGAGTACTCTAGAAGATGCCTGGGTTCCTTCGAGAAAGGTGTCAGCTAGGCTTTGACTAGAAAGAATGCCAAAAAGCATAGAAAGTACTAAAAGGTTTGTTATGAGTGCTTACCTAACATGTGTAAGGCTTTGTTTGATCCCTGGCACCACTAAAAACCACTGAACTAGTGAGATGGCTCAACAGGGAAAGAAGCTTGTGCCTACAAACCTATATAACCTTAGTTCAATCCCTGAGACCTTTATGGTAAAAGAAAATAATTCCTACAAGTTGCCCGCTATGCTCCATTAAGCACCTGCCCACACAGTGTGTGCATTAAATAAGTAAACAAAATTGTAAAATAAAGATTTTTTTTTTGAAAACTTCAAAGGCATGGCTTTTAGTTGTGTAGGTTTTCAGTAAGGGTTTGAGACACAGGAATTTATTTATATGAAGGAGAATGCAATCAGAAGTTAGAACCAAGAACTAATCTCTCAGAAATCTGGGAGTTTAGGAAACTGTGGGAAAGAATAAAAGAAAGCACTAGAGAGGATGAGGCAGGAAAATTAATTGTTAAGTTTGAGGTCAGTCTGGTCTACAAAATGAGAAGAAAGAAAGGAGTAAAATTTTACAGAAAAATACAGTTACGACTATTGTGTTTCATATGTTTTCACATTATGATTCATAATAGTGCAAAAGTACAGTTAGGCAGTAGGAACAAAAATAATGTTATGGTTGGGTCACCACAACATGAAGAATTGCATTAAAGGGTTGAAGCATTACGAAGGGTGAGAACCACTTTTTAAAATAAATACCTATTTTCACTGTGGAGCAACCATGTTAATAATTTGAATAAGCAATTGTGCTTCTTTTATTCCTTTCCTAGGGCTTTGATACACCATTGCATTTTGCTTGTAAATTTGGGAATGTGGATGTAGTCAATGTGCTCTCTTCACACCCTTTGATTGTGAAAGATCCAAAGAATAAATATGGTAAAACACCCGAAGACGTAAGTAACTTTTAAATTGCAATTACTGTCTTGTGTTATAAATTAAAATATATAAATTTGCATTCTGTGACAGTAGCTAGTGAAATCACAAGTAACTAAGTTGTGTTTGCCTGCTGGCTGCTGAGTATGATGTACTCTGTGAAAGAATGTGAATGTGTATCTGTACAGTCAGGAAGGTGATGGTAGTAGTGACCATGATAGTAATGAATGGTGGCTATCATGGTATCAGTGATGGTGATTATAATGCTGAGAGCAGCTGATAGGTTCAACTCACTGTATAGCCCACATACATACTGTTGCATTTATGCCTAATGAAGGAAGCCTTTTTGCGTTCCTTACCAAACAGAACAAAAAGCACTACATTGCATCCTGTGTCTGTGATATAAAGACAGACCTGACTCTAATAAGAACTGAAATGCTAATTTAAGAATCAGGCATTATATGCTGCTGACTGACCTAGATCTACTACTTTCAGAATTAAAACCTACATGATACTTGTAGTAGGAGTATCTTCTGTAGACTCAGGCCCCTTAGCTATTACTACATTTAGTAACACTCACATAGCCCAGTTGGTAGAAAACTTTCCTGATATCCCTAAGGCCCTGGTATTAAGGAATAGAAGGGAGAATGAAAATAATAAATAAAATTTTACTACATAAAAATATAGTTTTATCTGTTTTTATAAAATTATTTCTGATACCAGCCTAAAACTTATGACTATTTTGTGTGTGTGTATATATATATGCAATATTGGAACAGCACCTAAGTTCTCAAATACACTAGGCAAGCCTTTATAACTGAGCCCACAATTTTAGTTCTTTCATAAGGTGGTAGTTCATGGAGTTTCTGTTGTTGTTATTTTGTTTTTATTTGAAAGTAATTGCTTTTCAGTTCTTTCTAACATTATTGTTGTAATTACCAAGGGGTTCAGAAAGTTGATTCTTTCAGACTATAAAACTTCAGCTGAGAAATTGTCAGCTCATCCACGTGTTTATATTTGGTATTATACTTTTATTATACTTGATATTATACTTTTAAGTTTTATTTTCTTTGCAGAAAATGTAAAGTTGTATGAAAAAAAAAAATAAATGAAGTTCACCATATTGCTGGAGTCTGTTTTCTTGCCTGGCTCTTGATCACTGGCTTTTACAGTGATCAAATAGAATAGGCTGTGCTTTTGCAGAGTTTCTTTTTCTTTTTTTTTTCTTTTCTTTTTTTTTTCTCAGTAGCTATGGGGCCAGTCCTGGAACTCACTCTGTATTTGTAGACCAGATTGGCCTTGAACTCAGATATCCTCCTGCCTTGCCTCCCAAGTTCTGGGATTGAAGGCATGTGCCGCCGCCACTCAGCTTCCTTTTCTTTCTTTCTTTTTTTTTTTTTTTTTGTTGTTGTTTGTTTATTTTTATGTGTGTGGGTGTTTTTTGCCAGCATATATATTTATACCACATGCATGCCTTGTGCCTGTGGAGGCCAGGAGAGGGTGTCAGATCCCCTGAGACTAGAGTTATAGACAGTTGTAAACTGCCACGTTGGTGCTGGAAATTGAACCCAAATTCTCTGAAGGAGCATCCAGTAACTGATGCCATCTCTCTAGCCCTCTAGCACAAGTTTTTTGTGTATGAGTTTTGTGAAATTTTTAGCATTAAGATAATTCTAGGGCTGGAGAGATAGCTCAGTGGTTAAGAACACTTACTGCTCTTGCAGAAGACTGAACTTCTCTATTTCCAGCACCCAGGTTGAATGATTGTGACCTCTTGAGCATCTGCACTTACCTCATACATATACCCAACATATACACATAGTAAATAATAAAAAGTTTAAAGATATTATCCTGTTTTACTGGTTTTAAGCTTTTAAAAGATTTTATTTGATAGGAAATATAGTACTATTTAGAATGCTCAATTTGTCTGTTTTGTTTAAATAGGTAATTTGTGAAAGAAGCAAAAACAAATCTGTGGAACTGAAAGAAAGGATTAGAGAATATTTAATGGGTGAGTTGTGAACTCAGTACCTGGCATGGAAAGCCCTTTGCAAGAGGCCCCTGGATAAGAGTGTGAGTGAACGTGTGAGTGAACATGGGGCAGTACAAAAGAGGTTTGTCTGCTTTCCCAAGTTCTGAAAAAATAATACTATGAACTCCCCTCAGAGCCTTTTGAAATTGTCCTTTGTTTTCCCCCTGAATACTGTACCTCCTTGCCTGATTTCATACTGCACGTTCTTGTTCTAATTTTAGGCTCTCTTTTTTACTTGATTGCTGTTCAAGGACTCACCCCATCCTTGGGGCAGGTTTCTCTGATCACTTTTCACTAGAGAGGGCTAAAGCCCAGAGCTCCTTGTTTGGTTATTTGGCTTTTGTTTTTAGTTGGTTTCTGAAGTGTATTTTGGGTCTGCCTCACTTCTTTGCCCCCTGAGGCTATCCAGCTTAGCTCAGCCTTTCAAAACTGGGACCCCTTCAGGCCATTATCCTGCTGGATTGTGGAGGTACAATATTCATTCATATTCATTCTGTATCTCTTTCTCTCCATCTCTCTCCTCCTCTCTCCCTTCTCCCCTCTTCCCTTTTATCCCTCTCTTTTAATAGTTGTGGGATATCTACCAGAGAAAACTACTCAGACACAGGTTTAAGCCAACAGAAAGTCTTTATTAGCTGGACAGCAACGTCACTGATTGATTGTTCAGGATCCTAGTATAGCCCCGAACCTTTCTCAGGGTGAGCTTTTAAGCACACATTAAAAAAAACATATCCTTGGTTGACATTCTTCGGTTAGCAAGTACAGTTAGCCAGATGCAGAACTACAGAAACCAAAAGGCAAGGTTGGTATATTTAGAGACCTTCCCAGAACTATAAACTTGGATGAATTAGTCTTTGTTTTCATTTTGGCAGGCAGTGCTAGGTGCTGAGTTTTATGACCTGAATGGTACTTCATCAGTTGTACTAATTCTGGGAGCCCGCTACACTTCTTTCCTTTCTTTTGGTCAGGAGCTCCTAATTTTGGCCTCTGTGCTTCTTGTCTGTGTGTTTCAGCTATAGGGAAATGTTATTTCAGGAGGGACTGTCCTACCGTGTTTTTCAGAAGATGGTGTATCTTTCCTTCTGTCTCTTTACCCAGTTTGTTGTTTCTGCTCACTGAGTAAAAATGTAGCTCTCTAGCCTCTGTTTTTCCTTTTTTTTTTTTTTTTTTTTCATATAACCATGGTTATGGCTTGGCACAGTGTCTCTGGGTATTTTCTCAGGTCAGAGTCTGTGTAGCCTGTGTGTCTGTGACATTTTGTAGAAACAGGTACTAACTCCCAATCTAAGATTATCTGAACTTTTAATTGTACTCTGATCTCTTCCTGTGTAGTGGAGGTGGCAGAGATGTCTCTTGGGCTATCTGGCATTTGTTGGAGGCTACAGTTGTGTTACAGAACACAATTAAACTTCCAGAAATACCTTAAAATGTAATTAGTTACACTTTGTAGCAAGACTTCTCTTGTTTGTGATCATATAACTTGATCACTGCTAAGATCTGGTTGCCTAGCTTTTTTTCTGGGGGTAAGCATGGTTGTTTCTGCATTTATGTTTCTTTTTGTTACTCAGTCTTGTGACATTTTGCACACCTTCCTTGTTTTCTGCTGAGGGTCATTAAAGCCCAGACAAGAACTTCAGTGGTTGTCTTGTGGTGGCTTTCACATTCTAGACTTAATGATCAAGGAGCATGCTGCAAGGCTAACCACAAAGAAGACACCCACACTTGGATAAATAGAGGGAAAGAATATACAACATCTTAAGGAAATGAATAGGATAAAAAAGCCAGACACAAGACCACCAAAGGCATGAATCCAGTTTTGTTGATGCAGTGTTGTGTTTTTCTCCAAAGCGCTGGGGACTGAACTCTGGGCCTCAAGCTACTTTGGTCTACCCACAGCCCTCTACAGGCAAACTTTAATATCTTTCAGTGATAGGAACATTTTAGTATACAAAGTCCTAGGTTCCATCCTCAGCATGTGCACACACACACATGCACACACAATGCACACGGGGGGGCAGGGGGAGACACAAAATATTTAAGGATTTTAATATTCAAAAAATAAACATATTTTATGAGTGGATAGTTTCTATATGAATTTTGTTGTGTACTTTCCAAAAGACAACCATTATTTCAAAATCCACAAAATTGGGAGGGGATAGAAATCTGTCATTAAAAAAAAATCTTATAAGTATATGGTATCAGTCACAAGTTAAAATATTGAAATGTTAAATACATTGATTTTGTTTGTTTTGAGACAGGGTCACCTATTTGTTTGCTCATAGTTCTTTTTACAAACATACTCTTGGTAGCTCATGCAGATAGAAGAACTTGAATACCAAAAGTATGCATCTTCACCAGTAATCTCAAAGATTTGCAAGGTGTATCATCATCTCCATTGTGCAAAATTTTTCAAGGGAAAAAACAAAAATTAAAAACCTGTTTTAGTAGAGAATGGAGTGAGGCTAAATAGTTGCTAGCAAAAACTGGTCTTGGCACTCAAACCTATATTATTACCTGGTCCCTTCTGTCAGTTGTTTTCCTTGCTGTTCTCCCAAACCCTCAGTCATATCAAAACCAGATAAGTAGAAGCTTGTGGCTGACATTTCCTTCTCAGGTCACTACTATGTGCCACTTCTGAGAGCAGAAGACACTTCTTCTCCTGTCATTGGTGAGCTGTGGTCCTCAGACCAGAAAGCTGAAACCTCTAATGCTGACCACTATAGAAGTAGCCCCAGAGATCCTGTGATGACACTGAGAGCTTTCGTGGGGCCTCTGAGTCCATCCAAGGTGAGTAATCAGGGAAGGAAGTTTCAGGAGCTGTTCTGTCTACATTTTAGGGTTTGGTGCTCCAGCCTGTTGTTTTGTCTTGGTCTTGGAGCCAACTCATGAAAATCTAAGGTCATCCTTATCTGAGACAACCTCTGATAAAAGTGGTAATGAGGATTTAAGAGTGCTTTGTTGTTGTTGATGTAGCCAGGGAAGGTGTATTGGAAGCCCAGACCTACCAGCAGAGTAGTGTTTTCCTGGGCAAGCCCCCTTTGTCCCTTACCAGTCGATTGTGACTTCACAGCTGCAAATTCAAATTCCAAGCTGAGCTTCCTACACTTGGAACTCCTACCCCTCTCTCCATGTTCCTGAGTTCCTGTCATACACCTGTCTTTCTTTGAGGCCACAGCCAGTTGAGTTCCTGACATGAGATGGTCAGGAAGTTTATAATGATGGAGTTTCTGGGTCACAGATTATACATGCTTTTATGCCAGATTTGCAATTGATGACTTTCTCCAGAAACTATCTCACTGACATGTATAAACTATTATTTAAAACTCTAAATAAACTGGTCATGGTGGTACAGGCTAATCCCAGCTTCATGGGAGGCTGAGGCAGGAGTATCACAGTTTGAAAACCAGCCTGTGTTATATATAATATATAGTAAGACCTTGTCACAAAACATTCTAAATAATTTCCAAGAATGGTAACCTTTTCAAAATGATGTTAGATAGTTGGGATTACAGCTTCATTATATGCCTTGTTAGCATAGTAGGTCATGTGTCAATCTCATAAATAAACTACATTAAACATAAAATTCCAGTAAGGATTACTCATGAGAAATTGATGTCAGCTTCTCTTTTATATGTAGGGGAAAATGGAATATGTACCAATGAGGTGGCAGGTAAACTGTTGGAGCCCATTCCAGCAGGAATCAGCAGGGGGTACCTGGGAAGGGGCGCAAGAATAAGGAAATGGCACATTGAGAGAAAACGAAGGCAGAAACACAGGATAGACCAGGAGGACTGAGGTGAATACCAACCAGCCCCAAGTTTATTTCAGAATTTACTTTTATACAGATTAAAGGCAGAACAAAGAGCAGTATAGTCAGCTAACCACCTCTCTGCACTGTCCTTGGGAGGAAGCGCAAGCAGGTGCTTGCGCTTATCTGTCGCAAGAATTCAGATAGCAGCAAGCACCTACTAACTCTAACTAGATGTGCAATACACCAGCCCAAATCTTAATAATAAGTGTTCTTTAATCTGGGCAAAAATGCTCTTTCTTATGGACTTAATCAGAACTTTCTCACAGCCCTCAAGTTTGCAGGCAGAGCAGGCAAGCTAGAACTCCAATGGCTTATATGTCAGAATTAACTCCAAAAGGAAATTGAGTCACACATGGGCTACCACAGTAGATAATACCTGTTGTTTTTAGGATGAGACCTCACACTTAAGCCATCCTAGGCCAGATCTGACCCTCAACATGGGCCAGTACAGAAGGCACCTCTCCCTTACATCACTTTTCCTGGAGAGTTGTAAAAAAACATCTACCTAGGAGAAGTCACACAGCCAACCCCACCTTCCCCTGATCCCATGAGGTCATGCTTGCTCCTGGCTATATGGTAGAAATGACTGCAGAATCTATAAGGTGGTAGAAAGCCATTGAGTCTGTGATGTTGGTTCAGAGTCTCAGGTGAGCTACAGGAAGGAAGCAAAGTCTGTTTTGCCACTTTTTTTTTCTAGGCAGAAGATTTTCGAAAGCTCTGGAAAACTCCACCTCGAAAGAAAGCAGGCTTCTTCCACAACATCAGAAAGTCTGACCCAGAACGAGGCATTGAGAGAGTGGGAAGGTATTCACAGAACCATGACAGACAGGCTGAGCCAAGTGTGCTATGTGGTGTGGATAGATGACAGGAAAATATTAACTGGGAATACTAAAATGTAATACTTCCCAAGAGGATTTACTGCGAGCTGTTAGAGCCTTTTTACATACTATGTGCCAGTTTGACCCTGCTACAGACTCTGCCAAAACAAAGATATGTATTAGGATTTATGTGTGACTTTTTTGCTGTGAAGTTGGTGTGAGTGTACACTGGGCTTCCACGATCAAGAGTCACTTGATATATATAGAGTAACTCTTCGAAGGACACTGCAGGATCTTACCAATAGGGGAACACTAGGAAATGTCCCAAGTTTAGGGAAAAGTAAAATTCCTAAAATTAGTGTTTTGGCACTTCAAAGACTAAGTGTGTACTTTGTTTTTTGAGTTGTTTTTGTTTTTCTGTTTTCTCAACTGGTTAATTGTGTTTTATTTCTTACAGGGAGCTAGCTCATGAGCTGGGGTATCCCTGGGTTGAATACTGGGAATTTTTGGGATGTTTTGTTGATCTGTCTTCCCAGGAAGGCTTGCAAAGACTAGAAGAATACCTTACCCGGCAGGAAATAAGCAAAAAGGCTCAACAAGAAATAGGAGAAAATAAAAGCTGCCTTCAGAACAGAGCCTCAGTTTTTGGTAAGCAAGTTCAGGTTTGAGGTGTCTGTGGGTTTTTCCTTCTTTTTTAACCTGCTTTTACTGTAAAACATTAAAAAACAACAACAACAAAAAACAGGTCTTTTCAGCCGGGCAGTGGTGGCATACACCTTTAATCCTAGCACTCAGAAGGCAGAGGCAGGCAGATCTCTTGAGTTCGAGGACAGCCTGGTCTACAAAGTGATTTCCAGAACAGCCAGGGCTGTTACATGGAGAAACCCTGTCTCGAAAAACCAAACAAGCAAAAAGGCATCACAGCAAGCTCTGTGTGTCTGAGCCACCCGTATGTATATGAATATAAAGTACATAAAAATACAGAATCACAGCAAGCAAGGTGTGTGCAAAGGTATAAATGAAAAACATGACATCCTGTCAAGCAGTCTGGTGCTTTTGGCTTTGTTTCCTGACCTAGATATACTTTATATTTGAATATAATGTGTAATGTCAAAAAAAAAAAAAAAAAGACAAGAAAGATAGGCTCCAGAATACTGGGCACTGTATTTTGTCAGCCACTGGGGTCAGTAGAGCATGAGACTCTTAGTCTCAGGATCATGGGTTCAAGCCCATATTGGGTACCAGTTGTAGCACAAATAATAAAAACCCAGAGATAGATATTGAGGTTCAACCTGAAGATTCAAAAAGTAAAGCAGCCAGCCACTGGCTTTTACCTCTACCTTAGACCAACATGACTCTCCTGCCTCCAGGAATCCTCAGACTGAAACAGAGACCTGTCTCTTCCCGTTTTATATTCCTCTCTAGTGCTTGGATTAAAGGCATGTACCACTATTGCCCAGCTTCTGTGGCTAACTAGTGTGGCTGCTGGGGTTAAAGGTGTGTGTCACCATTGCCTGGTCTGTATGGCAGGAGGAGGGATGTGGGGGTAGATACTAACGTTTTTAATACTGTAAAGAAAAGGGATTGATATGTAAAATGAAAAAAGATAGGGTTTTTTTAATTAATTTTTAAAAAGTACAACTAATGAAGGCACATAGCAAACTCTGGGTGGTGGTGGTACACACCTTTATCCCAGCACTCAGAAGGCAGAGGCAGGCAAATCTCAGCATTTGAGGTCACCCAGGTCTGCAGAGCGAGTTCTAGGACAGCCAGTGTGCACAGAGAAACCCTGTCTTGAAAAACAAAAAGAAAGGAACACCTTAAAATACAGTAAGACATGATTATAAGATCGTAGTGTGTAAAGTGTTATCCAGACTCTGGACTGGCATTTCACTTAGTCCAGTGTCTTTTCAAGTGTTGAAGCACCTTATATATAATATTGGAAACCTCAACATAGCTTACTTTGCCCTACAGTTGAGGAAGCCTGCTGACCCAGGTTCAATGTCTAGATCCCACAAAAAAGTGGAAGGAGAGAACTCCATAAAATGGTTTTGACTTCTAGTCTCATGCCCCTGCATTGACACACATACACCGACAGCACACATATTATGTACATACACAAACATGATAATAAATAAGAAATGAGTTTAAGAAGCAACCTTGAATATAGAGAATAGTTCTGGGGTGAAGGCTATGCAAGTGGGCTGTGGAAGAAGCTGTACTAGGCTGGGAGTCAGTGCCAGGATGTAGCTTCATGTTCCGTGAGACTGTAAGCAGTTAATGTCCAAAGAATCCCATGCATATACCATAGTTACAGCAACTACAGTGTCTCAAGTTGTTGACATATTTCATTTGCAGAATAGACATGAAGCCATTTTTCATGGGCTTGTTCTACATAATATTTCTAGAGCCTTATCAAGTCAGCTTGTGGGAAACTGGCCAAGGGCCCTTGTTTTAAAACCTAAGAAGGTTTGAATTAGTCATTTCTTGCCTGAACTGAAGGATTTACATTGAGTGAAGGCTCCTTCCAGTTCTATCCTGTACACTGATATGCTGCTTTGTTGCCCTCACAGGCAGTGGAAAGAAGTACAGCAATTCCATCTCCGTGGGAGCATTTCTGGATGGGGAGGATGATACTAGCTTGGATGAAATTAAAAATCAGCAAGATACAGCTCAAAGTCAGAGTCAGCCCACAACCAGTAAATTCCAAAACTCTGAATGTGGTTCCCTTCCCTTGGGACAGGTTGACCCTCGAGAATCCTCAGTTGGATCTTGCCCCCATAACAGCAGAAATGGGCTTTGTCATCCTCTGAATCACAGGACTACAGATAGAAAGGGACTAGAGGCCACCAGTGGGGAAGAATCCCTTTTACTACCTGTTTCTGCTTTGACTCTAGAGTTTGATAAACTGAATTTGCAGAGTCTAGGAGATAGCCTTCTTGAGACACCAAATAAAAATAAGATACCGACTTCAAGAAAGGATGCCATAGAGAGTGACTCACTGTTACCCCCTCCTGCAATAGTGAGACTTGAAAATAACCAAATCAGAACCAACAGTGAAGTGTCAAAGGCAATGGCTGAAATGTCTTTGGATACCAACAGCCCCCAGGTTAGGGTTCAGGATGGTCTGGAACCTGTGTTCTCATCTGCTATGGGAGATTCCACCTGGAGGCTCTTCCTTTCTGGGTAAGTTAAAGATGCTTGTAGCACTGTAATAAGTATGTAGTTTCTAAATATTCTTCCAAGGTCATATATATATAATCTGAGCTGCTGGATCTTGGTTGCTCTCATAGTTCAGTTGTGTATAGACTGTGCTGATCCAGTGTCAATAAGGGTGTGCCAACAGAATGATTTGACTCTGTCCTGTGTTTAAGACTCAAAACCATGTTAATAATGAAGGTACAAGATACTACAATGCAAGACCTAAACCTTGACCCTCGACTATGGCACTTACCTTGGCCAGCCCTGGCCCTGCATTCCAGCATTCTTCCCTCCAGTTCAGGCTTTCTGGAACACAGGCAGGTTTGGTGACTAATGTGCTCAGCCCAGATTGGTTTTTTTTTTTTTTCTATTTTATTTTGTGTATGTTTACAGGCACATGATTGCTGGTGCCTGTGTAGGCCAGAAGAGGGTGTTAGATTCCCTGGAACTGAAAGTTACAGGCAGTTGTATGCCTTCTAGCCTGGGTGCTGTGAGCTAAACTCCAGTCCTCTGTAAGACCAATAAGCACCCTTAGCTGCAGAGCCATCTCTCTAGCCCCTCCAGATTGGTTCCTAAGTTAAATATAAAATGATACCTTAAAAATCGTCAGGCTTTTTTATGCAGTGTTTCTCCTGGTTTTTTGTTTGTTTGTTTGTTTTTGTTGGTTTTTTTTCAACATCTCTTCTGTTCTGCATTCTAGAGACGAGCCATCAAAACTAGATCGAGATGTTTTAGCAGCTCTTGAGTGTGCCTATATTGACCCAAGTCTGTACCCAGCTGTCCACAGATGGAAAAGCACCGTCCTGTGCTACTCGCCCTCAGATAGACAAAGGTACTATCACAACATCAAAGTGTACAGACTGACAGGGTTATCATGTATGGGTGGCTTTTTCATAGTGACAGAGCTAAGCTGTGTGGCTCCCCAGTGCAAGCCTGGCCTGTATGTTCACATAGATGTCACAAAAGGCAGGTAGGTGGAAAAAAGTAGACCAGGCTTGCTCCTAGCAAACTGTACCAGGGATGGCAGCATCTAGGATTTGTAGCTGGAATAACATGGGTATTGTGTAGAAAATCTTCAGGTTTAAGATGAAGTACCTCCTCTGTAAGATCGGTGTCATGCCTGTCTTTGTTCTGTTCTTAAATCTCTACTCTGTGGATATGCCTTTCTGTGGTAACAAGTCTCTTTTTGGTTTCTGTAGTTGGCCAAGTCCTGCACTGAAAGGGAAGATCACAACTGAGCTGCTGCTGGATCTTGGTTGCTCTCATAGCTGCAGTTCAGGGCGAAGCAGTCCAGCTGGTAGCAGCTCCAGCAAGCCTGGTCACACCACCTCCTCCCCTGGCCTTCACAGCCCAGGGCGTTACAGTCCGGCACATGGGAGTCACTTCCAAAGGATGGCACACATGGCCCGACTTGCAGCTCTATAGAGCCAGCCAATATGCTCACTCCTGGAGATCATTTACTTATTTTTAAAAAGAAGGGTAATGTTTATTGGTAAAAATTCCATGACAGAAAATTGTATTGAATAAGTTTTTAATCCTCTCTTTGAAGATACCAGAATGTTAGAATATACAATGTTACGAGTAAAATTTAAATTTCTGCTATTTTGAAAGAAGTTAATGAAAGCAAACTCAGATCCAAGTTGTTTGAAAGTGTGGCTGTAGTAATGATGCAGACTTTTCAGGAGGAAACTTCTGGTTTTGGAATAAAGATAAAAAAGCAGCTGATAGGCAAGTGAGGTGTTGCTCTAAGTGGGGCTGGCTACCCACAGTGTTAGCAGCAGGTCTGCAGTACCTGTATGCACACCCAGTTTCTGAGAAAGATTGTGTGTTGTCTCATTCTTTGGGTGGTATCAGCTTTCTGATATGCAATGGCAAAAACGTGTGTTTGTCACTTAATCCTAGGTTGTTCCAACAGTGAGAAAGCAGGTGGCAGGGAAACAAAGGGTTCTTGACTATCTCAGGCTTCAGTAGCAATGCTCAAAACATTGCTAGATTAAAAACTTTTCTTGTGGGGGTGAAAAAGTTAAAGCCATTGGGAGTCTTGTCAGTAATCATAGAAAACTTACCAGCAGTAACTGAAAAAGCAATTTTTATTTCTCCGAACATCCGTATGCTTTTACTTAGTTGTCAGTATAATGATAATTAAGTAATGTAGAAGTTTCCTAGTCTTAATATTTTTCCTGAGACTTAACTGAGCATGATTATACAACAAATAGATCTCATATTTTAGAATTTATTTAAAGAGCATTACACTACAGTTTAAAACTTGACATTTTTAAACTGTAAACTCGGTTCAGTTGCTTATGTTTACTTTCCTTGTCACTAGCCACAAGAGTATTAAACCACCTTGCTGAAGGTAGGTCCTGGCTCTCTGGCACACAGGCAGTAGTGTTCTGTAGACGCTATGCTTAATCCCAGTCGAAAACTACACCACTGGTTTTGCCAACTTCAGTGCCTTTCCTGAATTTAGATTTTGAGATTGTACAATGCAACTAAATGGGTATTAAGATTCTGTTTTGTTCATAAAAGTTCTGGCTGGACTTGGTGATGCACGCCTTTAATCCCAGCACTCAGGAGGCAGAAGCAGGTAGATCTCTGTGAGTTTTGAGGACAACCCTCAAAAAAAAAAAAAAAAACCAAAATAATTCTGAGTTGAAATGTTTAGGGTTTCTTAAAGCTTATTTTAATGTGACAAATGAGTCAGAAATACTACAATTGAGATTTAGGACTTTGGATTCAAAATTTATTACATGAAGGATTTTCATTCCCCTGTTTAAGAAACCCCTTAATATAATGACCTGAAAACAATACATTTCTAAAAGGATTATCTTTGTTCTCAAAAGAAACCAAAACCCATACATTATATATCCAGCTATGATCTTATTTTCTTACCATTTTGTCCTGTTTTGTTGTTGTTTTGTCAATACTCAAAATAAAAATTGAAGTACTAGCTTTGTGCTTACTTCACAGACTACAGTTTTACATATGTGTGGAAGTCAGATTTTACTTCCTGTAGGTTACAGGGATCCAACTCAGGTCACTAGATGTGACAATTTTACCTGCTGAGCCATAAACTTTAAGCCACCTTTGGACTGTTTTTCCACTAGTATGTAGTATGATACCTGTTAGTAACACATGATAATTCTATGTCCTTAAACACTGTTTTATCATTTTTACATAGTGCTTTCAGAAAGATCACTTAATGGGCAGAATTCCTTTTGAGTAAAACTTTAAGCAGTATTTTCATGGGAAAGTACATTAATCTGTGTATCACATTGATATTTGTGAGACAGTCTTACTGTTGACTCAGTGGCCTTGAACTAACAAGTTTACTTGCTGGTTTTTGGTTTATTCTAACGTAGTTGATATCATTTGATTATGGCAGTGGGAAGTGGTAGGAAACTAATCTTTTTATTAAACAACCATTAGTTTGTAATGTATGGAGTGTGTAAAGCATCTTTCCTGAAGTGGCATGGTATGAACTTTGTAAAGAGACAGCAGAAATCCCTAGTGTTCATTTCTAGAGAAGAGCAGAGTATAGTGTTGAAAATTAGTGCTTGCTACACTGTGGCAGGGACCAATACCAGATGCTATTGATCTTTGCTGTTTTCAGAGGAAGTGGTTAGGACTTTTGTCTTCCTGAGTTGGACCTTGCTCACTGGGCTATTGACACACACACTTGTTATGTCAAGATATAGTCGTTTTCTGTATTTTTATTCTAGTCATTTCAGTATTTCTCATTTGTTTCATTGAAACCACTGAAATGAAGTAAAACACAATAGTCAAGAATCAAGGCCACTTAGTGGCACACCACTTGATCAGTGTTTCCGAAATCTTTAAACATCTGTCCCAAACCAAGTCATGTGGTCTCAGTACCCAGCACCACAGAAGCATTTTCCATCACAGCTATTGGGCCTCTTGAGACTCCTAATACAGGGTTGGTGGGCACTCACTCCTGCCCAGTACTCATAACATGTGTAGGCATAGACCATAAGGTAACTAAAAATTATAAAAAGAGTCTCATATTTAAGAAAACAGGTTATTCCCAGAACTTACTGAGCTCTTAAACTGAGCCTAATGCTGCATTCTGGTCATAACTTTACAAAATCTAGAAACTCAGTTCTCCATGGTTGGCTTCAAATTTAATAATTAGTATGGTCATTTTGGGGGTTGTGCTGTACTTCATTTCAATGTTTTCCTGAGACAAATGAGAAATAACAGTATAATTTTAAAGTCAGAAAATTAGATTCTGACATAGCATTGTGTGTTATCAACAGCCCCAGCACACAAGGTCTGACTCAGGAGCATTTGGAATCTCTTGGATCACTGGTATCATGACCAACCAACAAACTTCTGCAGGCCTTGTTCTAGTTTCTTGTCCCTGCTTTTCAGTATGTCTTATGTCATTATGAGCAGTGTGATTTTTTGACCACTGATAAGGAGAATTGGGATCTGAAGGGATAGGGCAACTGACTAGGGGTCGTGCTGCCAGCTTGCAGGATCATTGCTGTTATAAGTGATCACTGTCTTACAGATGACTGTCAGCCTCCAAGGAAGATAACATTATATATACAAGGGGCTGGCCTTACCTCAAAGCTAAGGCTTGTTCCTAAAATACTGCCAGTCTTTGAAGGTTATGGAGGCTGTACCATGTGGGGATACTCTTAGTACACTGACCCCAAGCAAGTCATTATCTCCCTGTGAAATGCTTTTACATTCCCAGCAGGTCAGCCTTGAGCTTTGTATTTAGAAGTTGACAGCCTAGCATGCCTGTTCCAACTACTTCTACAAAGTGGAATGTGGGTAGCCAAGGTTACTTCCAAGTGACACCTCTCAGGCCTAGTGTTGAACAGGAAGCACATTGTACCTTCTGTGGGAGGTAGTCCTCCAAGCAGGATACCTGGGATCAGCGCTGGGATAGAAGATACTAAGAAAAGGCTTCTAATTATACTGTCTTTTAAAAAACAAACAACAAAGTAAAATTTTATTACGTACTTGTTTCCAAACAGGGCAGAGAGATGGGGCAAATATTCCAATTCATTGTGTTGATTACAGAAAATGCTCACAACCACTTCATAGAAACTGTAAAGGGATTTTGCGGGGACAGGTATGGTAGTATATATCTACAGTCCCAACACTCTGAAGACTGAGAAGGGTCTCAAGTTTGAGGCCAGCCTGGGCAACAGTAAGATCCTGTCTCAAAAATGCAAAAACAAAAAACACATAGACACAAACCAGTTTTTCCTATGTTATCAGACTATCTGGAGTAAACAAACACATCATTTCTAAATAACCTACAAGCCCAAAGGTTTACAGTAACCAGTAGCACTCTAGAATATTTTCTTTAAGACTTGGTTTTTCTGGTACAATTTATAATGCAATAATAAAAAATTAAATGTGGAAAAAAAAAAAGACTTGGTTTTTCTACATAGCTCAGGCTAGCAAAAAACTCATGATCCTACCTTGGCCTCCCAAGTGCTACAATTACAAGCACATGCCACCTAAATCTTGTCAGTCTGGGCTATTTCACTGCCTCCAAAGAACCTCTTACAGGGCTGTCATGTATTTGCCATATACAGACCACAGCCTTTTTGTAATGCCACCTCTTCCATGGCTTGTAGTCTACCTTATAGGATGCCAGTCCCTTAGCCCTTCAAGATGCAATAGACACAGGATCTCTTAATTGAGCTGACGAGTTTACAAAGCAAGAACCCATGTGAGGAAAATATCTGATAAATATTTAAGCAACAAAAGTTCCTAGGTTATAGGATATGAAACAATGAGTTGCAAACAACCACTATACTGCCTGACAGGTTTTCTGCCAGGGCTTATGGGTTGTTCTGTTGATCTGCTATAATCACCTGATATAGCACAGCCAGGCCAGTTCAGTCCTCATGATATATCTGCCTTCTGCCCCAGAAGGTTCCTCTACTTTGTAGAGCTGTGGTAGTGGTAAGGTAGGAAGCTTTCAGAAAGACCATCTAACCCATAAGTTGCTTTCTGAAGCCCAGACCAGAAATGAGCACCCAAATGTGACATTCAGATATCCTCTTCCTGGAGACAACATGAAGCCACGGCACAATCTGGACAGGGAAGACAAGGGAAGGCTGCAGCCAGGCCACCAGCAGAGGAGAGGGTGCAGTCCCGCAGGCAGCCTCAGGACCGGGTAATCTTGTCTGGGGGCATGAACCCAGTGTCCCCAAGGGTCCTGAGTGCAACACGACCGTTGGGTCGGATCACCAGGTGGGTGATGCTCCCGTTGTTGAGGGACAGACGGAGCCAACCTTCTGGGGGAAACTGCAGTGCTCTGGGGAGAGAGAGATGATACTAGCAAAAAGTTCAGGCTGGTAAAGAACTGCTCTTGGTTCAGGCAGACAGTCTCTTGGAGTAGGTATGTTCAGCTGGGCCAGTAACTGAAGCCATACTGTCTTCAGGGGAAAGATTCTCATTGGAAAGGTCCTAATACTACACTAAATAAGGATCTGACCTGTGGGGACAAGGCTTCAACCCAATTAAGTCAGAAATGTACTTAGAGCTAATGATATCAAGGCTGTTTTGCACTGTAACAAGAAGCATCCAAATTAGTAGAGAAATATTTCTGACAGGACTTGGCTAGTCTCCCAGGGTAGAGGTATAATGCATGACCCTGACAGGATTTTCCTTTTTAAGGGCACAAGTGTTGGGGCTGGAGAGATAGATCAACAGTTAAGAGCACTTGCTTACTCTTCTAGAGGACTAGAGTTCAATTCCCAGGACCTGTGTTGGGCAGCTCACAACTTCTAATGCCTTTAAGGGCACCTACATGCAGACACATGAGTATTTGCTGAACATTTTGGTGTTGTCTCTGCTATATTCTAGTAATTGAATGTGCTCTATCCTCAGGAATTAGTCTGAATTGAGTTCGACTTAGTCTACCAACACGTGTGACATTTTCTGCTAGAAGGCTTGTCAATTTTAAATTGTAAATATGTAAAAACCCTGTGATGTGTTCTGGCTAATACTGAAAAGGGACATGGGAAATCCCACCCCAACCCCTGGTTTTTAAAGAAAGAGTTTTATGTAGCTCAGGATGGGCTCAAACTCACATTCGACCTATTTTTTCCCCCAATTTTTTGAGACAGGGTTTCTCTGTTAATAGTCCTAACTGTCCTGGAACTCACTCTGTAGACCAGGCTGGCCTTGAACTCAGAGATCCACTGCCTCTGCCTCCTGAGTGCTGGGGTTAAAGGAGTGCACCATCACTGCCCAGCCACACTGGGCTTCTGTGCTGCTGGAGACAAACCCAGGTCTTTGAACATGCTAGGCAAGCACTCTCCAAGAAGCTACATCTCTAGCCCAGGCTGCTAGAACACTGTATGCTTTGTGGTGGCTTGCTGCTTAAAAAGAACTTCTAGATCCTCAAGGGGCTGTACAGATTTTCAAATAAATAGGTTTCATTTGTTTTATTTGAGACAGAATGTCACTGTGCAACCCCTGGCTCACCTGGAACTTGCTATAAATAGAACCAGCCTAGAAGTCAGAGAAATATATATAGTCCTAGCCTAGAACTCACAGAAATCCACCTGCCTCTGTCTTCCAAGTGCTGATATTAAGGTATGTGCCACTACACCCAGGTCATAAATGGGTTACTTTAAGAGATCACTGTAATCCTGGCTAGCCTGGAATTCACAAAGATCTGCCTACTTCCTAAGTGCTGGGATTAAAGGATTGAAAATGTGGGCCACATCTGACATAAAGTATAGTTTTAAACAATAAAGTAGACCCATAAGATGGCTAAACTTGGGCAAAGGCCCTCACTGTGCAAGCCTGGAAATTTGAGTTCAGCCTCTGGAACCTACATAAAGATAGAAGAAAGGGGAGAAGTAACTCCACAAAGTTGTCCTTGGCCTCTACACAAGTTCTATGGCACACATAAAATAACAAATTTAAATATTAAAGCAGTTTTTCTTTGTGTTAAGGATCAAACCCAGGCTCCCACATATTCCAGATAAGCTATTTACACTAAGCCACACCTCAGCCCCAACTACTATGTAGTCTTAGTGTTAGTTACCCTTCCCAACTCAGGATGATCACTCCTGAATAGGACCTGGTACTGCTACCAAGCTTCTTTCTGCATTTTCAACATTGTCAGTTATCAGTTATAAGGGGCTGTTACAGAATAATGAGGTAAAAAATAAATGGGGCACTCCTGGCTTGTTCACATGTTGAGTGGAATATATAGTATTTATCCTGACAAGCAGTTGGGACCACATCATCCTAGAAGCACTTGCTCTTATTAGAGAATATAAACGAAGCACCTGTCCATCACACCATCCGCCTTCCTACTAACAGTTCTCAGTCTGATATGGAGCTCCTGAAGCCCAGTAGGGACTCCCAGCTGTTCAGCACAACCTTGTACTTTCTTGGGACTGATGCTCACCTATCTGACCATGAGGTTCCCTAGCCATCTCTGGACTGCTGGTCAGCTGTGATGGGAACATACATCATGGTAAATGTGACAATCCAAGAATAGGGAGCGGGCTGCTTACTACCTTGGCACACATAGAAAAGTGACTAAAACAAGGGCATGCAGGGAAACAGCATGAGCCTGGAACATTCTGCTGTTACAGAAAGTGATGAAAAATTCAAACACAAAGTAAACTGAGCAGCAAACAATCACAGGTCATGATTACACATATCTCTCACATGTACAGGACTAGCAGACAAGTATCCTGACCCACAAGGTGCCCACACTGTTCACAAACACAAACATGGAGAAAGATGGTACTTAATAGAGAAGTTCTGATACCAACAGGACAAAGGAAATAAAATCTCAGAATAAATCTAGTGCTGACTGCTACTGGTAGCATCCAGGAGCAGGCAACTGGAACAAGTGTTTGGAAAACAGGACTCTTGAATGGTCCCTAGACATTCACCATTCTCAAAAGCCTAAGGAGACCAGAACACAGCTCCCTGACCATATACACTGTCAGAGCCAGTTTCACTGGGGGTTTACTAATATAGGAAGGTGAAACAGAAAGGCATTCTATAGACAACTAATCTAGCTTCACCAATATTCCCTTGTGAGTCAAGACAGAAGAAGCTCCTAGACTGAAGAAACCCAAGGCCAGGAAAGATGGGTGCTAACACAGTGAATTAGACATGGCATTTACCTGCAAACAATATAGCGGATGACATTGGCATGGCATATGAAGATCTCATAGCTGTCCTCCTCCTGCTTGGCATCAGCTCGGTGGATGTAATTCCTGAAGGCAGCTTCAATCCGGGCTCCATCTTCATAATACTGCTAGGAGTAGACCAAGGAGTTGTCAGTGTAGAAGCAGACAAGGCTAAGGACAGGCCTTGCCCTAATCCAGTGGCACAAGGAATTGCATTTTTACCACAGCCTCTGGCTTCCAGTGAGAGACAGGTGGATCCGGTTCAATAGGGGCACCTTCCCGTAGCAGGTCTGTGCTGACTCTGGAGACACCTAGAAAAGAGCTGATCCCTGTTCAGCAATGTATCCCCAAGAGTGAATCTATACCCACCACATGGTAGGCAACCAGCACTTACCTGGCAAATGTTTACTGATGATGTCTGTGGTCTCTACAGCACGGGTCATGGAGGAATGAACAATTTTATTAAACTTTAATCCCAGGCTTGCAAGTCGGAGACCTGTAAGTTCAGCTTGTTCCCGACCTTGAAAGAAAGATAACTGAAAGTCATATACCAGTGACGTGCCATCAAGCACCACTGAAGACGTTGTCCTATAATAGACTTAACCAGGGTCAGGTCCTCAGGGAGCAAAGAAACAATCAGTTGTCCTCAACCCCAAGGAAAAATGCACCTGGTTAGCAGCAATGAGTTAACTTATAAGCAGTGGAATGTGAACCCTTTGCTATTTCTCCTATTTTTACTCAACTATGTTCAAAATCAAGTTCCAATTGGGAACATAATATATCTTACTGGTAGAACAACTGCCTAGCATGCAAGACCCTGGCTTCAATTTCCAGTACTGATTGGGGGAGAACAAAATCAAATCTCAGCATCAAAGTGGCCTACTGTCTTGTTACAATTAGACATAACATGACAACACACATAAATAAATAAAATAAATAAATAAAAACTGAACTGGGCCTGGTGGTGCATTCAGGAGGCTGAGGCAGAAGGACTGCCATGAGTTCAAGGTCTTCCTCATGAAACAAAACACACAAACTACAAATTAATTCTTAGGAGTCACAAGGAGACACTAGTATTAAATATAGATGCTTTTCTTCAAATGTACTTTAGTATATGGCTGGAAACACTCCAAGAACTCTTCTGAAAATCATTTTCTACTGGATATGTGTAGTAGGAGATGCTAGTTCATTTCCCAGATGCCCAGACCCAAATAATCACACAGAAGCTATATTAATTACAACACTGTTTGGCCAGTGACCCTAGCTAGCTCTTACATCTTAAATTAACCCATTTCTATCAATCTATGTGTTCCTAAGGTTCCTGCGTGTCCTCCTTTGGCAGCTAGCTACATGGTGTCTTTGACTTCGCCTACTCTCTTTCTCTCCATCTCTGTTTGGATTTCCCACCTGGCTTTACTCTGCTAAGCCATTGGCCAGAATGGCTTTATTCATCAACCAATAAAAGCAATACATATACAGAAGGACATCCCATATCAGATATGGGAACCTCCATCACCAGTGATGACCTGATTTCTGCTTATGCCCAGGTGTCAAAAGCAACAAAGCCAAGTTGGTGGCACAATCTGCTAGAGAACATGGCTGGAGACATATTACCATCCAACTTTGAATATGTGTACAAATGGGAAATATGTCATCCCAACAAAATGTTTAAGGCCAAGTGGTGGTGGCAAATGCCTTTAATCCCAGCACTCAGGAGACACAGGCAGGCGGCTCTCTGTGAGTTCGAGGGCAGAATGAGTGACAGGACAGGCTCCAAAGCTATACAGAGAAACCCTGTCTCAAAAATAAAATAAAAAGTTTAAAATGTAAATGCACACTACCATGTATTCTAATGTTCCCACCTACTTGGGAAGCAAAGCAGGGGGATCAGGAATCCAGACCAGCCTAGATTACATAGTTGAGACTCAGTCTCCATCACCACCAGGCTGTAACGGTGAAAGAAGGGGAGAAGGCCTATATCCCAATTTCAGCTTCTCTAACTTCAAGACCATTCAAGGAGTCATACCTAATGGGGTCAGAGTGCGGTCCTTTTCCAGGGAGCCATCCACATGGTACTGGGAATGACGGATGAGGAATATGTGCCTTGTAGCCTTTGCCTTATAGTGGTCCAGCCTGGATGCCAGCTCTTCTTCTCCAGATTCCACGTTCCTCTTCTTCAGGTTAATGAGAGATAGTGGCTCTCGCCTAATTATTGAAAACATATCTTAATGACCTCTTGTCCAAGACACCTTTCAAAAGGGAAAAGGACAGAGGGAAACACAAGTCCAGGGAGATCAGCCTTACAGAGCATACCTGTACTCTTTACTCAAAGACCAGACAAAAGGATAATGCAACAGTGGGCACAAGAGATATGTGAAGCCTAAGGTTCATGCTCTTGGCAAACACAAGCTAGGGAGATGGCTCAGAGGTTAAAGTGCTTGTTAAAGTATAAGCAGGAAGACTGGAGTTCAGAAGCCACATAAATATTGGGTAGGCACAGTGGCCCACCTATAATTCTGGCCTCAGAAAGTGGAGACAGGATCCCCAGGAGAAGCTGACTAGTGAGACTATTTGTATTAGTAAGTTCTGGGTTTGACTGAGAGACCATGCCTTAAAGGATAATCTGGAAGCACGATCAAGAAGAATCTCGATATCTACTACCTCAGAGGTTCACACAGACCTACACACGTGATCTCACACACATGCATATGAGAAGAAAAAAGGAGAAACTATCAGTAATGCTGCAAATATGCAGCCAGGTGACAAGAGGTTGTGAGCATATGGATAGTTGCACTAGAGCAGAGCCTTGAGCTGTACTATCTATATGGATCTACTAGTTATGGGGCTGTTTCATTCACCATTTATTTATTTTACTGGTTATGAGACGGTCTCTTAGCGTAGCCCAGGCTGAGGTCACAGCAATCCTACTTCAGCCTTCCAAGTACCAAGATTACAGGTATATACTAACATTCCTAATTTAAATTAAAAATACTAGACTGGAGCCCTTGGCTGCATTTTCTCATAGTATAAATCTATAGTCCTAACAAGAAGCTGAGGCAGAAGGATCAGAAAAAGCTAGTTTGAGTTATATAATAAGTAAATCCCACACTCATAGATTAAATCAACCAGGTATGAAAAATATTCAAAAACATTTGCGCCAGTACCAAACAGGCCTTTCTTTCTTGTGATTTTACCTCAAGGTATATAATTTAACAACTACCTACATGGCAATTTTATTGTATTCAGTATGATAAGTAATCTAGGGATGATTTAAAGTATACAGGAGGATAACCTAGACATCTAGGTTATCTGCAAACACTACACTCTTAAACATACATAGATGATGTTATGTTTAGAGATACTGGAAGCAATCCTCCTGGATACAGAGGGACTACTGCAATTAAATTAAAATTAAATAAAAATAGATCTCTTTTCTAAGCACACTAAGCACATTTTAAATGTTTCAGGCACTGTGGTAGTGGCCATCACAATGGTTGAGGACTGCAATTAGTGGACTTGGTGTACAGGAGCTGAAGAAACTGAAGCTACTCAGTTAAATGTAGGAGGCAGGAGCCATGCATGTAGTGAACACCTTTTATCCCAGCACTCAGGAGAGAGGGGCAGGGAGATTTCCGAGTTCAAGGCCAGCCTGGTCTACAGAGTGAGTTGAGTTCCGGACAGCCAGGGCTACATGGAAAAACCCTGTCTCAAAAAACAAAAACAAATTAACGTCTGTATACACACACACACACACACACACACACACACAATCTAAACCTTTAGAATTTCAAACGCTGAAAAGATAAGTCTTTAGACACAGATCTTCGGGTGTACTGTTTCTAAACAAGGATTTCCCGACGAATTTATCCGGCCGGGTATAGGTACCCTCGCAGGGACGGAGAGTCCAGGCGCTGAGACCCTTTGGAGGACGCGTCGTCCTGGTACTGGACCTCTCAAAGAACCAGCCGTCCCAGCTCATATTAACTCTAGACCCACTCGTACACACCCCTTCAAGTGCACCGACATCTGCCCTACCGTGAAGGGTGAGGAACCAGGCCCGAGCTCCACCCTCCCGTCCCTGCACCTGTCCCAGTTGGAATCCCAGACGCCTGGCCCCGGACGCGAGGCTCCTGTCCAGGTCGGAGGCTCGGTCACGCGCGCGTCTGCATCCCCGCCACCACGCGGCTTGCCCACCGCTACCGCGGAGAAGAGGACAGCGGCCGACCCACCCGCCAGACCGCAGGCCGCTAGCTGAAGCGCCTGCCGGAAAGCCATGCCTCAAACCGCGCGGCCCGACGGCAGTACGCCAGGGACACACTTCCGCATGTGCCTGCTTCCGGTTGGAGGAAGTTCCGCCCTCCCCTCATAGAGCCGAAAAGGCAGACTCGGGCGCCACCTACCGGTAGTCTCTATGTGGCAAGCGTAAGGACTAGGAAGTGGGCATATCCACTTGGCTCTTTTCTCGTGGGTTTTCCTCTCTGACAGAAGTCTCCAAACTGTATGGTTCATCCAGCCTGACACATTGCTGCATCTACAACAAGATTTGGCAATATATGGGACTAACACCCCAGTTTAGTCTGCACAGATAATGCTTGAGCCACCTCTACACTCTTCAGTCCTTCCTCTTCCATCATTGTTGTAATTTTGGCAGGTTTGACTTGTGCTGTTTCTGCCTCCTTTGGCGGGTAAATAACCCCCAAGGATCAAAATCTGGTATTGGGTTTAGGTGAACTGAAAAACCTCAGGTTTTGCTCTTGCTCTAGATCTAGAGTTTTTGTTCTCTTTTGTAATCCTTAAGTGTATGCATACTGTTCTTCAACTATCAACTTTCACCTCCAGAATTTGTTCCATTTACCTTCTGCATTAAACTATCAAGTGTCCATTCCCTACATCTAGGCCCTGACACCTTCCATTCTGCCTCCAAGTTTTGCTGCCCTAATCCTAGTCCTAGACTTGACTAGGTACTTCTGAGTAGGACAGTAGTCCAACTGCTCTTTCAGCTCTTAGCCGTATTGAGCCTGAGGCCAAGGGACTAGACTAGCAGGTCCAGAGACTTACATACAGCTCCAGGCTTGGAGTTTACTATCTTGGGCTTTAACCAGCAGCAGGCCTAGCGCTTTGCAGCTATTATAATTTTCAGCTTTGACCAGCAGTGAGCAGCAGCAGGCATCTGGTAATATTACTGCTCCTGAACAAACTTCAAACCTCAGACATTCTCAGGATCCTTGGCCTTTGACAATGGCTAATACCACACTGCATTTCCACTGGCTGGAAAATGAGTATTAGTCCACTTATTTATGGAGAGAAAAGAGGTGAGACAAGGGTCCTGGTAGTCCTTCATGAATGTTCACAACAATCAGAGGCTTTCTGTGCAGCCACCAAGGAAGAGTTCTCCCTCTGGCCTGGATGAAATCACTGCAAGGTCATCAGAATTCACCACAACGCTCATCTTGCTCACAGTACTACTTACTTTCCAGTATCAGTGGGTGCTATCTAGAATGGTCATGATTGGAGCAAGTCTTCAGCTAAGGTTGTGGTGGTCCACTGCAGCTGCAGAGGTGTCTGCACAGTAGGTCCCAGAGTCTAAACAGCTGGCTGCCATGAAGGCAATGTGACTAGTTGCCCATAAGAGGCTGCTTTCCTGGCATGACCTCTGCCAGGCAAACCAGAGCAGGACCTGTTAAGTGTTTTAATCTTTCATAGAAAGTATCAATAGGGTGTGTACAATAAAGGCTTAACAAAATTTCAACACGGAACCAACGTTTATAGTATAGTTCTTATTTAACAGTGCTTACCTACTGCCTCAGTGTCCCATGGGGAGGTAGGTCCCTCTGATCTGCATTCTAGGAATCTTAAATTAATTGGACTCCCAACAGACTGTCCTTTTGTGATTGGGTGCCCTTTTCTGTTTTTGTTTTTTGTTTGTTGTTGTTGTTGTTTCCTTCTAAGATAGGCCTCACCATTCTATGTACCCTTGGCTGGCTTGGAGCTTGCTATGTAGCCCAAACTGGCTTCAAACTGACAGAGATCCACCTGTCGTTTACCCCGAGTGTTAAAGGGGTAATAAAGGGTTAAAGGCCTGTGCCACCAAGCCTAGCTTATGTGGCTATTTTGAGCATTACATTTATTTTGTATACAGGGTTCTGTTTTCATGTACGCCTGCAGTCTAGAAGATGGCGAAAGATCTTATTACAAATGGTTGTGAGCCATCATGTGGTTGATGGGAATTAAACTCAGGACTTCTAGAAGAACAGCCAGTGCTCTTAACCACTGAGCTATCTTTCCAGTCTGATCATTAAATTTTTGAAGCAATAAATCTGTTTTTTCATCTCAAAAAACTGCACTCCTCAATTTACACATAGCTGCAAAAAGCGGAGAGGCAATGGCATAATAAACAGAGAGGTACATGCTGAATTGTGGTACCATGTAACAGTACAGTTTCAAAGACCATTTTATGGATTTAAATATATTGTACAACTATAAATATTGGTGGACAGGGTAACAGCTCAACTGGTAGGTCTTTGTTTATCTTATACAAAGCCCCAAGATTCACCCTCAGTATTGCATAAACCAGGTGTAGTGGAGCACACCTGTAATCCCAACAATTTAGAGGTGGAAGTAGATTTATAAATCAAGATCATCCTTAGAGTTCAAGCCCAGCCTGGGTTATTTAAGACTCTGTCTCAAAAGAAAGGTGGGAGGTGCTCTTCCAGAGAACTCAAGTTTAATTCCCAGCACTCACAATGCAGCTCAAAACTCTCTGTGACTCCAGTTCCAGGTAATCTAACACACTCTTCTGGCCTCTAAGAGTTCTTGGGTTTCCCAGGCTGGTCCTGAACTCTGTGAGCTCCAGCTATCCTCCTACCTCAGTGTCCCAAGTAGTTGGACCACACCCATCAGCACTGCAGCTATTGATCTCTAGAACTATGTATGGGACCCAGATTCCTAATTCTCCATCACAGCCAAGCAGGATGGAATGGACTAGGAAGTGTCAAGCTAAGATTGTGTTGTGAATTGTATTACTGGTATCGGTCATGGGAGCATCAGTTACTTTTGTCAATGCCCAGACCTGAGGGTCAGTGTAGGAATAATGTCTATACACCCATGCTCAAATCAGCATCAGAGTCTCCAACTCTTTTCTTCTCTTTTCTTTTTTTGTTTTTCTGTGTTTGTCTGTGTTGCAGCTCTGACTATCCCGGAACTCACTGGTCTCAAAATCACATAGATCCACTTGCCTCTGCCTCCCAAGTGCTGGGATTAGAAACAATACAGAGACTCTCTGACAGAGAAATAAACAGAATGTGGTGTACATGCACTTTGGAATGTTTAGCCTCAAAAAGGAAGGGAATTCTGACATGTTGAATTATGACATGGATGAATCCTGAATATAACAAAATGCCATAGACTATATAATACATACAACAGAAATTCACATCTCCTTTGGAGGTTGAAAAGTCCAAGATGAAGCACTGTTTCTGAAATGGTGTTCATATGTGCCTGCAAGAGGAAGGCTGTCCTCACACAGCCAGAGATCAAGAGGAAAATTTTGTGAAGCTTCTTGTACAGGGGTATTAATCTCTTCTTTGTTGGATTTAATCACTTTCATAAAGAATTTCTCAATACTACAAACGAAGACTGGGTTTCAACACAAATTTTGCAGAGGACATTCAAACCATGGCAAAATGCAATTAACTACTTCCCTCATTGCTGTCACCAAATACCCAACAAGTAACTTAACAGAAGGATTCATTTCCGCTTACAGGTATGGCAGCAAGAACATGAGACAGCTGGGAACACCAAGCAGAAGATGAATGATGGTGCTCAGTTCACTTTCTCCCTTTCATTCAGTCTGGGACCCCAGTCCATGGGAATGGCAGTACTCACATTTGGGGTGGAGCTTCCCTCCTCAGATAAACCTTTTTATCTATCTATCTACCTACCTACCTACCTACCTATCTATTTTTATGTGTATGGTTGTTTTGCCTGCATGTATATCCAGAAAAATGCATCAGATTCCCTGGAACTGGAGCTGCAGATGGTCATGAACTGTCATGTGGATGCTAAGAATCAATCCTATGTCCTCTGCAAGAGCAGCCAGTGCTCTTAACCACTGGCTCTCCAGCCCAGTGGTTAAAAACCTTTTTGGGAAACATCCTCATAGACACACCTAGAGGTATATTTCCATGGTGATTCTAGATCCCATCAACCTGATGATCGAGATTAACCAATGTGCATTTATTATGCTAGGTGAACAAGCCAGTCCTAAGAATAGTGCCAACAGATCCTATAAGGTATGCAGACTCACAATCAAGACTTTATAGGGATGGTGGTTATTGAGCTAGAAAGAATAGGAAGAATGAGGAGCTGGGGTTTAATAGGAACAGTTCTACTTTAAGATGAAAAACATCTAGAAATGGATGCTGGCGATAGTTGCATAGCACCATGATTGTACTTAATGCTACAGAACTGTACACTTAAATGTTAAGTGTTGTATGTACTCTGGCATAACATAAAAGAATTTAAAGAGATCTGGGTATGAATTTCTCTCCAAGCATCAGTAACTATTCAGAGAAATCACAACCATCAGGGAAACAGCTGCATTACTGTTTATTGAACTTTACCTTGCTTACAGTGACAAATAAGATTATCTACTGTCTGAGTCTGATGCTGTCTCTCTAAACACAAGATTTCAACACTAACACATACATTTCCTCCCTCTGTAATTTTAAGGCATCTTTGAATCACAAAATTTAGTCAGATGATGTCCTGAATGATGGATTCTGATCTCTCCCGCTGTGGGTGGATTTCCCCAGACCTCATCCATGGTGTATCTGACATCACTTCCCCAGAGAGGCCAGGTAGACATACCAGAACAGAGCTGCTATGTTGGCAAAGAGCACCCGGAACTGCCAAAAGAACAGTCATCAGCCCATGGTGAGTGGGAATCTTGACCACATCCCTCACACATCAGTCACCCAAGATGAAATTCATCCCTCCAACTGTCTGTTGCTTGATCTATCTTACCCCCCACACACTACTGAATGTCCTGAGCTTTCAGTTGGATTTGGAAGGATCCAGCAGAGGTAGGAGTACAAATAAATCATCCTCTCCTAATAATGTTCTTACTGTGACTTGGCCTCAGCCCAGTATACACCACTGTCCCAATACCTAATCATCTGGACTTACCCCACCTCAAAGCACCTTCAGTCAGGTGCTGTCTCTTCCAGGCAGACAGTTCTGTGACAGTACCAATCTGTTCCTGTCTTCCTAATTATGAGTCTTTGGCACTAGGGCATGAAGCAGTGCTTAACAATACTTGCTGCATAACCTCCCTTCCCCTTAAACATTCCTCTGCAACTATCTAAAATTAGAATCTTAACCCCAACCTCATAGCCCTGCTTGGAAGCAATTTTCTGGCCTCTTCATTCCTCAACCCTCCAATCCCTCTCTACCTTTCCAGGATGCCTTAGGGTCTGTGGCCCTCATGTATACACTGGGAAGGTCTTTCTTCGCTATCTCTTTGTGACTCTGAGTGTAGGTTCTAGTACTATGAGCACAACTGTCCCAGGCCCATACTAAAAAGGTTTGGTCTCTACCCCAAAACTTTCTTTACTTCCTTCCAAACCTGTACTCACCCTTTTCTTGCTAGAGAGGCCAAGCAGTCTTGCTCATTCATGTTAGCTCTCTGCAATCACAGAGAAAGGGCTTCCACATAAGCACTACTCTGCACTCATCCAGGGGAACCCCATTTTTTCCACCTCTTAAGGTGGCTCCAGAAGACTCTCTTTGGGGACCTGAATGTCCACCCATTCCAGAGGGATGTACATAACATAGTCTTGTAAACATGACACTTTCTCTGACCTCAAGACTCCTGGCTTCCTGGCCATTTCTTTCCATCTTCAAATGTCTCAGGAACATTTTCCAGACTTGTGATTTGTTCTCTCTCCTCTTCCCGGGCTGACATGGAATTCCTGGTCCTCCTGCCTCTGCTTTCAGAGTGAAGGATTACAGGCCCTAGCATGCCTAGCTTGAGTTGTGTGCTTCCTACTCATTCTCCAAAGCAATCTAGCTTTAGCTCCTCATCCATCCCAATATGATAAACCAGATACTTGTTGGGTTTTCCGTTTTGGTTTGGTTTGGTTTTAATTTCCTACTATTTCTCCTAGGGTTGACCAGCCCTTTGTTATAGTCTAAATATTTGCTGGTTTTCTCCTACTTTGTGGTCTGTGTGATGTATGTATACATATGCAAATGTCAGTGGTAGGTATATGTGCATGTTAAGTAATACATGTGTAGATATGAAGTGAGCATGGGTGGGTGCTATATTTATGTGTGTGATATAAAGTGAGGCCAATATATGGAATGATGTGTATGTAGTATGTATGGACTTGTGTGTATAGTATGCTGTCTCATTCATTAATTCTCTCTTCCCTTCCCTGTGTATGTGTGCATAATGTGATGGTCTGTGTATAGAGTGTGGTCTACATGGTATGTATATTTGTAGTATATACAGTGTATGTATATGCACACTGGACAACCCCACCCCCTTCTTCTACCCAATGGGGATTCTTTGTTGACCCTACTCTGTTCCTCCTTCTTCAGTGGCCCCTAGTTCGTGAGCTCCCTGTAGGAAATATGCTTAATAGAGAACAGAAGAGGGTTAGGTTCCTGGCATAAACTAAGGCTGGTTATCCAAGAGAGGTCTGTTTGGAAGGATGGCCATGGTTGGCAACTTGGATGTCATAAGGTTCCCCATCTTTTCTTCTTCAGTGTACACAGACCTAGCTCCTGGGTTTGAAACTTGGCAGAGGTATCTAGTGCCAATTCTTGGAAAAACCCTGATGTCATGGTCAGGGTAGAACCAGACCCAGAGCAAGAAAAAGAATGCCCTGGGGGAAGGAAAAGTCTGCATCTCTGAGGGCCCTTCTCCCCTAGAATTCAGCAGAATCCTGTCACTCATTGTGTAGAATTACTGGGCTGTGAATCCTTCCAATTGCAGAGAAGTCTTAGGAAAACATAGGCGATGAGTCTGGCACAAGGACAGGTGGTCTATAGCAACCTGAAGCAGTGCACAAGTGATAGCATCTGAGGAACACTGAACCAGCTGGGTAGTGGTGGTGCATGCATCACTTGAGAGAGGCAGGGAGATCTCTGTAAGTTCAAAGCCAGACTGTTCTACAGAGCAAATTTCAGGACAGAGAAGGCTACACAGAGAAACTCTGTCTCGAGAAACAAAACAAGCAACAAAATAACAAAACAAAAAAAGCCTCTCGAAACCCCTGACTACTCTTTTCCTGTGTTCTCCACTGCTCAGTGGTCACCCATCTGAGGATGGTTCACCCATCCTTCAGCAGGCAGTTTCCACAGCAGCACCTGTGTGCCTACAAGCACTGAAATTCTCCCAGTTATCCCTAAGGGGCCTTCTCTTTGACTAGCCAGCTCCTTGAAGACCCTGTTTATGCCAGGATCTTCCTACTTACCTGCTCTACTTCACAGTTGCCTGCTGCCCTGTATCTGCCCATTCAGCTGCTCCCCGAGTCCAATCAACCCAGAATGTTTCAGTTACTAGAAAACACTTGAATTTGCTCAATGGGGATGAAACAGCTGCATAGGAGTCCCTGTGTAGTTTTGCAGCGATGAATCCAGAGTTCATGGACACTGAGCAGGAGTGGACCAGAACTCCAGAAACAGGGGAAAACATGGCTTGAGAGTACTACCACTTGTTAGAAAAAAATGACAAAGACCTTCAGTGAAGACAAAGCAAGCCTCACCTGCAGGGGCACATAGTTGATGTTAATGAACTGCAAGGGTGTCCACATCCTCCAGTTCATTTGCAGTGCAGGCCAGAAGCCACTCCTCATCTTGGCGGCAAAGGCACTGACATCCTTCCCCTGCCAGGAAGATAAGGGAAACTATAAGCAGTTCCTCCAGCCATAGCAAGTGTAATGTGGCACCTTGACCTTGACAGTGATTTGTAAAACCTGTTTATATTATAAAACACACCTGCATTCACTATCCTGCAACTATTCAGGTGGAAATCTTCAGTTACAACACCTCAGTGGCAAACTGCCTCTTGCACTGCATGGTGTCTGTCCCAATTAGCTCCATATAACAATCTGATGATGACTTGCGCTGTGGCCAGACTGAGGGCTCAGTTATCAAGGCTTTCCACATTAACTGCCAAACTTGTCAATTTTTAAAAGATGACACCCACGAAATGTTATCTGAAAGAATGAATGTATTAAGAGTAACCACATTGGCTAGGTGGTGGCCGCGCAGGCCTTTAATCCCAGCACTCAGGAGGCAGATGCAGGCAGATCTGAGTTCTGAGTTTGAGGCCAGCCTGGTCTACAGAGCAAGTTCTAGGACAGCCAGGAACTACACAGAGAAACCCTATCTTCAAAAAACAAAAAAAAAGCAGGGCGGTGGTGGCACATGCCTTTAATCCCAGCACTCGGGAGGCAGAGGCAGGCGGATCTCCGTGAGTTTGAGGCCAGCCTGGTCTACAAGAGCTAGTGCCAGGTCAGGCTCCAAAAGCTACACGGAGAAACCCTGTTTCGAAAAACCAAAAAAAAAAAAAACCCAAAAAAAAACAAAACAACAACAACAACAAAAAACGAGTAACCACATTGAAAAGAATAGAAGCACCTGCCTTCGCATAGTTATTTTTTAAAATACTGTAAAATTATGGCAGTGGTGGCGCACTTTAATCCCAGCACTTAGGAGGCAGAGGCAGGCAGATCTCTGTGAGTTTGAGACCAGCTGGGTCTACAAAGTGAGTTCCAGAACAGTCAGGGCTACATAGAGAAACCCTGTCTTGAAAAAAAAAATTATGGTGATTAAGACAATCTGTAAGCCATAGTCAAAAACTAAACAAAATGAAAATAATACAAAAACCAAACAACATGCAATAAAAGTGAAAATCTAAGAAAAGAACCAAGTCTAAATAATGGCCTGAATGTATAAAAGTACGAAATTATTTTGAAATACTGGAGATTTCAGTATGTGGGAGACAATATGCAACGTAAGTGCAAAATGGAAACAGAAGTCTATTCCCTGTAAACAAAAACAAAACTCAAAAGATAGAAGGGAAAGTATAGATTATTTTTCTTGGTGTCTTATCAAGACGTATCAAACATGGGCTAGATTGCTGAGACCCAGGCCAGGTGGCTTTCCCTGAAGCCCTGAAGTATAAGAACACAGTTCTTTCTCTAAAATCACAGAACCAGTAATGGCCTAGGGCCTGGGGTTAGGGCCTTGGGGAAGCTACGGCTCTGGATTCTGAGAAACTAATTCTTTCCACCTAAAGGGGCTATGGTTGTTAGTCCCAAGGCTGCTTTGTGCTCTGTCTGTGACACTCTGTCTCATTCCTCCCCCCAACACCAAAACCTGTATATAAGTTGTGGTACTCCTTAATAAACTTGCTCGCATGAGCTATCTGCTTATGAAGGACCTCTTGGTCCCAATTTTCCTATCTTCTTTATTGTCTCTTCCCTGATCCTCCCCCTTATGACCCTGTTACTTATGAACAACCTGCTGGTACAGATCAGAGGCTAAGAGCACTGCTTCTCTACCAGAGAAGCAACCACATGGAGGCTCACATTGTAACTCTAGTTGTAGGGGATCCAGTGTCCTCTTCTGGCTTTCATGGGCACCAAGCAAGCATATGACATACATACAGGCAAAACACTCATACACAAAAATACAAACATCAAAAACTGGAAGGAAAAAAACACACACAATCACTAGAAAGTATTAAGAATATTTATACTATCTTCCTATCAGAGAATCCAAAGGGGGAAGAGTAGCAGAGCGGAATACGAAGTTTTAAAATTTCTGTGTGGAAATACAAACACACACACTTTATTTATACAAGCTACATTTTACCTTTATATAGACATTTTAACTTATATGAAAGTTTGAAACACCTAAAAAATAAGAAACTTACTTGCTATTTGTATTCATGAAAAAGGACTGTTATTCTTAATATATCCAAACACACAAGTTAATGTAAGAAAAAATGGCATGATGGTACACATCTGTAATCTCAGTACTTGGGAGTTAGTGGCAGGAGGATTGAGAATCTGAGGTCATCCTTAGCTACATAGCAAGTTCAAGGCCATCCTAGGCTACACAAAACCCTGTCTCAAAATGTACCCTCCCATGGGGCTGGAGAGATGGCTCAGAGGTTAAGAGCACTGGCTAGTCCTCCAGAGATCCTGAGTTCAATTCCCAGCAGTCACATGTTGACTCACATCCATCTTAATGAGATCTGGTGCCCTTTTCCGGCCTGCAGGCATACATGTAGGCAGAACACTGTATATATAATAAATAAATATATCAAAAGAATATATACAGCGAGATGGCTCAGCAGGTAATGGTACTTGCTGTTAAGCATGATGACCTGAGACCCACATAGTGGAAGGAAAGAACCAACTCTTCTGATCTCTACACACATCCTTTAGTACATACATGCCCATACACAAAATGCACTCAGAGAAATCAGGGAAACGGTATTTGCTGGACATGACAATGCTATTGAACACATCAACACAAAGTAGCTTTGGCAACATGTATAAGACACAAACACAATCAAGCCAGGAAATCACAGTATAGAGTTACTGGAAATTAATGGCTGCTGGGAAGGGAAAGTCAGTTGAGTTTTTTTGGTTTTTGGTTTCTTTTCAGAGATGCAGTCCCTGCGAGGTCTATATCCATGCACATACAGGCAGTACTAAGTAAACACAGTAGGTTTTTAAAAAGAACACATGAAGTCAGGCAGTGATGGCACATGCATTTAGTCCTAGAATGAGAGGCAGAGGCAGGCAGATCTCTGTGAGTTCGAGGCCAGCCTGGTCTACAAGAGCTAGTTCCAGGACAGCTAGGACTGTTACACAGATATCTCGAAGAAAAAAAAAAAAGAACACATGAAGTTGGGAAGGAAAAGCAGTGTGGGAACAGGGGTGGTTGTGATCAAAAAACATTAGATTCATGTATGAAATTCTAAAATAACTAGAAAGGAAGGAAGGAGGTAGAAAAGGAAGGAAGGAAGGAAGGAAGGAAGGAAGGAAGGAAGGAAGGAAGGAAGGAAGGAAGGAAGGAAGGAAGTTAAAAGCAATACAAGTTCAGACCTTGAGGCCCACCCTAGAAAGGAGGCTACCAATAAACCTGTTAACTGGAGATAGAGCAAATACCAGAAGAAACACCCACCTCCAACAAGTTAATGATGAAGAAGAACAGCAGCAGAAAAGCTGGTGCAAAGAGCAGGCGATCCAGAAGGAGCCTCTTGACAATGGCCAAGGGAACCTCAGGAGGGATCCAGTACTCCATGAAGAGGTAGAAATAGTGACTCAGTGGACCTGTGACAAAGAATCTGGAGAACCACAGGGGTTTGAGCAGGAGTGCAGTTCTTTCCACATTTCCTTCTTTGGTCCAGCCTCACACCAAGATTCACCTCAGATCCTAAGCTCTCTTTTCTTTCCCCAAAGTATTTACTGACCACACAAATTTGTATAGACCTCTTTCAATCAGTTTCAGGCTATCTTTCTGCCTGAAAAGACCGAAGTTACTTTGTCAGTTCCTGTACTTGGTCGGCTGGCAGTCATGATGATGGTCCTGGCTAAGATATATGTCCAGCTGACTCCTCTGTATTCCAGGCCATTATGTTACCTGTCCACATCTGTGCCCTCAGGCCTAACAGGCTCTAAGAAGTAAACAGACATAACCCAGTTTGGCCAACTGTGAGCCAAGACCAGAAGTGAGTTTCACAAAGCACAATAATACAGGGGGGGGGGGGCAGGAACCAGGGTCTTTCAATTCCAACAACCAAAGTCTGTAAAGAAGGTTTTCAATTGGACTGTGGGCTATAGTAGGGCAAACAACTGAAGTCTTTGGCAGACTAATACCTAGTGAGAGGATTAAAGTGCCTTAGCTGATCTTGTTACTTGACAAAGTATGGGAGATATGGCTTTATAAACATTATAGTAAATTACTCAAATTATTATTCTTGGAAACTTTTATGAGATTAAGACTGAGTCTCAGGCCGGGCAGTGGTGGCGCACGTCTTTAATCCCAGCACTCGGGAGGCAGAGGCAGGCAGATCTCTGTGAGTTCGGGCCAGCCTGGTCTACAAAAGCTAGCTCCATGACAGGCTCCAAAGCTACAGTGAAACCCTGTCTCGTAAAAAAAAAAAAAAAAAAAAAAAAAAAAAAAAAAAAAAAAAAAAAAAAAAAAAAAAAAAAAAAAAAAAAACAAAAAAAATCAACAAAACAAAACAAAAAAAAAAAAGACTGAGTCTCAGTAGAGTACTTCCCAAGCATGCCAAGGAACCTTGGGTTTGATTCCCAACACTACAACAAACAACAACTAGGTGTTGTGGTACACAACTATAATCCCAGCATTCAGGAGACAGAGGCAAATGGATCAGAAATTCAAGCGATATACGAGACACTCTCAGTATGTCTTTCTTACACACACACACACACACACACACACACACACACACACACAGTTTCTGATTATTTATTTTAAGTTTATTTATTTATTGCTTGAGACAATGTCTCACTCTAACTCTGTCTGACCTGAAACTCACTACATAGATAAGGGTGGCCTCTCAAGTACTGGGATCAAAAACATGTACTATCACGCCCAGCTAAATGATGACAATAAGTGATGTCTAAGTGGAGACATACATGAAGTTATGAGTTTAATTCTACCACACACACACACACAAAGGATTTTTTGTTTTTAATCATTCTAACTGGAAAGACTTTCGAATCATCTAGCCATCTTATTAGTGCTGGCCAAAGAGCTCAGGGAGGATTGTTTTAAAGAGAGATCTCCCGACATAGCAAGACCAGGTCTGGAACTTGTGGCAATCCCACACTGCCTCGGCCTCCAAAGGGCTAGAGCTACATCCAGTCTCTGATGCTCTTTTTGTTTTGTTTTGTTGTTTTGTTTGAGACAGGTTCTCACTATGTAGCTCTGGCTGTCCTAGAACTCACTATGTAGACCAGGCTAGTCTCAAACTCACAGAAATCCACCTGTCTCTGCCTCTCAAATGCTGGAATTAAAGGAGTGTGCCACTATGCCCGGCTCTCTGGTGTTTCTTAAAGAATTAGTTTCTCTTTTGGTTTTTTAATTTTATTTTCTAGTTTCTGTGCATGGATGTTTTGCTTGAAGGTATGTCTGTGCGCATATATGTGTCTGGTGCTTTATGACGTCAGAAGAGGTCATCAGATCCCTTGGAACTGGAGTTAAAGATGGTTGTGATGCTGTGTGGGAACTGGGAATCAAACCTGGGCTTTCTACATGAACAGTCAGTGCTCTTCACAGCTGAGCCATCTCTCCAGCCCCAGAATTAGGTTTTCAAATCAAAGTATTCCAAAGCCTTAATGCTGGCAGCCAGCTTTGCTGTGTTCAGTCTGCAGAAGTGAGCCAGCTCTTGGTGGCACTTACCCATAAACTAAATATCGGAGAAGCCCTCTGACATCTAGACTTTGAGAGTCTTTTTTCTGTCTCTTCTCAATCATCTGGGCCAGAAGGTTCCCAAGGGCTGACAAAATGCCACTGTGGAGGAATAGGATCAGAAATGAGTAACAGACACAAAGGCATGCCTATCCTGCATGGCAACAACAGAGCTGCTGTGAGACCTTGCTATGGATCGTGGCATGAGTCCTCACTAAAGCAGCTTGCAGGTAAAGCCCCTGAAGGTCTCTACAGTACAACCTAAAACCAGAAACACAAGTGAGCACAGTGAGAGCCCCACCTGTTGGACTGCATGCCCTCCAACTTCCCACTGCTGCTCCATTGAAGGCATGGCTGTAAAGGGCAAGACTAAGGATTCTCATGAGAGCACTTCTGTAGTTGACTACAGTCCATGGGCTGACATCTATATGCAGTTTTTAAAAATGTTTGAAATGGGGCAGAAGTCATCAGTGATTTTTCTTTTTCTTTATTTTTCTTTTGGGGAGGGGTGCAAAACAAACCAAAAAAACCTGCTAGACAAATTCTAAAAGAGCTGTAACACTTCTATAGTATTTCTGTGTAAATTTTCACTCCTAAACTAAAATTTCTGGTAAAAAGACAGGATCAGTCACTTCTTAAAGTTGAGTCTTAGTTTCTTTTCCTATGTCTGTGATGATACCTGTCAAAAGCAACTTAAGAGAGCAATGTTTATTTAGTTCACAGTTCAAGGGTACAGGCCATGGTGGCAGCAAAGTTAAGGCAGCAGGAGGTTGAAGCACCTGGTCACAGCACAAACCAAAATCAAGAAACAGAAAGAATGAGCCGGGTGTAGTGGTACACACCTTTAACCCCTTAATCTCAGCACCCACGAAGCAGAGACAGGCAAATCTCTGTGAGTTCTAGGCCAGCCTGGTCTACAGGGGAGTTCCAAGACAGTCAGGGCTACACAGAGAAGTCTTACCTCAAAAAAAAAAAAAAACAAGGAGAAAAAGTGTAGCATGTCTAATAAAAAAACCAGAGACAGACATTGGGGTTCAACCTGACATTCAGAAAAGCAAAACAGCCAGTCACTGGCTCTTACCTCTACCTCAGTCCAAAATGGTGATCTGCTTCCAGGAATCCTCAGAATGAGACTGTGTCTGAGAGCTGTCTTATATTCCTCTCTAGTGCTGAGATCAAAGGCATGAACCACTATCACCCAGTTTCTATAGCTATCTAGTGTGGCTACTGGGATTAAAGGTGTGTGTCACCACTGCCTGGTCTATAATGCTGACCAGTGAGGCTGTTTTACTCTCTGATCTCCAGGCAAGCTTTATTTATTAAAATGCAAATGAAATCTCACTACGAGAGAGAGACAGAGCCATAGACAATGTATGCTGCTCAGCTAGCTTCAAGTCAAGGATCCCAAGCAGGAATGATGCCACCCATAGTGGGCAAATCTTCCCACCTCAATTAAGGTAATCAAAACAACCCCTTACTGGCATGCATAAAGGCCCATCTCCCAGGTGATTCTAATTTTTATCAAGTTGACAATTGCCATTAACTATCACAAATCTATAAGCTGTCTTCTAAAAACTATAAAATCCCTAATTTTTAGTGTGGATCATAAGGACCGTTTTGACCCAACCCTTGGTTACCTCTTCCCATCCACACTCCCTTTTCATTGTCTCCACCTGCACAGTCCTCTTGACCCCTCCAACATGCACTGAGCTCCTCCCTCAAAACTTCTGCACTGTGAACTACTACTTCTCTTCTGTGTGCTTCTGATCAATGTCAACAACACAAAAAAACTTCCCTAACTAACATATTTATCTGCCTTTGTTGTTATTGTCTATTTATCTGCCTTTTTTGTTGTTGTTGTTGTTGTTGTCTAGTTCTTCTTAGCTCCGTGAGAGAAAAGGCCTAGATATCTATTTTAACCACAGCAATATGTCCAGCACACAGGTAATACTATGAAAAGCTAAATTAATAGAGAACAAACATAAAATTCGCTAATAAAAATTAACAGAAACCGGAATATTTAAGAAATCGAACGATGTAGATCAAAGGGCAAAGGGCAGAGCTCACCAGCAACAGTGCTTAGCACTCAGGGTTGGAATGGTTGTCCCTGGCTCCCTGGTATTCACAAGACTCAAACTGCAAGGGCTACTTACTGCTTGGGACCCAATACATAAACAGCATTTACTGGCTAAGCAGAATTTTTGGGCGCACCTTGACGCAGGACTTTGTAACTCACATTTCTCCTGGCTCTCAGTCTCCCTCATTCTAGGACTTTAATACAGTTCCTCATGTGGTGACCCCAAACCTACTTCATAACTGTAATTTTGCTACAGTTATGAATAGTAAATAACTGATATACGACACCTGTGAAAGGGTCGTTGCCCCCACAAGGGATCACGGCCCTGCCCACAGGTTGAAAACCACTGCCTCACAGGCTGTAATTGCGCAGCCTGATCTGCCGGCGCCCCTTCCTTTACACTGCCCTGCGCGAGTCCCTCTCTACCGGCGCCCGTCCTTTCCACTCCTCCTCCCCGTGTGAACCCACCTGCTGACGGCTTTGGTAAACACCGGATACAGCTTTAGGAGCAGCAAGTATTGGGCGAGCGCTCGCCGCGGAAGCGACCCGAACTCGGATTCCGCGCTCGGTCTTGACGTAGCTGGTGCCATCGCCGTCCCAGCTCTAAGTAATCCCGGGCGCTCACCGAACAGCGGGCCATCAGGCATCCGGCCCAGGGCACCGGGCACAGGGCGAGGACGACCTGACATTTCCTAACCTCCCACAGCCCCCAGCGCGCCCGGCCGACCCCGCCGTGCGCGCAGCCTGCCGCCACATATTTTCCCCCGGTCCCTATGCCCCACCCTCCGTGCTCTGGGGCCGATTGGAGAGCCAAGGGCGGGGTGGGGTGGGGCGGGTCCTATGCCACGTCTGCCCAACGCCTGAGAGCCATGCCTTCTCATTGGCCGGAGCTTTGATCTCGCGGGAGTAGATGAGAGCGCGCCAAATTTTCCCCGGAGCGTGAGGAAACTTGTGAGCGGCGCAATGGTCCTCAGGAACAGCGGACGTCGGCACGCCGAACCGGGCGCGGACAGCGAAGGCAGCCGGTGAGAGCCGGCGTCCTGTTGCGAAGGCAGTGGTGGCAGCTGCGGCGGGAGCCAGCTTGAGCGGGTGCCGTGTCGGGTGGAGCGGCAGTGTGGGCGCGCGGGCAGCCTGGGCGGGTAGGGCGGACTCCCGCCTTCACCTTGTGTGTTTCTGTAGCTTTATCGAGATGCTAACTCACTTCGTAGCCCAGGCTGCATCTCTAGACGTATTTGTGCCTGATATATGACTTTACTATAGGAGAACGTCTATTTTCATCAAACAAGGAGGGAACAGGGAACCAAAGAAAGATTCTGTCTAGTCCAGCTTAGCGAACCAAATCACTTTGTTTATTGGGATTCTCAGAGAAACCTCAGTTACTCATAGGCACCTGCACCACCAAAAGTCCCAACACTCGCCGGGCGGTGGTGGCGCACGCCTTTAATCCCAGCACTCGGGAGGCAGAGCCAGGCGGATCTCTGTGAGTTCGAGGCCAGCCTGGTCTACAAGAGCTAGTTCCAGGATAGGTTCCAAAGCTACAGAGAAACCCTGTTTCGAAAAAAAAGTCCCAACACTCATGCATCAGCAGGAGATTAGAGTACGGTGACAAAAGAAACAGATGTGTATCTCTTATGTTGAGATTGGTAACACTGTCTAGTGGCAGAAACAGTTGGGTTCGCTGTGAGACGATTCTGATGTATCAGAATGGGAGCCCTAGTTGAGCAGAAACCCTTCCAAAAACTGAGTAGTGTTAGAGTGTTTTCCTAGCATATGTGTGAAGCCTTGGGTTTGATGTACAACATCTCCATGGCAGCTATGGTAATTGATCTGGACCAGCAGGTAGTTCAGTGACAGGTTCCTGAGAAAGCGATGACCGGGGATGAGAAGATAAGAAAGTTCAAGATCAGGACGTCTCCTGCAATCTGATGGCTCACGTGAGCAAGTTTATTAAGTACAACATCAGCCAGGCGGTAGTGGTACACGCATTTAATCCCAGCACTAGAAACAAATGAATTTCTCTATAAAGTTTGAGACCAGCCTGGTCTACAGAGTGAGTTCCAGGACAGCCAAAGCTATACAGAGAAATCCTGTCTCCAAAAAAAAAAAAACAGTACAGCATCTAATATACAGGTTTGGGGGGAGGGGAATGGGGCAGTGTCACAGAGCACACAGCAGCCTTGAATTGACAACCTTAGACCCTTTAGGTGGGAAGAGTTGGTTTCTCAGGATCTGGAATCACAGGCTATTACTTGCTCTACCAAGTTCACCCCTGGTTTACAAAAGTAGCTATGTTCCTTTTCCATACATCAGGGCCTCAGGTAGAGCCTCAATCTAACCCTCCTGTGCTGGCTGCTTCATGTCCATGATGCCATGAAAAGGCACATGAGGTGAGCAGTGCTCTTCGACTGTTCTGTTTATGCTGTATGTCAGTTTAGGGGTGAGAGGTATGACATAACTTATCTACCTACTGTCACAGCTGCATGTGACGGGTTTCTCTGTGTAGCCCTGGCTGTACTGGAATTAGTACTATAGACCAGTCTGGCCTTGAACAAAGAGATCCTCCTGCCTCTGCCCCCAAGTTCTGAGATTAAAGGCATTCACTGCTGGTATTTGTTTGTTTTTTAAGCTAGAAATGGAATGCAACCTCACACATGAAAAGACATACTATACTACCAAGCTATATCACCAACCAAGGACATGCCCTTAATCATTCAACTTTGCCAAGTACTTGATAACCCTAGACCAGATGGAAAGCTGTTATTAAAAATAATAATAGGCAGGCAGTAGTGGCACACTCCTCTAATCCCAATACTGAGGAGGCAGAGGGAGGCGAGCCTCTGTGAGTTCAAGGCCAGCCTGGTCTACAGAGCAAGTTCCAGGATAGCCAGGGCTATACAGAGAAACCCTGTCGAAAACTCAAAATAATAATAATAATTAAATAGCATTTAGAAACTTTCTTGTTTATATTCACGCACAACCAGCTCCTTAATTCCTCCCAGATATATCCCTCTCCAACTTCAAGACCATATTTTTTTGTTGTTGTTGTTATTTTGTTTTTCCAAACAGGGATTCTCTGTGTAGCCCTGGCTGTCCTGGAACTCACTGTAGACCAGGCTGGCCCCAGACTCACAGAGGTCTTCCTGCCTTTGCCTCCCAAGCATTGGGATTAAAGGGGTCGTACACACCACGACCTGGCAAGGTTCCCCCCCCCCCTTTTTTTTTTTAAATAACCCAGTTTGAGCTGCCTATGTACTCCTGGATATGGCGGCAAATAACAACTTTTAATTTATACTTATACTATATATCCTGTATGCTTTATGTGGATTAGCTCAATTAATCCTTGCAGCAATCCTATGAGGAAAGCTTGTCTCCTTGGGGCTGTAGGCAACGGTAAAGAGTGTGAGCTTTAAATACACCTGTCTCTTTTTTTCATTGAATGAGGAAATGTGTGGTACTCCTCAGAGATGCTGTTATGAAAGTGAACTGAGTTGTATCCTCAGAGTGCTTTGATACTGTGTGTAGTAATGTGTAAGCCGTTGTCTTTGTTACGTTCATCGTTGTTTTTCTATTTTTGTACTATTGCTGAATAAAAAGTAAGGTAGACAGCTTAGAGGAAAGCATATTGGGAGGAGATGGGTTCTGGATGAACAATTTTCTAGTCTACTTTACCATCAGGATGGTATTTAAAGGGCAGAGAGTTTTGTGCTCCTTAGAAGTAACACTTCATTCCACCCTGGTTTTAAAGAATATCTAGGTGCAGACTAAAACTATTTTTCCTAGCAAAGTCAGAAATAGTTTATGGTTTTAATTAGAGGTAAATCCAAGCAAGATGTAGTAGTGCACACCTGTAGTAGGCACCTTTGGAAGCAAGGGCAAGAAGATTATAAGTTTAAGGCCAGCCTGTGACTGTCTCAAAAAGAAGCATGGAGAGCTGGGGCATGGTGCTGCACACCTCTAATAGACCCAGTACTTGGGAGGTATAGGCAGATGAATCTCTGGCTTTGAGGCCAGTCTTCTCTACAGAAGTAGTTGCAAAACAGCCTGGGCTACACAGAGAGACCCTGTATTGAGAGAGAGAGAGAGAGCACATGGGAGTGTTAATCTTGAAGTAATTGTTGATTTTCACATACTTGTCAGAAATGCTGAAGATCCATATTGACCCAGTGATAACATGTAACCAGAGTGAAAGCTCAGTGTCACAGCAGCCAATTGTCATCAGTTAGATTGCACCAACTGCACTTTTACACATGTTTAGTTCTGTATTGTTTAGTCACATGTATGTTCATGACTTTATCACCACATTCAAGATACAGATGCGTGTCACAAGGATTTAGATGCTGGTTTTCATGACCAAGGCCATTCCTTCTCCCTCTCCCATGTCTGTCAACTGGTGATCTGTTCTCCATCTCTATAATTTTATTTTTTAAATGCTGTGTAAAATGTCACAGTGAGATGTGTAGTTTGAGATCATTGGTTTAATTCTCTGGTGATTTATCCAAGTTGTGTTTATCAATTTATTGCTGAGTATTCATATATGGATAAACTAAAATTACTCTTGGTGAGAAATATCTGAATTGTTTGCAGGTTTAGATTTTATAAATAATGGTGCTGTGATATTTGCATACAAATTTGTGAAATGAGATTTCATTTCTCTTACATAGAGCTTAGCCTTGCAGTTCTGAGCTTTGTGCAATTTTAATATCCCAAGAAGCAGCAGCATCCTGGTGTGGCTGCTGTTTTTTGTCACTGTCCTAGTAATAAAGTCAAATAGGTTGGGGTAGGGGATTGCCTTAGTTGTGTTTTTCCTATAAATGCTGGTTTTTTGGTGTTTTTTTTTTCCACTGAGCCTTCTGCCAACCTTGATGTTTTTTCAGGGACACACATACCATGCCATATCAGAAACACAGAGACATCAAGTATTGTGGCACATGCTTTTAATCCCAGCACTTGAGAAACAAGCAAGTGAATTGCTATGGGTTGGAGTCAGCCTGGTCTATGTAGTGAGACCCTGCCTTCTAAACAAAACAATAACAAAACACATAGAGGAAAGATAGGGCTCTAGAGTGGGAAATGTTGTGAATCGTAAGCCTGATTCTCTTCTTTTACTCAGGGATGATGGTCCCCCTTCCTCAGCCTCAGCACTTAAGCGTCTGGAACGGAGCCAGTGGACAGATAAGATGGACTTTAGGTTTGGTTTTGAGAGGCTGAAAGAGCCTGGAGAAAGGACAGGATGGCTCATCAACATGCACCCTGTAAGTATCTGAATGAACACTGTTCAGTCTTTGCTTCTAGTGCACCCATTCCTATAATCATCAATCTTGTCTAATGGATTAGTGATAGGGAAGAAGGAAGCCTCTGTCTGAGAAATCTACTTATTGGAAGTGCTTTTCCTTTCCTGTTTAACATGGAGGCCACGAAATGACCACCTTTGTAAGACCAAGATGAAAGCTATATTAGCCATCAGCAGAAAGCTTTCAAGAATTATTAAAGAGAAATTCAGAAAATCCCCACTGGGGAACCATTATAATGCCATTTTTATGAATGAGGCTGGTGGTGTTTGTATAGGGGCAAAATAAAGGACTAAATGCAAGGATTTTGTCTTTAGAGTTATCAGTTTCCCAAAGAGTGGCCCTGAAAGAGCTCTTGGGCTATGTAGAAGATAATGTGCTTATGTTCCATGGTTCTCCTACAGACTGAGATTTTAGATGAAGACAAACGTTTAGTCAGTGCAGTGGATTACTACTTCATTCAAGATGATGGAAGCAGATTTAAGGTAAGCCCTTGACCTAAGAAAACTAAAATCTACCTATGGCAAGTAAGTGATCTAAAATAAGGGCTATTCATTCACTCAGGGAGGAAATGGGAGGCTGCTGTGTGCAGTTACTTGCAACCTATCAAAAACATGGCCCCTATGAACTTCATCAGTCACATTTAAAATATCCTGAGGGAAGGTAGCTGAGGAGGTTGAATAGTGTTGCTTCATGGGTTCTTGCCCGAGAGAGATGTGCAGATCCAAATTTCATGTCTGCCGTATCGTTAAAGAGCTGTGAAAGGGCTGGCGAGGTGCCTCAGTGTTTAAGAACACTGGCTACTCTTCAGGAGATCCAGGTTCAATTTCCAGCAAGGTAGCTAACAGCTGTCTGTAACTCCAGTTCCAGGGAATCCAATGCCCTCTTTTATTGTCTGTGGTCATCAGATATACACTTGGTATATAGACATACATTCAAGCAAACATTCATACACATAAAATAAAAATAAACCTTTTTTTTTAAAAGCCCTCCAGGAAGTTGCTCATAGGTTGCAACTCTGAAATCTTTTTTCCCTTTTCTCTTCCTTGTCACATCTTTTTGGTGACTTTTATAGGTAGCCTTGCCCTATAAGCCGTATTTCTACATTGCATCCAGAAAGGTAAGTCTGTGCTTGGTAGAAATCAGTCAAATGATCTGTTCTTATTCTACCAAATGGATTTCAAAACTAAAATGGGTAAGTAAAAAGATAGATCATACTAATAAGAAATACATGAATTCTGGTCCTGATTTAGGGTTGTGAGAGAGAAGTTTCATCTTTTCTATCCAAGAAGTTCCAGGGTAAAATTGCAGAGTTAGAGAATGTCCCCAAAGAAGATCTGGACTTGGTGAGTATCCCCAGACCTTCCAGGGGCAAATGAGGCTGGTGTCCACACTGTCTATAGAAGACAGTTTTTCATGAGATAGAGGGTCAGGTCATTTACTGGGTAGTGGGACATCCTGGAGAATTAGAGATGGTGGTATTGCCTGTGCCACATGCAGAAGTGAGTGAGCTAGATGGTTTGACTTGTGTAAGTGTTTACCTAACAGTCTCATTAACTCATGAGCTGTCGTTTTACTTTAAAGCCAAATCACTTGGTCGGCTTGAAGCGGAGTTACATCAAGCTGTCCTTCCACACTGTAGAGGACCTTGTCAAAGTGAGGAAGGAGATCTCCCCTGCTGTGAAGAAGAACCGAGAGCAGGACCATGCCAGTGATGAGTACACAGCAATGCTCTCCAGGTAACTTTTCTTCCCATGAGCAAAGTGCTGGTTACTCCAGAATAACAGGTTGATACAGGCAGGAACTCTTCAGAGAAAATCCCTTAATGTTTGACTATGTGCAGACATTTTAGATGTTCTTTCTGTTAAATGAACACTAGCTTCCCAAGGCTATATTCTGTTTTGTGCTTTAGTTCCTCTTACATAAGAGGTAGACTTGTGGCTCTAAAATTGAGTTGCTGTAACAATGAGGATATTTTAGAGGGCTCCCTCCTCTACCACTTTAACAATCTACAAATGTTACCAAGTTTTTTGTTATATAGATGCCTTCTCCAGAGAATCTGGAGTATACAGAGAAATTTAAATGCAGAATACCAAGTACTATTATTTTTTGTTTTTGTTTTTCAAGACAGGGTTTCTCTGTGTAGCTTTGGTGCCTGTCCTGGAACTAGCTCTTTTTTTGTTTGTTTGTTTGGTTAGTTGTTTCATTTTGTTTTTCGAGACAAGGTTTCTCTGTAGCTTTGGTGCCTGTCCTGGAACTAGCTCTTGTAGACCAGGCTGACCTCGAACTCACAGAGATCTGCCTGCCTCTGCCTCCCGAATACTGGGATTAAATGAGTGTGCCACCACCACCTGGCTGTTATTAAATGTTTAGGCACATTAATAACAGAAAAGCAAGGTAAGAACAAAACAGAAGTCTTGGGTAATTAAATTTGCATGATTTTAGAAACACTGATCACAGCCTTTTGATAAAGAATCAATTTGAAAGCACATGCTTTTAATCCCATCACTCAAGAGGCAGAGGCAAATGGATCTCTGTGAATTCAAGGCCAGCCAGGGCTATTTAGAGAGACCCTGTTTCAAAAGAGACCTTATCTCAATAAGAAGCAAGGCAAGGACCAACACCCAATGTTGGCCTCTGTTCTCCACATGTGCATTATGGTATATATACACACACTAAAAAGAAAATAAAATGGAGTACACACCCCCCCAAAAATCAGTTTGAGACTTTGGACATTGCATTGTTTCCCCCAACTCCAGTCTTCTCTGGCGATGCCATACATTACTTTTTGGAGTATTTTAAGATGTAGTTTGTAACTGAATCTGTAGGAATCTGTGAACTGTCTTTGATAACTGTCATTTTCCTCTCAAACCATTCCATTTTGAGCTTAGAGTGATGGGTTGTATTGTTTTATTTAAATTGCTTGTGTATTTGTGTGTTACTGAGGATCAAACCTAGAGCCTTGTACATACCACTGACATTTTCCTTCTCTCCCTTCTTTAATTGGTTGGTTGATTGGATTCAGGTTTTCAAACTATAGCCCAGTTTGGCTTGGAACTCATGTAGACCAGGCTGGCTTTATATTTAAAGCTGTTGTCCTGCCTTAGCTTCCCAACTGTTAGGATATTTAGTGGCTATTCCAGTGAAAAATTTTCTACTTGGATATAAGACTATTATAGAAATAGTTGACATTATCTAGTCATTTATCCTTACACCAAACTGGATGCTTTATAATATTAATACTTTACTCCTGTCGGATAATCAAATTACTGTCAGCCTCATTTTCTTAATGAAGAATGGGGTGTTTTGCAAGGGTGGGCTACATCTGTTAATACTGCAGCTGTCCACAATCTCTATGGTGCCAATTCTGCTCCCTTCAGCTTTGCATGGAGCAACCTGCTAGTAGAGATGATGTGTTGGAAATATCCACACTGGGGACCGGGGGGAGGTCCTCACGACTATAGTGCAAAGTCTAACTTACGTCATGTAAAATGTACACATTTCCAGTTACCTTAATTTTCTTTTTCTCTGACCTGTTGCTCAGGTTGGGTGATAATCCAAGGCCATTTCTTGAAAAACTGCCCTGGTCTTTACATCCTCTCCATTTGCCTTTGTGTTTACTCACTTTGAATTCTTAAGTTTTCACTCCCCCAGTACCCAGCAGATCATAATTGAGTTAGTGGCTTGCTTTGCTTACTCTCCAGTTTTCTGCAAGGAGGCAATGTAATTACTGATGAAGAGGAAACCTCTAAGAAGATAACTGACCAGTTGGACAACATAGTGGACATGAGGGAGTATGATGTTCCCTACCACATTCGCCTCTCCATTGACCTCAAAATCCATGTGGTAAGGTGAAGGTAGCTGTTGCTTGAGTTAAATTCAGGGGAGGGGGAGGCCTATGGATAAATCGGCACAAAATTGATTTTTCTAGTACCAGCAAAATGGCTTGGTAGGTAAAGGCACTTGCTGCCCTGAGTTTGATTCCCCAGGACCCACATGGTGGAGGAGAGAACCAACACCTGCAAGTTGTTTGCTGACTTCCACACATGCATAATACACACACATACATTCACACTCTAAGTAAATTAATTAAAATTTTTTTGTTAAATAGATAATTCTGGATGGAGAACTCTTTAATGTATGCTTCATTATTATGCAGGCTCATTGGTACAATGTCAAATTTCGAGGAAATGCTTTTCCTGTGGAAATTGCCCGACGAGATGATCTTGTTGAACGACCTGTAAGTTGTTGCCTCCTCTCAGTCCTAAAATCTATTTCTTCTGTAAATACTTTTTGAAAATAATTGGAGGTAGTTCTTTATTTTCGTTACTCTCTAAACCTAAAAGTATATATTTGAACTTGTGTTCAATATTTGAACTAGACTGGATTTGAACCCTTGAGCTTTCATTTTAGGTACTTGATAGCCAAGTGACTATGAGTAGGTTCATAAGTAGAAGATATTAGTTCAGGTATCACTTTTTGTCATCAGGAAATCTTTGTCTTCAGTTTTCTTGTTTCCAAGATGAAAATGTCAACACCAACAGTCACTTGCTAGTGCTGTCCTAAAGTTCAAATGAGTCAGTGCTTGTTAAAGAGCTTTGAAACTAAAGTGGTCTGATCAGTAGCTTTATCCCTTATATGTTTTCATTTTCATACCCTCAATAAATGTCATCATGGGGTTTTGTTATTGTTTTGAGATATGTGTGGTTATTTTATTTGTGGTGCTAGTAATTAAACCCAGGGTGGAATGTGTGTCCAAAGGATGTATCCAAATCTGAATTCATGTTATATTTGTCCTTCTAGGACCCTGTGGTTTTGGCATTTGACATTGAGACAACCAAACTGCCTCTCAAATTTCCTGATGCTGAGACAGACCAGATTATGATGATTTCCTATATGATTGATGGCCAGGTGAACAGACTCTCTTCTTTGGAAACTTAAAATGCTTTTGTGGGGATTTTGTTATTGTTTTTGAAACAGGGTGTCACTGTGTGACTTAGCTTGGCCTCATATGCTTAGTGGTCCTCCTACCTCAGCCATCTGAATTCTGAGATTACAGGCAGGTACTGCTATGCCCAGATCACCTTTATGTTTTTGTGGAGTTCTTTGAAATTAGTTTCTTGAGAAGCATATGGGTGGGCTGAGAGTCTATGTCTCAACTTTTCAGTGGTTGACTTGCATTGTCTGCTCATAAACTTTACCAGGGCTACCTCATCACTAACAGGGAGATTGTTTCAGAAGATATTGAAGATTTTGAGTTCACCCCCAAGCCAGAATATGAAGGGCCCTTTTGTGTGTTCAATGAGCCCGATGAGGTAAAGAAGCTTCCTATAGAAACTTCCTGGTGTTTGGTATAAAGTGGGAAGAGGCAAACCAACTTTTGAGCTCAGGTGCTTGTTGCTCATTGAGCTTCCTCTTCCATGGCCAAGGCTAGAGTGGGTCCTTAGCATATGGGCTGATGTGAAACTGCTGCTTCTGGGTATTTGGGGAGGTATTTGCAATTTGCTGAAAGCAGAGAAAAGGGTCCCACTGACTTATGTGGTTCTTTGAGCTCAGGTCCATTTGATCCAGAGATGGTTTGAGCATGTCCAGGAGACCAAACCTACCATTATGGTCACCTATAATGGGGATTTTTTTGACTGGTGAGTTCTGCTTCCTGCTGTGGGTAATTGTGTTAGGGAGAGGTGGGAGAGGAGCAGGTCTGCCTGGTGGTATCAGTTGTTTTGTTATTTTCACAGAGAAATGCATGTGATCACTCCAGTGTCTCCTGGGAGCAATCTGAAATTCTCCTGCATTCAAGGAGGAACAAAGGAAGAATTGAAGACTCATTTATCCCATTGCTTGTCTCTTGTTGTTAGGCCATTTGTGGAGGCTAGGGCAGCAACCCATGGACTGAGCATGTACCAGGAGATAGGCTTCCAGAAGGATAGCCAGGGGGAATATAAGGCACCACAATGCATCCACATGGACTGCCTCAGGTATGTATACACCACATAGTAGGGGCTCATCACTATGATCCCATGAGTGGTTTCTTGTGCAGGCTGGAGCCTGTTAAGAGAGGAGATTAACCTCCAAGAAACAGGTTTGGGTCATAGGGATTTGCTGTTTGCTTGTTGCTAGTCTTCCATTTAGTCAATAAGTATGTTAAATAATAGTCTGCAGGGTAGAAAAGCTGGGCTAAAAAGAAACATAGATAGAGCAAGATTCTGGTACTTACATAGATGAGGTCAGAATGAAGCCCCAGGCTGGTCAGGGTATATGGTTTCAAGATGAGTTCAGTATACTTCATGCTGACTGAAAGCGAGTAAGTATCACAGGTATTGAAGTCATGATACGTCCACGCAGATAGGAAGACAGATGTGAATACACAAATACAGAGAACTAGCTGGAGAGAATGGCATCTGAACTGGACAAAGAAATGAATTCCATCAGCCACCACAGGTGTTTGAGGTCTGCTGCTGTTTGTTTACTCTGATATTTCAGCGTTTGTGTTAGAGGGAAGCCAAGAGATTGGGACTGATTTATAGGGTAACAGGTGGTAGCTTGACCAAAGGCAATGGGTAAAAAGAGACCTATACTCAGGTTTGTTAGTATGGGCTGGGACTCTAGGGATGAATGGGTGCCTGAGGTCTCTGCTCAGTCGATTTGGAATGGGAAAGAGTAATTTTGAGGTAAGAGGGGATTCTGTTGCATCATGTTGGTGTGGAGCCTTTGTGCACTTGGAGGAGCCCGAGACTAGATGGTGTCACCTAGAGCCATAACATTGTACAAGAAGATAATTCCACAGCATTTTCCCTTTTTGTTTAATTAAAAAGGAAGATTTTAATTTAAACATAGTTTACACATATAAACATAATTATACAAAACAAAAACAGTTATCAAGTAAGAATATATTATAGTTACAATATCTAGTCTATTTGTATTTGGCAAATTTGGGGGAAGTAGTCTATTATTTATTTTATCTTTGTGACTCTAAAGTTTTACATGGCTGTTTGAGACTTTCATCCTAAATTAGGGTCTCATGGAAAGTCCTAATAGATGGTGAACTAGCAACTTTAGAAGTGTAATGAGAGAAGGCCTGAGAATCTAGAGGAGGGGGCCATGGAAAATTTAGAGAAGAAGTAGACAGCTGCTAGTACAGAAGTTTATGAGAGAGATTTAGATATGATCACTGGGTAGTATAATCCCTAGGGAAGGTATTAGTCGTGTAGAGACAGGTTTCATGTTAAGGAACTACCTTCTAGGGTATGTGTGTATGTGTAAAGGCCAGAGGTCAATATCAGGTATCTTTCTCCATTGTTCTCTACTTAATGTTTTGAGATATAGGAGCTGGCAGTGAACCTAAAACTTGCTCCTTTGGCTAGACTGGCTCAAAACTAAGTCCCTGGGATCCATTTGTCTCTACTCCTTTGGCACTGGAGTTACAACCGCAAAGCACCATGCCTAGCTTTTACATGGATGCTGCGGTTCTGAACTCAGGGTCTTTTGCTTGTATGGCAAGCACTTTACCCACAGAGCCATATTCCAATCTCTAGAAGGTGTCTTCTAAAGAAGATGCTCTTGAGAGAGCTCATACTGAAAGGACAATGTAAGAAGAGAAAAAATGGCCAGGTAGTTTATGAAATAAGGTTTGAGAGGTAGAGAGGCCTGGGAATTCTTGCTATATTTCCTTATCATTTCTCTATAACAAGAAGCTGAATTCTTTGCTGAAAGTGGTGGGTAAGGCAAGGGATATAAAAGATTCTTTGACATCTGCATGTACTTTGTGGATACATCTGAGATTCAAGTGAAGGTTTTATGAGAGAGTGTGCATTTGTTTCTTGAATGTCTCCAAACCCTACTTCTTTATGTGTTGTGTCTGGTTTTGCCAGCCTTTGTGTTACCATCATCTCTAGAATTTGTCCTTTTGCCAGGTGGGTGAAGAGGGACAGCTACCTTCCTGTGGGCAGTCATAATCTCAAGGCAGCTGCCAAAGCCAAACTTGGCTATGATCCTGTAGAGCTGGACCCTGAGGACATGTGTCGTATGGCCACTGAGCAGCCTCAGGCACGTAAGCCCGTTTGCTCTTTTATGCATCCCTGAAGTCATAGACACTCTGGCTAGAGAGGCTAGGTTACCTGAGATGTGGGTCCTAAATTGGCCCTGCCTTGCCCACTCCTGCTTAGCCTTGCCTCTTCCCTGAACTTCGTTTTCTGTATTTCGTGAATTTCCTTGGACCTTTGATTCTTAATGTTCCTGCTCTCTGTTTTCCCCAGACTCTGGCCACTTACTCAGTGTCAGATGCTGTTGCCACTTACTACCTGTACATGAAGTATGTTCATCCCTTCATATTTGCCCTGTGCACCATTATTCCCATGGAACCTGATGAGGTTAGTGTCACCTATGGTCTTCCAATCATCCTCTTTTCTACATGAACTAATCCTCAGAGGTGGACTGGTCCTAGAGACTGATAGTGAACTCGTCTGTGTGTGGCTTCACTGGCATCTTTCTGGAGTCTAGGGGTCCCAGTGTGAGACTAGCAACAGAAAACAGCGGCTGTTGCTACTAGCTACAAAACTTTCCTTTCACATGGCAGTCAAGGTTAGATGCCTTTCTGGTGGTCATGGACTTTGCCTAGGAGTCAGGGCTTTTGACTTTTGGGGTAGCTGGATGCAGCTTTTTCCCTGCAGGTGCTGCGGAAAGGCTCTGGAACACTGTGTGAAGCTTTGTTGATGGTGCAAGCTTTCCATGCCAACATTATCTTTCCCAATAAGCAAGAGCAGGAGTTCAACAAACTGACAGATGATGGCCATGTGCTGGATGCTGAGACCTACGTGGGAGGTCATGTGGAGGCACTAGAGTCTGGTGTCTTCCGAAGTGATATCCCATGCCGATTTAGGATGGTATGCCTCCTTCCTGGGTCTTGGGTTCTGCTTTTTTGCATTCTTGTGCTGTTATGAAACCCAAGAAGCCATGGCCTGAAACAATCTTTATCTAAATCTCTTCTATAGGCCACTCTGTCAAGGGTGCTTTCTATGGCTCAGTACCATTCCCATCCCTTCTTACAAAAGATGAGTCTCCATTCAGGGCTTCCTACGACACAGTACACTTGCAGAACATTCTCTGGCACATCCTGACATGTATCACACTGGAGGCAGATTTAAAGATCTATCTGACCTGTGCCCTTTCCTGTCTTATACTAGAATCCTGCAGCCTTTGATTTCCTGCAGCAACGAGTTGAGAAAACTATGCGCCATGCCATTGAAGAAGAAGAGAAGGTGCCTATGGAGCAAGTCACCAACTTTCAAGAGGTAGCCATCTATCAGGCGTTGAATTGGCCTATAATTGGATCTGTTCCTTTTTACATGCCTAAAGCACCTCAGGCTCTTGATGTGGTTTTGTCATACTGCTTCTGGGACCTGCCGCCCTTCTATCTTCATTATCTTTTATTGTACTTGTTCTCTTTTTTATTGTTTTTTGTTTTTGTTTTGTTTTTCAACACAAGGTTTCTCTTTGGTGTACCCCTGGGTATGCTGAACTCACTCTGTAGACCACCAGGCTAGTCTCCAACTTGCAGATCTGCCTACCTTTGCCTCCCAAGTGCTAGGATTAAAGGTGTGTGCCACTACCAACATTCCTTTGTTTTTCCCATTTCTATAGGTGTGTGATCAGATTAAGACCAAGCTCACCTCCCTAAAAGATGTTCCTAACAGAATTGAATGCCCTCTTATCTACCATCTAGATGTGGGAGCCATGTATCCTAACATAATCCTTACTAACCGCCTGCAGGTGAGACCTCAACTTCCCACATCATAATCATCTCTCTTTGCAGACCCAACTTGTTTTCTGACCCTTCCTTCCTTTTATAGCCTTCTGCCATAGTGGATGAGGCCACCTGTGCTGCCTGTGACTTCAATAAGCCTGGAGCAAATTGTCAGAGGAAGATGGCCTGGCAATGGAGGGGAGAATTCAGTGAGTGTCAGGCCCAAAAGGGTGCTCAGCAGAGCAGGACAGACCTAGATTCTGATCTTGGTATCTGTCCATCATTTTCCTATACAGTGCCAGCAAGTCGCAGTGAATACCATAGAATCCAGCATCAGCTGGAATCAGAGAAGTTTCCTCCTTTGTTGCCAGAGGGGCCAGTACGGGCCTTTCACGAACTCTCGCGTGAGGAACAGGCTAAATATGAGAAGCGGAGGCTGGCAGGTGAGCACCTGGCAAAGCCACAGCTTGGCAAACAGTGGCTCCTTTGATCAGAGATATGGGCATACTTTAGCTCCAAGGCAGTAGGATTTTAGATTAAATTATGTTCTTTCTGTGGATGTTCCTTTCTTTATTTCTCCTTTACAAATGTTCAGGAAGTAACCTTTGTCACAGTCTTGTTATCAAGTTGTCAGTACTCGGAGGCTGTTCTCTTTTACAATGATAATTAGCAGTGTGTCTGGGATTTTGTTCATTTGTGTTACCTTAGGAAAGTGAGCTCCTTAGCATCCCTGTGTCCCAGCTTGCTCTTTTGATATCTGAAAGGTCTCAGCTACCTCTCCAACACTCTGAACTATCTTAGATTATTGCCGGAAAGCCTATAAGAAGATCCATATGACCAAGGTAGAAGAACGTCTGACAACCATCTGCCAGCGGGAAAACTCATTTTATGTGGACACAGTTCGAGCCTTCCGAGACAGGCGCTATGAGTTCAAAGGGCTGCACAAGGTGGGTCAAAATAGACCAGTTTCTGAAGTGAGAGGGTTTTAACATCTTGGTCTACAGCTGTAGTATGTGGGGAGCTTGTAAACTGTCACATGCATTTGGATAATAAATTCATAGTTGTCTCTAAATGTAAAGAATCGATGGCCAGAAAGGGCAGAGATTGCCATGACCTAAACCCTTGGAACCATGCTGATCAATTGTTTCAGAAGTAATTATGTAGAGCCACAGCTGCAAAAGACACTGACTGAATTAAATACTCCCATAAGTTGACTTCTTTTCCAGCACAACAGGTAAGTAAGTAGTTCTTACAGACTCTAAGGCCACAACATACACTGGATTTAACTCTCTGATTTAGAGGAATAAGAGGAATGACACCCCTCCACACACACATACACACACCTTTGGTTTTTCAAGATAAGGTTTCTCTGTGTAGCCCTGGTTGTCCTGTAATTCACTCCATAGACCAGGCTGGCCTTGAACTCACATATCTCCCCAGTGCTACCACTGCCCCACTGGCTTTGTTTCTAGATTGTGATGACAGTCTTGATGAAAAGTGTGGTAGACTAGAAGTACTTATGTTGGAGGACAGATGGCACATGGAATAAAGGAGATATGCTTAGGTATTAATAGGTGGCCAATCTAAAGAGGGAGTGGTCTTTATCTTTTCAAAAGTTGTTCTTTTGGGTTTTGTTTTAGTTTTTTTTTTTTTTTAATGTGTTTGAATGTTTTGCTTGCTTGTATGTATTTATACCTGATGCTCATGGAGATCAGAAGAGGGCATCAGATCCCCTAGAACTGTAGCTACAGATGGTTGTAAGCCACCATGTGGGTGCTGGGAAACAAACTTGGGTTCTCTACAAGACCCACTGGGCCAACTCTCCAGCTCCAGATTTGAAAGGTTTTAATACAGAAAATTTAGTCTTTTTGATCTTTGTGGACTGAAATTGGAGAATCTGTAAGATACTTAGGCTCCCCAGTTTATTTCCAGGTATGGAAGAAGAAGCTCTCGGCAGCTATAGAGGTGGGTGATGCATCAGAGGTGAAGCGCTGCAAGAACATGGAGATCCTTTATGATTCACTGCAGCTGGCTCACAAGTGCATTCTGAACTCCTTCTACGGCTATGTCATGCGCAAAGGGTATGGGCCACGTGCAGTAAATGAACAGAAAGGGAATGAACAAGATATGATGGTCAAAAACCAAAAGTTGGGGGTGTCTTCAGATATTGACGAAGCCAGCAGATGAATGTGTATTAATGGGAATGTTCTTCCAGCTCACAAAATGTTGGTGATACAGACTTAATTGGGACTGGGTCCTTGGGAGTAAGGTTCACATTAGTTCAAGGGTCTGGGTATTGAGTTGCTACTGGATACCTTGATTTAAGTATAGTGGGCTGGAGATAAGATTGGTTCATTTTGACATTTTTGTGTCATTGTATCATCACTGGGGTGGAAACGGCTTTTAGGTAGTTATTTAATAGCATCAGATTACTTAAGGGGTGGGCAGAGGAATGATAGAATCAGATTATTTAAGGGGTGGAGAGCGGAATGACCAATGAAGGGCATAGAACTTGACTGATGGGCTGAAGTCTCACAGCCAAAGTAGAGACTATTTTAGGAAGAGAGAATAGGACATGGTTTGGGTGGTGTGGCCAGTAGGGCCTGGACTCTATTCCTTGGACAAAGCAAGTTGGGGTCTCTGGGAAAACAAATCAAGTTCAGGAACAGAAAAAAAAGAGTGCTGTTAACCTGTAGCTCTGTAGAAAAAGAAAGAGAACTGACTGGAGTTGATTTAGGTTGTATCTGATTGTGTTTGGGGTTTTTTTTTCCATATTGTTGTCTACGTTCTCTGGGATTGTGATTTGTAGGCTGGTTTTCTTTGTTTTATGTTTAAAAACCACCTATGAGTGAGTATATGTGATATTTGTCTTTCTGTGTCTGTGTTACCTCACTCAAAATAATGCTTTCTAGTTCCATCCATTTTCCTGCAAAATTCAAGCTGTCGTTATTTTTTTTCTGCTGTGTAGTACTCCATTGTGTAAATGTACCACATCCACATTTTTCTTATCCATTCTTCGATGGAGGGGCATTTAGGTTGTTTCCAGTTTCTGGCTATGACAAATAAAGCTGCTATGAACATAGTTGAGCACATGTCCTTGTGGCACGATGGAGCATCCTTTGGATATATACCCAAAAGTGGTATTACTGGGTCTTGAGGAAGGTTGTTTCCTAATTTTCTGAGAAATCACCACACTGACATCCAAAGAGGTTGTACCAGCTTGCATTCCCACCAGCAATGCAGAAGTGTTCCCTTTTCCCCACAACCTCTCCAGCATAAGTTGTCATCAGTGTTTTTGATTTTGGCCATTCTTACAGGTATAAGATGGAATCTCAGAGTTGTTTTGATTTGCATTTCTCTGATGACTAAGGATGTTGAACATTTCCTTAAGTATCTTTCAGCCATTTTAGATTCCTCTGTTGAGAGTTCTCTGTTTAGGTCTGTACTCCATTTTTTTTTTATTGGATTACGTGATCTTTTGATGTCCAATTTCTTGAGTTCTTTGTATATTTTGGAGATCAGACCTCTGTCTGATGTGGGGTTACTGAAGATCTTTTCCCATTCTGTAGGCCGTCGTTTTATCTTGTTAACCATGTCCTTTGCTTTACAGAAGCTTTCCAGTTTCAGGAGGTCCCATTTATTAATTGTTTCTCTCAGTGTCTATGCTGCTGGGGTTCTATTTAGGAAGTGGTTCCCTGTGCCAATGCGTTCAAGTGTACTTCCCACTTTCTCTTCTATAAGGTTCAGTGTGGCTGGCTTTTTATTGAGGTCTTTGATCCATTTGGATTTGAGTTTTGTACATGGTGAAAGATATGGGTCTATTTTCATTTTTCTACATGTTGATATCCAGTTATGCCAGCACCACTTGTTGAATATGCTTTCTTTTTTCCATTTGATATTTTTTTGCTTCTTTATCAAATATCAGGTATTTGAAGATGTGTGGATTGATATCCGGGTCTTCTATTCGGTTCCATTGGTCCTCCTGTCTGTTCTTATGCCAGTACCAGGCTGTTTTCAGTACTGTAGCTCTGTAGTAGAGTTTGAAGTCAGGGATTGTGATGCCTCCAGAAGTTCTTTTGTTGCCCAGGATTGTTTTGGCTATCCTGAGTTTTTTGCTTTTCCAAATGAAGTTGAGTATTGTTCTTTCAAGGTCTTTGAAGAATTTTGTTGGGATTTTGATGGACATTGCGTTGAATCTGTAGATTACTTTCAGTAGGATTGCCATTTTTACTATATTAATTCTGCCTACCTAAGAGCATGGGAGATCTTTCCACTTTCTGGTGTCTTCTTCAATTTCTTTCTTCAAAGATTTAAAGTTCTTGTCATACAAGTCCTCCACTTGTTTACTTAGAGTTACTCCGAGATATTTTATGCCATTTGTGGCTATTGTGAAGGGTGTTGATTCTCTGATTTCTTCCTCAGCCCTTTTATCATCTGTGTACAGGAGGGCTACTGATTTTTTTTGAGTTAATCTTGTATCCTGCTACATTGCTGAATGTGTTTATGAGTTGTAGAAGTTCTTTGGTAGAATTTTTGGGATCGCTTATGTAAACTATCATATCATCAGCAAACAGTGAGAGTTTGACTTCTTCTTTTCCAATTTGTATCCCCTTGATCTCCCTTTGGTGTCTTATTGCTCTAGCTAGGACCTCAAGAGCTGTATTGAATAGGTATGGAGAGAGTGGACAACTTCTCTTGTTCCTGATTTCAGTGGAATCGCTGGGAGTTTCTCTTCATTTAGTTTGATGTTGGCTGTTGGCTTGCTGTATATTGCCTTAATTATGTTTAGGTATGTTCCTTGTATCCCTGCTTTCTCCAAGACTTTTATCATGAAGGGATGTTGTATTTTGTCAAATGCTTTTTCGGCATCTAATGAGAAGATCATGTGGTTTTTTTATTTTTCAGCTTCTTTATATGGTGGGTTACGTTGACAGATTTTCATATATTGAACCATCCCTGCATCTGTGGGATGAAGCCAACTTGGTCATGGTGGATGATGGTTCTGATGTGTTCTCGGATTATATTTACTAGTATTTTATTTAGTACTTTTGCATCAATGTTCATGAGTGAGATTGGTCTGTAATTTTCTTTCTTAGTATTATCTTTCTGTGGTTTGGGTATCAGGGTAATTGTAGCCTCATAAAAAGATTTTGGCAATGTTCCCTCTGTTTCTATTGTGTGGAATAATTTGAGGAGTATAGGTATTAGTTCCTCTTTGAAAGTCTTGTAGAATTCTGAGCTAAAACCATCTGGTCCTGGGCTTTTTTTGGTTGGGAGACTTTTGATGACTGTTTCTATTTCTTCAGCAGTTATAGGTCTGTTTAATTTGCTTATCTGGTCTTGATTTAATTTTGGTAAGTGATATTTATTCAGATAGCTGTCCATTTCCTTTAAGTTTTCCAATTTTGTAGAGTACAGGTTTTCAAAATATGACCTGATGATCCTCTGTATTTCCTCCATGTCTGTTGTTATATCCCTCTTTTCATTTCTGATTTTGTTAATCTGGATATTTTTTCTCTGTCTTTTGGTTAGTTTGGATAAAGGTTTGTCTATTTTGTTGATTTTCTTGAAGAACCAACTCTTTGTCTCATTGATTCTTTGTATTGTTTTCTTTGTTTTTATTTTGTTGGTTTCAGCTCTCAGTTTGATTATTTCCTGCCGTCTAGTTCTCTTAAGTGAGTTTGCTTCTTTTTGTTCTAAAGTTTTCAATTGTTCTGTTAATTCACTAGTGTGGGATTTTTCTAGCTTCTTTATGTAGGCATTTAGTGCTAAGAACTTGCCTCTTAACACTGCTTTCATTGTGTCCCATTAATTTGGGTATGTTGTGTAACATGAGGGCCCGGTTGGTTTCTGTCCTCCACCAGGTCCCACAGTCATTAGGTCCCAAAGAAAATCACACAGAGAGTCTACATTAGGTTATAAACTGATTGGCCCATTAGCTCAGTCTTCTTATTAGCTCTTTTAACTTATATAGCCCATTATCCCTATCTATGTTAGCCATATGGCTCAGTACCTTTCTCAGCAGGGCAGGTCACATCCTGCTTCTTTGGTGGTCTGCGCAGGAATGCCGAGAGAGCTTCCTACTTCCCAGAATTCTCCTTTTCTCCTTGCTCCACCTCTACTTCCTGTCTGGTTGCCCCACCTATACATCCTGGCTATGGCCAATCAGCATTTATTTAAATCATGATTGACAGAATACAGACAATTCTCCAGCACCATTGTTGTGTGGTCATTTTCATTGAATTTTAGGAAGTCTTTAATTTCCCCTTTTATTTCTTCCATGACCCATTGATGATTCAGATGAGCACTGTTTAATTTCCATGTGTTGGTGGGTTTTCTGGAATTGGTATTGCTGTTGACTTCTAGTTTTAAAGCAGGGTGATCTGATAAGGTACATTGGGTTATTCCAATTTTTTTGAATTTGTTGAGGTTTGTTTTGTTACTGAGTATGTGGTCAATTTTTGAGAAGGTTCCATGAAGTGCTAAGAAGAAGGTATATTCTCTTCTGTTTGGATGGAATATTCTATAGATGTCTGTTAAGTCTATTTGAGTCATAACATCTGTTAGTTCTCTTATTTCTCTGATCATTTTTTATCTGACTGACCTGTCCAGTGGTGAGAGGGGAGTGTTGAAGTCTCCCACTATCAATGTGTGGGGTTTAATATATGATTTAAGATTTGAAGTGTTTCTTTGACATATGAAGGTACCCTTGTATTTGGGGCATAGATGTTCAGTATTGAAATTTCCTCTTGATGGATTTTCCCTGTGACTAATATGAAATGTCCTTCTTTGTCTCTTTTGACTGATTTTAGCCTGAAGTCTATTTTGTTAGATATTAGGATAGCTACACCTGCTTGTTTCTTAGGTCCATTTGATTGGTATATTTTTTCCCAACCTTTTACTTTGAGACAATGTCTGTCTTTGAGGTTGAGATGCGTTTCTTGTATGCAGAAGAGGGATGGATTTTGTTTTCTTTTCAATCTGTTAGCCTGTGCCTTTTTATGGGTGAGTTGAGTCCATTTACATTAAGGGATATTAATGACTAGTGGTTGCTGTCTCCTGTTAATTTGGTTTTCATCGTTGGTAATGTTATTTTGTGCGTTTTTTTTTCTTCTTCGGGATTTGCTGTAATGAGATCATCAATTGTCTGTGTTTTTGTTGGTGTAGCCATCTTCCTTGGGTTGGAGTTTTCCTTCTAGTATTTTCTGTAGGGCTGGGTTTGTGGCTAGGTATTGGTGAAATCTAGATTTGCCATGGAATATCTTGTTTTGTGCTTCTATGGTGATCGAAAGTTTTGCTGGGTATAGTAGTCTTGGCTGGCATCCCTGGTCTCAATGTCTGCATAATGCTTAACCATGACCTTCTGGCTTTCATTGTCTCCACTGAGAAGTCAGGTGTAATTCTGATAGGTCTACCTTTATATGTTACTTGTCCTTTTTCCTTTGCAGCTCTTAATATTCTTTCTTTACTCTGTATGTTTAGTGTTTTGATTATTATGTGGCGAAAGGACTTTTTTTTGGATCCAGACTATTTGGTGTTCTGTAAGCTTCTTGTATCTTCATAGGCATGTCTTTCTTTAGGTAGGGAAAGTTTTCTTCTATCATTTTGTTAAATAAATTTTCCATGCCTTTGAGTTGACTTTCTTATTCTTCTATACCTATTATTTCTAAGAGTTAGTCTTTTTATGTTGTCCCATATTTCATGGATATTTTTGGTTAAGCTTTTGTTAGATTTAATGTTTTCTTTAACTGGTGAGTCTATTTCCTCTATTTTATCTTCCACACTTGAGATTCTCTCTTCCATTTCTTGTATTCTGTTTTTCGTACTTGCATTTGTGGTTCCTGCTCTTTTCCTCTGTTTCTATAATTCCTTCAGCTTGTGTTTTCTTTATTTCTTTCTGTCTCAGTTTTCAAGTCCCAAATAGTTTCTGTTATATGTTTGAGTTCTTTTTCTTGGTTTTCTTTAAGTAATTTGGTGATATCTTCCAATTTTTTGTTTGTTTTTTCTTCCATTTCTTTAAGCTAATTTCTCATTTCATCTTTAGAATTTCTGATATTCTCTTGTGGTTATTTTTTAGATCATTTTCTTCTGGGTCATCCATATCTGGTTGTTCAGGTCTTACTTTTGTAGGGTCTTTGGGTTTCACTGGTATTGTGTTGCTCTTTGTGGTGTAGCTTGTGATCTTACCTTTTCCACTCATCTTTTCCTTGAATAGGTGTGATTGGTGCTGTCTGAGATTCTGTTGAATAATCTTCTAGGTGCCAGTAGATCAAAAGCTAAGATGGTTTTCCTCGTGGTACAGTCAGTGTCACAGTTCTAGTTACTCCGTTGGTTATTCCTGTTCCTAGAGGTAGCTCAGTGCTCCTGGGTTTTGGTCTGCTCTCTTGGAGTTTGCTGTCTCAAGCCTACTTTGGTCTAGGCTGCTGGCTTTGATCTGTTTCTGTAAATCTTGGTCTGGATCTCCTCTTGCAGATGTCCCTGGCTTGGAGTTAGACCTGTTCTGGTGGCGATTGCTGACTCTGTATCTGGTCACTGGTTCAGTCCTGATCCGCTCATGTCCTGGGACCGGGTTTGCTCCTGGCTTCTGCTCCTGGTGGAGCTTGTTCTCTCTTTGTCCTAGATAACTGATTCAGTCCCACTCCGGTTCTGGTGGAGGTCTCAGACTCTGAGTCAGGTCGTTGGCTCAATCAGTGTCCCAGGGCTGGGTTGGCTCCCATGGCTGGATTTGCTCCTGGCTTCTGCTCCCAGTGGAGCTTGTTTCCTCGGCTCTCTCCTTGATTGTGTTTGTATGTTGAGTTTTTTTAAATGTATTTGTGTGGGCCTGCACATACTGTAGTTTTCATGTAAAGGTCAGAGGACAGTTTTGGAGAGTCAGTTCTCTTTCTACCATGTAGGTGCATCGTTTCAAACTTAGTTCATCAACCTTGGTAACAAGTGCATCTACCCACTTATTCATTCTACCAGCCCTGTTTGTCTTTGGGGGTCTTTTCGGGGGGGGGGAGCAGTCAAGACAGGGTTTCTCTATATAGCCCTGGCTATCCTAGAGCTAACTCTGTAGACCAGGCTGGCCTGGAATTCACAGAGATCCACTTAGGTCTTCTTCCTGTGTACTGGAATTAAGGGCATGTGCCACCACTGCCCAGCTTATTTGTTGTTGTTGTTTGGGGTTTTTTAATAAACAATATTTTTAATAGTTTATTTATTCTTATTTTATGTGCATTTGCATTAGTGTTTTGCTGTTTGAAAGTGTCAGATCCCCTGGAACTGGAGTCATATACAGCTGTGAACGAACTGTCATGTGGGCATTGGCAATTGAACCCACGTCCTCTGGAAGAGCAGCCAGTGCTCTTAACTGCTGAGCCATCACACCAGCTCCCTATTTATTAGTTTTTAATGTGAGTGGATGTGCTAAATGCTGTTGGGTGAGAATGGAGAGAGAACAGGGAAGAGGTCTAAGCCCGGAGAATGAGGTTGTAGGCAGGAGGCTGAGGACAGCTGTCCAGATATGGACTTAGAGTTTCTAAGAGGCAGGTAGGCGAGGGTAGGATTTGGGAAGAGCTATGACAAGAATGAAAAGAATATAAGATTAGGATTGAGAGTCCTACTGACTTTGAAATTGTGAACTGATATATGACGGCATGTTAACCCTTCTAGAACTTTCCTGAGCCACACTGGTCACCCTAAACTAGGGATAGAAGTACCCTCAGAACAAAACCAAATTCCACCTTAGTTCTGTTCTGCTTCAAATATGTTTGGCTACTTCCATCATCTCTTCTGGGGATCCCTTCCCTCTTCTGATTCCCTCTGGCGGGAGCCTCCCATCAGTTCTGCTCACCATAGACTTTTGGCTGTCCTTTCCAGGGCTCGCTGGTACTCCATGGAGATGGCTGGTATCGTCTGCTTCACAGGAGCCAACATCATCACCCAGGCAAGAGAGCTGATTGAGCAGATTGGGTGAGTGTGGCCTAGGGTTGGCTGCAGGACTTGTACCACAGTGGGAGGGGCAGTAATAGGAAATCATAAAGGCTGGGAAAATAGAACTGAGTTTGATAACATATTTGAGATATTCAACACCCGGTTTCTAAGGACTTGGAGCCATGACCCTGTATCTATGAATTTCTTTTATTTCACTCCTTTCTTTGAAGGAGGCCCTTAGAATTGGACACAGATGGAATATGGTGTGTCCTGCCCAATAGCTTTCCTGAAAATTTTGTCATCAAGACAACCAATGTGAAGAAATCCAAACTGACTATCTCCTATCCTGGTGCTATGTTGAACATTATGGTCAAGGTGAGTGGGTCTGCAGCAAGAAAACACATACCATTCTGACTTCTGGCCTGTTCCCAGTGTGGGTGTTTGGAAAGATCTCAACTGGTGATGTCTTTGGCCCCATACAAAAACTAACTATCTGTAATGTTCTTTTTTCTAATTTCCTCAGCTGTCACAGTCACACTGTTAGATTCAGGTTGCAAAGAAAGTTTCTTTCACTTTCACAGAACCATACTATTGTTCTTTCTTTAATTTTTTAAAACAATTTTAAACTTAAACAAAAGTCTCAAAGATAGTACCAAAGAAGAGTGGGGATATGGCTCAGTAAAGTGCTTCTCACACAATCATAAGAACCTGAGCTGGGATCCGTAGCACCATTGTAAAAGCTGAGCATGTCAGCACAAACTTAGTCCCCATGCTGACTTGGGGACACAAAGAGAGATGAATGAATGCCTGAAGCTCATTGGCCAGCGAGCCTAACCAAATTGATGGGCTCCAGGTTCAATGGAGGACCCTATCTTAAAAAACAACATGGGGCAAGCTGGGCAGTGGTGGTGCACACCTTTAATGCTGCCAGCACTTGGGAGGCAGAACCCTCTGAGTTCTAGGACAGCCAGGGCTACACAAAGAAACCCTATTCCGAAAATCAAATAAACAGATAAAGTGGAGAACAATTGAGGCAGACATCCAGTGTCAGCCTGGCCTCCACATACACACATACAAACATATACCACACACAAATAGTACAGAGAACTTTTTTATGTCTTTCTGTCTGCTTCCCCTAATATTTACATCTGCCTAAAGTATGCAGTCATCAAAATGAAGAAATGTATGTTGGTATACCCTTAACTAAATTACATATTACTTGGAGGTAATATGTTTCCAGGTGCTCACACAGTGTCCTCTTTAACCTGGACAGTGCCTTGATCTTTACTGGTCTGGATTCTTATTTTCTGCTGTCAATTTGGAGTTCTCAGTATAAGACTGTTATTTGAGTTTTCTTGAAAGAATATCACGGGGGTGATGCCTGATCATCACTTTCTCATCTTTGAGGACATTGGCTCCAATGCCAGGTTGTGCTCATCAGCCTAATGATGAGGTCCCCCCCAACCCCCCATTCACATGCTGTTCTTTGGTTAGTAATCACACCCAAGGATCACTGACTTCCCTGAAGGAATGAGTATCAAAGATCATCTGGGCCTTTGTTAGCACCATCACAGTAATTAACAGTCTCATAAAGGCATGGGTTTTGTTTTTGTTTTGGGTTTGATTTTTTTTTTTTGTTTTATGTTTGTTTGTTTGTTTTAATTTATTTAACTTTTATGTGCATTGGTGTGAAGGTGTTGGGTCCCCTAGAACTGGAGTTACAAGCAGTTCTGAACTGCCATGTGGGTGCTTGGAATTGAACATGGGTCTTCTGGACCTTACTGAGCCATCTCTCTAGACCCGGTGAAGGCGTATTTTGAAATGTTCCTTAGACTTTATAATTCTTGACTTTTGCAGGTAACAGTTATGTCACCTGTACTGCTGTCAGTTTCCTGTGCTAGTATTTCTTCATGGGAGTTTGCTATCCCATTCCTTCTGCTTGATCATTGGAATTCTATAATGGATAGTTATTACTGCTTATTCATTGATTGATTGACAGCAATATGGGTTCGTGGGCATCCTTTATACTTAGATGATAATCCGGTGTCTTTTCTTGCTCAGTTTGTTTCTAACTGGACACAAGGATACACGCTGTTTTATTTTTTGGATCTTGTGTTTGGACATTTATTTAATTGGTACTGTAAGATACTCCAGCCTTGTATTTTCCTGTTTTAGCCTTGGAGTCAAGCATTTCTTCAGGGATCCTCTCTCCCTTACTGAAACATTGGCAACTCTCGATATGTTTTTATGCTTATCTTTTTGCCTTTCCCTGAAGGTCATATATATGAAAACATAGAATATTCAACATAGACCTTGTAAATTACACTTGCAATGTAGCGCATTGCTGTGTATGTCAAAACCTTCTGCTTTTCTGATACCAGTTATGTCCATTGTGTGGTAGAGCTTGTTTGCTGGCCCACCCACTCCCTGAGGAGAGGAGGTGTTTCCTGGGTTGAGCCCTTATAGAGGTAAGGTTGCCTTTCTTATTATTGGTTCTTAGGAAGGCTTCACCAACCACCAGTACCAGGAACTAACAGAGCCTTCGTCACTCACCTATGTTACCCGCTCTGAGAACAGCATCTTTTTTGAAGTTGATGGACCATACCTTGCTATGATACTTCCAGCCTCTAAGGAAGAAGGCAAGAAACTGAAGAAGAGGTACAAATCTCAGAGCCTTATATTTTAGAAAGAAAATACAGTAGATAGACAAGACTTAAGAACTTAGGAGAGAAAATGGACCAGGAGCCAAAATGAGAACAAACTGGGTGGGTTTTTGTTTGCTTCTTGTTTTATTTACTCACTTTGGGGGTAAAATTCATATCCTGATCTATTCTGATTCTGTGAGCAATGACTCTTTGATGCTTTCCGGTTTGCTAAAGCATCAATGTAAGGGTAGAGTTCTGCTTGCTGCCTCAAAGATGACAAGAGGGTCAGGCAGTTAAAAAGGGGAGATAAAGCACCCAGCAACCTGAGTTTCATTTCTCTGTGTTGCTTCCCTTGCTTTTCAGATATGCTGTATTCAATGAAGATGGTTCCTTGGCTGAACTGAAAGGTTTTGAGGTGAAACGCCGAGGGGAGTTACAGCTGATTAAAATATTCCAGTCTTCGGTATTTGAGGCCTTCCTCAAGGGCAGCACACTGGAGGAAGTGTATGGCTCTGTGGCCAAGGTGGCTGACTACTGGCTAGATGTTCTCTATAGCAAGGTAAGGCTCCACCTGCCTCCCCAGCTGGCTCCAGGATGAGCATCTTTCAGGAACCTGGGTCACTTTGATGAACTTATGGCTTCCTCAGCTCTGGTACCCTAAAATTTCCCAGCTTTGTAGAGCGACAGCATAATAATAAAAGAAATCATAAAGGAAAACTTACCAATTATCAAATCGATTTCTTTGATTTGAAGTCTTTGAGTTTTTTTGGAGACAGAGTTTTTCTGTGTAACAGCCCTGGCTGTCCTGAAACTCAGTTTGTAGACCAGGCTAATCTCAAACTCTTAGAGATCTATCTGCCTCTCTGCTTCCCAAGTGCTGGGATTAAAGGAATGTGCCACCACTACCCAGCATTTTTATTTATTTGTTTTAAGTGTGTTTTGTCTGTGTGCATTTCTGTCTGTTGTGTGTGTGTGTGTGTCTAGTACCATCAGAGGGCAAAAGACAGCATCAGATCACCTCTAAGTGGAATTACAAGGCAGTTATAAACTGCTATGTAGGTTCTGAGAACTAAACCTGGGTCCTCTGTAAGAGTTGCTCCTAAAATAAATGTTGAGCTGTCTCTCCAACTCTCTTTTTTAAAACTTTTTTTTTAAATTACATTTGTGTGTGTGTGTGTGTGTGTGTGTACACGTACATGTGTGAAAGTTAGAGGACAACTTATGGAAGTCATTTCTTTCCGTCTACCATATGAGTTCTGGGAATTGAACTTGCAAGCCTTAGGTCTTGGTGGGAAGACCTGCTGAGGCCATTTTGCTGGCCCTGATTTTTTTTTCTAGGGTGAGGTAGTTTCTGGAACTTTCTTTGTAGACCAGGCTGGCCTTAAACTCAAGAGATCCGCCTGTCTCTGCCCCTTGAGTGCTGGGATCACAGGCTTACTCCAAGACTACCAGGCTTGACCCTTATTTAAAAAAAAGAAAGAAAAAAAAGGTTTTTGTAGTCTCTATTAATGTATGCATAATTTTCTTTTTGTGTTTTGAGATAAGAGTCTCATCGTGTAGCTCTGGCTGTCCTGGAATTTGGTATGTAGTCTAGGTTGACCTTGAATAGAGATTCACCTGCCCCTGCCTCCTGAGTGCTGCGATTAAAGGTGCATGCAGCTGCACACCGTTTTTCATTTTTCGAGACTTCTCTGTGTAATGGTCTTGGCATCTGCTTTGTAGACCAGGCTGGTCTCAAACTCACACAGATTCACCTGCCGCTGCCTCCCAAGTCATGGGATTAAAGCCACCACTGCCTGGCTGAACACATCATTTTTACAATTTATCCCCAGCATTACAAAAGAAGGGAAAGCAGGAATGCAGGGCAATGGTAATGTGCCTTTAGTTCTGCCTCAGAATATTTGACTATTTCTGTAATGTTTTATGTTATAGACAACTTCCACCTGTTTGCACATTTCCATCTGTGAGGAAGTTTCAGAATCCCATTATTCCAGCCAGTGTCATACATATGTCAATCCTTTTGGACAGATGTCACCTTATCTTCTGTCTTGGGCATAATTATTCCCTATACTGTATGGCTTTGTTATTGCTCATACATATTTCTTGATAGTTTCTGTAAAACTTAAGATAAAAGGTAGGGTTTTATGTGCCTTTTTTCATATTACATTTATTTTGAGGATGGGGGACACTTAAGTGCCACAGTGTGCATGAGGAAGTCAGAGGACAACTTATAGGAGGTGGTTCTCATCTTACATCATGTGGATCCTGGAGGATCAAATTCAAGCTATCAGGGACTGGTGAACTGGCTTAGTGGTTAAGAGGAACAGGGCTTAAGTCCTTGCATCCACATGGCAGATAACAGTTGTCTGTAATTTCAGTTTCAGGCGATCCAACACCCTGTTCTGGCCTTTATGGGCACAAGGCACAAATGTGGTATACAGACATGCATTCAGACAAAACACCTATACACAATTCTAAATTCAAAAACAAAAGCTCAGGTTGTCAAACTTGGCAGTAGATACCCACTGAGCCATCCTGCCACTGTCCTATCCTACACTTTTAATGCAGTGCTATCACTCTAACCAAGGGTGCTAGGGCAGCATTCTTTCACTTATTTTTAATGACATTCCTCTGCCCTTTGGGAAATCCAAAGCCTGCCTTCAGCTTTTCAGGGCAGAAATAAATACAATCCTAGAATCAAAGTGAGTATAACCTTTATCTTCCTGGCATTTGTTGTTTCTCTCTAGGCTGCTAACATGCCTGATTCTGAACTGTTTGAGCTGATTTCTGAAAACCGTTCCATGTCTCGGAAGCTAGAAGATTATGGGGAGCAGAAGTCTACATCCATCAGCACAGCAAAACGCCTGGCTGAGTTCTTGGGAGACCAGATGGTCAAGGATGCTGGACTAAGCTGTCGCTATATCATCTCCCGAAAGCCAGAGGGGTCTCCTGTCACTGAGAGGTAAAATCCTCCTTAAAGAGTTGAACAGTTGGGTGCATGCTTGTAATCCCAGTACACAAAAAGCTAAGACCAGAAGATTTGAAGTTCCAGGCTATCCTGGGCAACATAAAGAGATTGTGTCTGGGGCGTAGGAAGGGTGGGAGCCAACATAATGGTACACATTTGTAAGCCCAGTATTTCGAAAATTAAAACAAAGGGTTCAGTGTTAGTCTGAACTCTATAATAGTGAGTTTGAGACCAAGCTGGCTGGGCTACATAGTCATTCTCTTATCTTTAAAAAAAAAAAGAAAGCCAAGCCACTGGCTTTGCAAATCCACACCTGTCGTGGAGCCTCTGGATCCTCATAATAATAGAACTTGCATAGGAAGAATGTGGGTCCTGTGGGTGTTGAAAGAAGGAAGACTACCTGGTAGTAAATGCCTTTAATCCCAGCACTCAGGCAGGAGGTAGAGACAGGTTGATCTCTGTGAGTTGTGAATTCAAGGCCAGCCTGATCTACATAATGAGTTCCAAACCAACTAGTGCTACAGGTGTGACCCTGTCTCTGAAAGAAAAAGAAAAATTGTCCTCCGTCTGATGCTTATCAATCACAGGAAGGCCTTTGTGGGGCCCTAGTGAGATCTTGGAAAGGGAATGGTGAATCTAGAGAACTTTGGTTTGAAGGCAGTCAGCTTCTCTTTCATGGATATAGATATTGGTATCTTGGTAGGGCAGGGTCTGGGCTACTCATGCAAAGACAAGTTGATGCTAAGAGTAGCTCTGTGATGAGCCATGTAGAGTAGTACCCTGGCATACAAGAGGCTACTTTACTTGCCAGTAACACCAACATATGTCAGTCACCTTCACAGATGAGAACACCTTTTACCTCCTAGGACATATTAGGTACAAGAGCAAGGGATTCCAGTAGATCGGCGTCTGTTTCCTACCAAGAGACTGTGCATTAAACAGAAAACCTGGCTTCCTGTGGTGGGTGCACAGTAAAGACAGGGGTTGAGACATTTACCCTCTTCCTACCCAGGAAACTGAGAGGGCATGTTTATAAGGAGGACTCACCAAGAATACCTACTGCCCCTTTGTGAGGAGATCACTACTCTACAAAAGTGACCAACCTCTGGTGAGACCACATAGGTTACAAATTCATCAGCATCAGTAATTGTCATCCCAGCACAATGAATGTTGGGTGGTTTATTATCTGCCTTCCTAGAGAGTCCTGTAGAGAAGGAAAATAATAAATATCTTTGTAAAAAAAATTGCCAGTATCGAGACAAGAAGAAACAATAAAGCCAATTTGACAGACTCATAAAGAGAATAAAATAACAGAAATCATGACAATGCTGACTTTAACAACATCTGAGTTAAAAAGAATGCTGATACCAGTTGTTGGTGAACAGATAGACTGGCACTTAACCAGGTGTCTGGGAGTATGATACCTGGAGGTATCTAGCACTTACTTCTATTTTGTGTATGTAAAAAAGAGGGCATGTGTGTTTCACAGTGCACATGTACAAGTCAAGATGTAGGAGTGGGTTCTACTGTGTGAGTCCTAGTTATTGAACATAGGTTGTCTCATTTGGCAGTAAACATCTTTATTTGCTGAGCCATCTTGCCAGTCAGTCCTTGTTTGTTTTTTGTTTGTTTCTCTGTGTAGGAGCTGGATTTGGTAATCCACACCTGTCATCCTAACATGTAGGAGGCTGAGGCAGGCCAACCTGGACTACATAGCAAGTTCCAGGCCAGTTTAGATCACATCAGGAGACCTTGCCTCAAAAATAATACCAATAATAATGATGATGGTGATGATAGCCCTGCCACCTAGTTTTCTTTACTTGTAGCTATATCAAAAAAGACATGCACAAAAATAAGTATCATAATAAGGGTTGTGTTGACTTCTGTATGATGAGGGGACAGGATGGAACTGCATACGGTGTCCAGTGTTCCTCTTTCTTGTCTCTCACAGGAAATGACATTTTAGAGTATTGCAGCTGACAAAGTCGAGTGCATGTATGAATATTTGCTGTTTTAAGTTTGTAATAATTCACAATTAAAAGCATTTTGTGGCAACTGAAAGTTGATAGCTGCTTTATTGGTAATGTGAAGACCAGCTCATTCCTTAGAAAAGCATTCCATCTCCTGTGTATCTTACCCAGTGAACATGTTTTAGTGAACATGTCTGCTTGTTCGCATGTAAAAATAGTTGTAAACAGCTCTGAACAGTGACTGTACACTAGAAAAAGAGCAAACAGCAGCAGAGAATAATGTTCATTCAACTTCAGCCATTTTCTTTCTTTTTTCTTTGTTTTGTTTGTTTGTTTTTCAAGAGAAGGATTTCTCTGTGTAACAGCCCTGGCTGTCCTGAAACTTGCTTTGTAAACCAGGCTGGCCTGGAACTCACAGAGATCTGCCCATCTCTGTCTCCCAAGTGCTGGGATTAAAGGCATGCACAACCACCACCACCCAGCTTTCAGCCCTTTTCTTACTGAATTATTTGTACTAAATAGGTGATTTCATTGTAACATTTTCATACATATACTTTGATCATATTAACCTGTCATTGCCCTCTTTTGTCCCTTTTTAGTCACTTTTATATAGTTCTGATAAGAACCATAACCAAGGTAACTTAAAAAAAAAGTGTTTAATTTGGGTTTACTATTTGAGAGGGTTAGAGTCCATGATGGCAGAGCAAAGGGATGGCAACAGAAATAGCTGAGACCTTATATCTCGATCCCCTAGTAAGAGCAGAGAGAGTGATAACTGGGAATGGAGATTCTTTTGAAACCTCAAAGCCCATCCCCATCAAAACCACATCTCTTCATCTTTTCCAAACAGTTACAACTGGGAACCAAGTATTCAAATATGAATCTATAGGGGCCATTCTCATTCAAACCACCACAATCCCCCACTGTTGTTCCTTTTCCCAAATAGGCTCCTTTGTACTTTAATGTCTTCTTTTTAAAATCTAGATGCTGCAGTATTTATCTTTCTGTATCATTTCTCTTAACATAATGTTCAGTCCCATCTATTTTCCTGTAAAGGACATAATTTCATTTTTCTTTATGACTGAGTAAAACACTTAATGAAATAAGAATATAGTTAACTCCATCATGTATCTATGCCTATGCCATATTTTCTTTATCCGTTCATGTGTTTCTCTTCCCCCTTCTCCTTATACTTTGTTCTGTTTTATATTTCTGAGGATGGAACCAAGTCCTATGTAGGATAAGCAAATAGTCTACCAGTAAGCTACTTCCCTAGCTCCTAACCTTAGTGTTTTAATATGATAAAGTATTACTTAATCCTTCATTGTTATAAACATCACATACAAGCTATAAATGTGTACAGAGTCTTTATCCCATGTACATTTGATAAGAGTTATAGCAGGATTTGCATTGTTTATGATTAGATATGTTTATGTTTGTTTTCCTGACTTAGGGCCATTCCTCTTGCCATTTTCCAAGCAGAGCCTACAGTGAGGAAACATTTTCTCCGGAAATGGCTAAAGAGTTCATCACTTCAAGACTTTGATATTCGCACAGTGAGTGCCAATTATTTTTATTAGTGGGGAGGTGCACATGTGGAAATCAGAGGATAACTTAACAGGAATTGATTCTCTTTCATCATGTGGATGCCAGAAATCTAAGGTCATGAGACAAGTGTCTATGTCTACTGAGTCATATTGACACATTTTTGTACTCTTAAAAGTTTAGAAAAAAAGCTCATCAGAGCAGAATGTACCTGACTTGAATCATATGACTCAATTAGAGCTTTACTTAGGACTTCCTCTTTTCTGACATGTGATAGGTAGGGAAACAGAGCACTCAGAGCAGTGGCCTCAACTCGTGGGTCAAGATCCCTTGGGAGGGTCAAATGGCCCTTTCATGTGAGTCTCCTGAGATCATTGGAAAATACAGATGTTTACATTATGATTCATAACAGTAGCAGAATTACAGTTATAAAGCAGCAATGAAAATAATTTCATGCTTGGAGATCACTACAACATAAGGAATTATATTAAAGAGTCACAACAGGAAGATTGAGAACCACTGGGCTAGAGCATCAGGAAGCTAATGTTAGAGAACCCCTTAAACTGTTCTCAGATGGAATAAAACTGAGGTACTATCTTAACCATCTACTATTTCATGATCCTATAGTCTCATTAAACTCACTGCCAAGTTTCTACCTCTAAAATGAACATGGAGTTTCAAGAAGATGAAGTGAGACACACACATTTAGTTATTCTTGGCATATAGGAATGTAGAAAATTGCTACTTCTCATGTTTTGTGCATGTAGATTCTGGACTGGGACTACTACATAGAGCGGCTAGGGAGTGCCATCCAGAAAATCATCACCATTCCTGCAGCCCTCCAGCAGGTGAGACAAAAGCCAGGGATCCCACCCCACACCTAGTCACCAGTAGACCTACATGAGACTCCTTCCTGGTTGTATCATCCTCATTCAGGTGAAGAACCCAGTTCCACGTGTCAAACACCCAGATTGGCTGCATAAAAAACTGCTAGAAAAGAATGATGTCTACAAGCAAAAGAAGATCAGTGAGCTGTTTGTCCTTGAAGGAAAGAGACAGGTAACACACAGGACACAGTGTACCAATGTCTGCAAGCTGCTATGCATAAATTTTCCTTGTTTTGTTTTTGAGACAGAGTCTCTCTGTGGCCCTAAAACTTCCTATATAGGAGAGGCTAGCCTCGAACTCACAAAGATACTGCCCCTGTGTGTGCCACCCTGCCTGGCCCATAATTTCCCAATACCACCTCTAAAGAAACTTTATCCCTAAAAGTGTGCCCTCCAGTGTCATTTTATATAACAGGCAGATTGTGAGTCATCAGGTGTGTATGAAGAACTCATATGTAAATGATAAGGTATGCAAATTAGACCTAAACTGGATTACTACTGTAGACTTCAGTTTTCTCAATCAAAATGAAATTTCCTGGAGACACTGAAGACTGCACAATGAAAGTATGAGTAAGAAGTTGGAGATACTCATGCTCATCTGATAAGAACCCTTCCTGCTTGTCACAGGATGCAAGTTCTGTTCACAGTACTCATATCTGGTGGTGGCTTACACCTGCCTCAAACTCTAGCTACAGGGAATCCAGCACCCATTTCTGGCTTCTGCAGACCCCTGTACACATATGGCATACATTTACACAGACATACACACAAAAATAAAAATCTTTTTAAAAACAAAAAGTATAGTTAAAATTAGAAATGGAAAAATAATTTTTTTTTTAAATTTTTCGAGACAGGCTTTCTCTGTGTAGCTCTGGCTGTCCTGGAACTCATTCTGTAGACCAGGATAGCCTCGAACTCACAAAGATCTGCCTACCTCTGCCTCCCGAGTGCTAAGATTAAAGGCATGTACCACTACCGCCTGTTGGAAAAAGAATTTTTAAAACAATTTTATGTGTTTGGTATTTTTGTCTGCATATATGTCTGTGAGGTACTAGGCATATGCCTAGTGCCACAGAGGCAAGAAGAAGGTGTTGGATTCCCTGAAACTGGAGTTAACACATGATTGTAAGCCAACCTGGTAATTGAACCCAGGTCCTCTAGAAAAGCAGTCAGTGCTCTTAACTGCTGAGCCATCAGCCCAGGAAAAATTTCATGGGTTGAAAATTAGAAGTGTAGCTACTTATGAAGTATTGTGCCTATAGTCCTAGGAGCTGGGAAGCAGAGACAGAAAAATGGATATGAGTTCAAGGCCAGGCTGGAATACAGCATGATACACTCTATCTCAAAAGTAAAAGTGAGTTATAAGCCAGAATGTTATAGAGACTCAATAATAAACAAATCTTGAAGTAGATTTCTGGGGGGGGGGGGGAGGTTACAGGATTTCTCTATTATAGCCCTAACCGTCCTGGAGCTCCCATTGTAGACCAGATTGGCCTCAGACTCAGCGATATTCCTGCTTCTGGCTCTTGAGTGCTAGGATTAAAGTCATATACCACCATTCTGGCTTATATTACTTTTTTATCTTATGCTCAGTAATTAGGGGCTAGAGAGATGGCTCAACATGTAAGAGCATTGGCTGTGCTTAGATTGTATACATTAGTGATTAACTCCAGGACACCAATAATGCTTTGGTGTTGAATTAAGGAAAGAAATAAAAGCACTTCCCCTTGGAGTCATTTAACCAAGAACTAGTTTATATTTGAATTCTCTACTTCAAATATATTTGTATGATTCTGAATCTGTGCCAGCTTAAAGTCTGTCTTATAAATTTGTCCCTTTTGTCTGTCTCTCTTTGTGTATGTCTGTTTCTGGCTATTCATCTGTTTGAATGGTATCTGTCTCTGTGTATCTGTCCATAACAAAAGGGCTTTTTGCTGTATTTATTGAGCAGAGTAGAAAGCATCACATGGGGAAGGAATGACTTCACAGAAATCTTTAACAGTTTTACAAGACTCTAACTAACCCAGATAACAAACATCGTTATTTTTCAGCCAGTATCCATAAATGGATGCTTTCAGCCTTTGTGGTAGATTTTAGGAAGTTGCTTACACTTCTGTATTTGCTGCTTTCAGCAAATGATACATGTGTATTATCTGGGTCAGGGACATGGAAGAGTACCTGACTTAAGATTATAGCTATGCATTAGCTTAAGTTATAAAAGTTGGTTACATGGGAAATTCAAGGCAACTAAGGTTAATTGTTACATTGTTCTCTTAAAAGCAGGATCAACAGTTTGAGTACACAGTAGGCTAGCAGCCTTGTTCTAATTAATCTTAAGGTATATTACTAATTTTGGCTGTGAAGTCCAGCAAAAGTTCTGGTCTTTTTAAATATAAGGTATTTTCACAGTACTGTATTGCCTCAGCTGCTCTTCCAGAGGCTCTGGTTCAAGTTCCAACATCCACATGGCAGCTCACAACCATCCAAAACTCCAGTCTAAGTGATCCAACACCTGGCCTCCATAGGCACCAGACACACATGTGGTACAGACATGCATGCAGATGAAATACTAATGAAATAATAATAATTAAAAATAATAAGTTTTTAATTTAAAAATAATAACATTCTAAGAACGCTAAGCTGATTCTGGTGTTGCAGACCTCTAATTACAGCTACTGAGGAGGCTCAGATATAAAGATCCTGAGTTCAAAGCCTACCTAGGCTATAGAGTACCATCCTATGAAAAATGAAAAAAACCACTAAAACAATTCTGGCACGTCAGTGGTGGTGCATACCTTTAATCCCACCACTCAGGAGGCAGAGGCAGGCGGATCTCTGTGAGTTCAAGGCCAGCCTAGTCTATAAGAGCTAGTTCAGGATAGGCTCCAAAGCTACAGAGAAACCCTGTCTCGAAAACACACACACACACAATTCTGTCTTGGGAAACACTCAATTTGCGTTAAGTGCCTTCTTCTTTTCTCCCTTAATACTTATGCTTAAATTAACTATGCTAAAACCTCAGTTTTAACTCAAAACAACCTTGTAAAGGACTCACCAATATACACATCTTTTTGAAAGAATTACCATTCTCTGATAAACAGTTGAGAAACTTAAAACAAAGCTTCCTTTGGAGAATTAAGACAAATAATCTAATTTCAGTGCTTCTAGACAAGGACAGGCATATCTTTAGACGTTCTAGACCTGCTTGGTCTACATAGAGAGTTTCAGGCTAGCCAGTGCTACATAGTGAGACCCCCTTTTTGTTAAACTTATGTTAGTCTGTTAACAACCAATTTCAGCAGATGTGTTAGAATTATGTGAATTCTGTGATAGGATTTACCAGATTAAGACTCTGAATTAATAAATCTTGGTTGTCTCTTCCCAGATTGTGATGGCCCAGGCTTCAGAAAACAATCTGAGTGTCTGCACTCCAGACATCGAGGACCTTGGACTCACAAAGCCATACCACTGTGCAGTCCCAGTTGCTACTAAGAGGAAGCGAGTCTGGGAAAGCCAAGAGGAATCTCAGGATATTGCATTGACTGTGCCCTGGCAAGAGGTCTTGGGGCAGCCTCCCTCCCTCGGAACCACCCAAGTAAGAAGCAAGGAAGCCAGAAAGGACGTGGGGAAAGTTGCTATGGTACTCTGTCTCCTAGAGGTCTGCTACATAGTACGGGAATCCTAAGGCAAATCCTATCCATGGAACAAGTTGCAGAAATGCCTGAGTGTTAGCATTTGAATCTCCTGAAATTTAGGAATAAAAAGCAGACTGTTGGAGAAAGGTGTTGGTGGACAACATGTGTTAGCAATCTTGCATTACTATCTGTTCCAGGAAGAATGGTTGGTCTGGCTCCGGTTCCACAAGAAAAAGTGGCAGCTGCAGGCCCAACAGCGACTGGCCCGCAGAAAGAAGCAACGTCTAGAGTCAACAGATATGCCAAGGCTTGGGGCTATCCGAGAGGGACCTGCCACGGGTCTAGGAAACTTTTTGCGACGAACTGCCCGTAGCATTCTGGACCTTCCTTGGCAAATTGTACAGGTGTGGGCTTTCACTCATGGGAGTGGAAAGATGTTGAGAGCAGTCCTTTGTGAGCTCAAAGGAGGGAGCATGCAGCCAGTCCTGTGATAAAGGATGAAAGATAAGAAAGGCCTTCAACTTCCTGCCTATCCCTATCACAGGGGTCCTGTACCTAGGGCGGTGTGAGTGAGGCTGGAGTCTCCTTGGGAGATGACCTGTTCACAGGGGTCAGTATGTTATGTGATTATGTGCTTTGTATTCTGCATTTCCTCTCAGATCAGTGAAACCAACCAAGCTGGTCTCTTCAGGCTATGGGCCATCATCGGCAGTGACTTGCACTGCATCAAGCTGAGCATCTCTCGAGTATTCTATGTGAACCAGCGGGTAGCCAAAACAGAGGAAGGGCCTTCATTTCGCAAGGTAGGGAGACCCCTGGTATTGCTGGTCACCTCTAAGGCATCTGTACATGATGGAAGCCACACAAAACATTGGTTAGGAGCATGGACTTTACAGGCCCAAGAGCTGGTGAGCCCTATGGCCTTGTCTCCATCTCCTAAGTACTTTACTGATATTGGGATCTTGTAAAGAGTTACTTGAAACCATGTCTATGAATGTTCAGGAACGGGGACTGCTGCTGTCCATCAACCTGATGAGCAGGGGAGGATTGGATAGAGGTTGCAAATAGTTTTTGTAAGTATTGTTGTAGTTACCAGCAGCATCATTGAGATATAAGTTCATCTACCATATAGCCTATTCATTGGAATAATATAATTCAGTGGTTTTAGTGAATTAGGGGTAATGACTATAGTCAAAATTTCAGTCTTCATTATCTCCAAAAGAAGCCTATACTTGCTCAAATGCTCTGTCCTTCCCTGCAGTCCCAGGCAACCAACCACTAGCCCACTTTCTGCTAATTCACAACATCTCAGAAATATAACCACACTTTGGGTTCTTTGCAGAGATTCTTAGATTTTGAAGAAGCTCTCTTAATGTGACATCCTAGTTGAAATGTCCCACTTGACTCAGTATGTTAACTCAGTCCTAAGCTGGTTTATGATGCTGTCTGCAGTTGAACATTAACTGTATACAAGGAACACATGAATGAGGTACAGATAATTGTAGGTGGAAAATGTGAGGCCTGATTTCAGCCTATTGACTTGGTGGAATGTGAACCTAAAAAGTGGGCAGGGGCCGGGTGGTGGTGGCACACGCCTTTCATCCCAGCAATCCAGGAGTAGAGGTGGGTGGATCTCTGTGAGTTCGAGGCCAGCCTGGTCTATGGAGCAAACTTCAGGACAGACTCCAAGGCTTCAAAGAAACCCTGTCCAATAAAGAAATAAATTGAAAAGAAAGAAATGAAAGTGGGTAGGGTTTATCAGGATAATAGACACAGGAGACTAATGGGTTTCCATACAAGTAGAGCTGTGTATGGTGATTGTGTCGGGAAGTTTCTGCGATACGGAACTTTTCCTTTGTGATTATCTGCTCCCCTCTGGAGATCCTCAGTGTTTTACTGTGCATAGATATTTGGTGATGACTGTCACCTCCTGGGGGTTTCAGGATGGAGGTTCTCTACCCTGCCGTTTCTGTGTAAAAACTTGGTATATCAGTTAGAATTAAATTGTTTTCAGGATGGAAGTATTCATTGTTTGAGGCAGGCTCTCATGTAGTTCAGGCTGGCCTTGAGTTTTATAAAACTGAGGCTGGCCTTCAGTTCCTGATCCTCCTTCCTCCATCTGCCAAATGTTTATAGGCCCCTGTTACTTACTTAGCTCATGAATTATGTTTTTGTTGATGCTAGAGATCAAACCTAAGGTGAATTGCTAGGCCCACACTCTATTCCCCCCACCTACCCAACTCCAAGCACAGAGGTAAACTAGTTTTTTCCTTAAAATGTTTACTATTTTGCCCTTAAATTATATTGTTTCCAGGGTAAGTAGATTTTTTTTTTTAATGATTTAAAAGTTTTCCAGGGCTAGAGAGATGGCTCAGTGATTAAAAGCAATGGCTGCTCTTCAGAGGACCTTGGTTCACTTCCCAGCACCCACATGGCAGCTCACAACTGTCTGTAATTCCAATTAGAGAGGATCTATCACCCTCACACAGGCATACATGCAGTCAAAACACCAATACATATAAAACGGATGGATGGACAGACGGACAGACAGGTAGATAGATTAATTTCTATGAACCTAGGTAGAATGGTCCTTGCCTGTTATCTCAACACTCAGGATGCCAGGGCAAGAAGATCTTAAGTTCAAGGCCACTCTAGGTTACATAGCAAGACTCTTATCTCAAAGGCAAACAATTAAAAAAAATTGTTACTATGAACTTGGGAATAGATATATATATAGTTTTTTTCTTTAAGCTTTATTTGTGTATATGAGTGCTCTATCTGCATGTGCCAGAAGAGGGCATCAGAGCCCACTATATATGGTTGTTAACCACTATGTGGTTGATGGGAATTGAACTCAGGACCTCTGGAAGAGCAGCCGGTGCTCTTAACCACTGATCCATCTCTCCAGCCCCTGTTGTTTAGTATCTTACAATCAGTTACTGCCTGCATTCCCTAATGCACTTAAATAACATAGTAAATATATCTACCTGAACACTCTCACTACCATCCAGGTAGACATTACCACCTTCCTAAAGCATACTTGTCCACCTTGCCATACTGCTAGTGTGTGAGGTGCATTTATGTAACTATAGATGCATTTGACCTATTAGAGCTTCATGTCAGTGTGTCATTCCATAGATGCTATAATTATTTTTCTGGGCTGATGGTATCTTATATTGGCCCAGGTGTTGTTTACATCAGTGGAAATATATTAAGAGGTAAACTTCAGGGGCTGGAGAGATGGCTCAGAAGTTAAGAGCACTGAATTTTTTTTTAAGTGTAAACAGAATCTTTGCAGCAACATCAAGCAATCTGTAGGATGAACAATCTGTAGGATTTTTTTTTGTCTTTTCTATTTCCTAGCCTTCTCTATTTTCCAGTTAGCTATTAAATAACTATTTATTTTTCCAGACTTTGTTTTGTTTATTTAAAGCTAGTAAAATGGTCTTTTTAAAGTTATATTGCATGAGCTAGGCAGTGGTGGCTAGCTTTTAATCCCAGCGCTTAGGAGGCAGCGACAGGCAGATCCCTGTGAGTTCCAGGCCAGCCTGGTCTACAGAGTAAGTTCTAGGACAGGATCTAAAGCTACACAGAGAAACCCTATCTCAAAAAATAAAAAATAAAAAAGATAGATAATACTGCATGGGTAGTGGCCAGTATCATGACATTCAAGATACAAAATATTTCTGTCATCCTTAATTCACTGTGCTCTGGTTTCTCTTCACCCTCATCCTTGATCATTGGCCTCTGTCCCTATAGCATTACCTAAAATTTCCTTTGTTTTGTTGTTGTTGTTGTTTTGGTTTTTTTTTTTTATTTTGGTTTTTTGTTTGTTTGTTTGTTTTTTTGACAAAAAAAATTCTATGATTTTATCTTCATGCGTATTAACAATTTTCTATTATCTTCATTCTTTTGCTGAGCTCAGATACTGTGGTGAGTTTTGGGTTTCAGTGTGTCTGTGTGTAGTATGCATGTTTGCATGTATGTGCACCTGTATGTGTGGATGCCACTTGAGGAAGCCAAGAGTCAGCATCAGGTATCTTCCTTAATCACTTTCCACTTGAACCTAAAGCTTGCTCCTAAAGACCATCTGACTGGCAATCCCTAGGATTTCCTGTATCCAGCTCTCTAGCACTGGGATTGTAAACATGCACCCTTGCTCCTGCTTTTTATATGGTGATAGGGATCCAAATTCAGGTTCTCATACTTACACAGGGAGTGCTTTACCAGTTAGGCCATCTGCCCAGGCTCCTGTGGAGATTTTGTTGTTTTATTGGAACAGTTTTATTACATAGGCTGATCTTATTCTCAACTGGCTTTCCTCAGCCTCTCTGCTGGGTTACAGGTATATGAACCATCCTGTCTGACTGACTCAAGGTGGGGCAAAGCTATAGATGCCATAAAACTGTTATTAATTGTGATGTGTGAGTCATCCCAGGGCTGGCATTTGATGGCTCTCTTCTCCATTGAGAATTGTTCATTTTTTCCCTGGTTGTTATTAACAAGAAATAGAGTCCACAGTGAACATTTTACATTTAATACTGTGAAACTTTGGGCATTTATATGGAAAAAAAAATCCTTGAACTGGTGAAATGGCTCAGTGAGTAAATGGGTTTCTTACAAGCCTCCCTGAGCCCACATGGTAGGAGAGAACTAACTCTCTTTAGAGAATGTTGAGGCAGCCAATCCAGTTAATTTAGACCCCAAGTTCAGTCTTGCCTTCTTTATATAAAGGTTCCGTTGTCAGCTCAATTTTCAAGTCCTTTATGTTCTTCTGACCATGTCCATATGTATTTGCAGCTTGGAGTGAGACTAGGGTTTGAGTTGGCTTATGAAGATTCATGCACAGTGTATCTCCTCTCCATGATCCCATACATGTACCCATACATGTACTTATGAAGATTCATGCACAGTGTATCTCCTCTCCATGATCCCATACATGTACCCAGTACACAAATTAGGATTGCCCCTTCAGCAATCCTTCTAGTTTTCTGGCCAGAAAAGTATAGTTTTCTGTGAGTTTTAGGTAACTACAACCTCCAGTTCATAAAATGAGAGATCTAAGAATAATTAACTGGGAGCCATCCTCCAGACAACTATTGATGATACATGATGCCTCAGTTGTAAAGCATTCATGATTTTCCAGACACCTCAGGTTGCTCTTTTAGATTATGCCTTTGTCTTTTAATTGTAATCCTTGAAGCAAGTGAACTGAAAACCCTGGGAGTTGGTCTACAGTTCACTGTATAGGATGTGGCAGGCTCATTACCACATTGTCACCAGGTGAATCGGGCTCTTCCTCGTTCCAACATGGTCTACAATCTCTATGAGTATTCAGTACCAGAGGACATGTACCAAGAACATATCAACGAGATCAACACTGAGTTGTCAGCCCCCGACATTGAGGGCGTATATGAAACTCAGGTGATTATCTTCCTGGCCAGTCACCACTTGGATAATAAGAAGAGAGATTCCACAGGAATGGGCATGGGTTGGGAAAGCCTCATAGGAAAGTGGTTCTCAGCAGCATGTCTACCTAAGGTGGCTTCTTCTGAATGAAGAAGTGGTGCTAGCATCTTCCATTTGGCCCAACACACTACCCACTCTTCCAGGTTCCATTGTTATTCCGGGCCCTTGTACAGCTGGGCTGTGTGTGTGTAGTCAACAAACAGCTGGTAAGGCACCTTTCAGGCTGGGAAGCAGAAACCTTTGCCCTCGAGCACCTAGAAATGCGTTCACTAGCCCAGTTCAGCTACTTGGAACCAGGTATGGCCCCACCAACAGCCCTATGACCTCCCCTGTATCCCTTGCATCTCAGGCAATGAATTTACTTTTTTCTACAGGGAGTATCCGCCACATCTACCTGTACCACCACTCACAGGGCCACAAGGCACTCTTTGGGGTCTTTATCCCCTCTCAGCGGAGAGCATCTGTGTTTGTGTTGGATACTGTGAGTCCTTTGGCACAGGGTACATGAGAATATGTGGGTAAGACAGGATATGGGGAAGAAAGACACTCCTCTTGCCATTCAACTAGAAATAGAAAGGCAGGCTGGGCAGTGGTTGCACACACCTTTAATCCCAGCACTTGAGAAGCAGAGGCAGTTGGATCTCTGATTTCAAGGTCAGCCTGGTCTACAAAGTGAGTTCCAGGACAACCAAGGCTACACAGAGAAACCTTGTCTCAGAAAAGAAACAAAAAAAGAAATAGAAAGACATGACTACCCAGCTTCACAGAACACAAGTGCATGCACATATATAGTAGGCCTAAAAGTTGGTGTTTGCCTAGGTGCGCAGCAACCAAATGCCCAACCTCAGTGCCCTGTACTCAGCAGAACATAGCCTACTGCTGGAGAAGGTGGGCCCCAAGCTCCTGCCTCCCCCGAAACACACCTTTGAAGTTCGTGCTGAAACCAACTTGAAAACCATCTGCAGAGCTATCCTACGCTTCCTGCTTGCCTACAAGGTAAGAGAAGTTGGGGTCCAATGGTGGAACTCTCCTATCCCAAGGCTTTGTCCACTTAGCCCTTTCTGCCTTCTGCTCAACCCAGGAAGAGCGCCGGGGGCCCACACTCATTGCTGTTCAGTCTAACTGGGAGCTGTGTAGACTGGCCAGTGAGATTCCTATCTTAGAGGAGTTCCCACTAGTGCCTGTCCGAGTGACTGACAAGATCAGTTATGGAGTTCTGGACTGGCAGCGCCATGGAGCCCGCCGAATGATCCGACACTACCTCAATTTAGACACTTGCCTTTCACAGGCCTTTGAGATGAGCAGGTAAGGAATAGGGTATAGCTCAGTAGTAGAAGTTAGCTAAAAGTGTGATTCCCAGTACCACACAAACAAGAAGAGAGAAAAGCAAGTGAGGCTATACCCTGGGTGCCTACAGTGTGTGACCCTGTGAGTGGTCCCAACATGATGCTAGTGTACTTGGGACTGAACCGGTACCTATGTACAGGTATTTCCATATCCCTGTTGGGAACCTACCAGAAGACATTTCCACCTTTGGCTCCGACCTCTTTTTTGCACGCCACCTCCAGCGTCACAACCACCTGCTTTGGCTGTCCCCTACCTCTCGACCTGACCTGGGTGGGAAGGAAGCTGATGACAACCGCCTTGTTATGGAGTTTGATGACAGAGCCACTGTGGAGATCAATAATTCTGGCTGTTATTCAACTGGTGAGTGAGAGAAGGGGGCACTTCCACCCCGCCATTTAATGACTCCTCATCACATGGGGCTCAGTGCTCAACCATATAGAATAAGCTCAAAGGCAAGTCTTAAGAAATGGATACCGGCAAGTCATATGTTGGTCAGAGATCATGTGACATGCCTGACATCACTAGGCAGCACTGAACAGCTCAGGCCTGGGAGATGATCCCAGTGCTGGCGAGGGTACATGGACAACTGTGTTTCCCTGCAGTGTGCGTGGAACTGGACATTCAAAATCTGGCAGTCAACACCATCCTCCAGTCCCACCATATCAATGACATGGAGGGAGCTGGAAGCATGGGCATCAGCTTCGATGTGATCCAGCAGGCCTCCCTAGAGGACATGGTCACAGGCAATCAAGCTGCCAGTGCCCCAGCCAGCTATGATGAGACAGCCCTCTGTTCTAGTACCTTCAGGTATCTACTCTCATGTAAAGTGTTATCTTCTTAGACAAGACAACAAGGAGATGGCAACCTCCACTTTAGAATGCTAAAGCCAAAGTCAGCAATACATTTTTTTATATTTTGACAGGGTCTCTCTATGTAGCTCTGAATGGCCTGGAACTCAATATATAGACTAGGCTTGGCCTCAAATTTATAGAGATTCACATATCTCTGCCTTCCAAGTGCTGGGATTAAAGGCATGTACCACACATCTACCTTTTTTTCTTATTATTTCAGTTTGTGTGTGTGCGTGCACATGTGTACATGAGTATAGGTGCCCACAGAGGCCAAAGGAGTTAGATACCCTAGAACTGGAGTTACAGAAAGTTGTAGGTGTTGGAAATTGAACTTCAGTTCTGTGGAGGTGCAGTACATGCTCTTAACTGCTGTGCAAACTTCAGTGTTAGAATCAGCATTCCTGAGATGTCTCTTCCTTGCGACATAATGCAATCCAGGGTCCCCATGTCCCTGAGCATACCCTGCCTATTTACTAGTAGACAGTACAAGTGCTACCATCTGACCTTTTGAGGCTAGAAGCTTTCTCATGAAGAACTTTTTGATACGTAAGTGCTTTCAGTATAATCAAAGGAGTATCTGCAAGAAATTCCCAGGGCATCCAGTCATAGTCGCCAGAATCATCTGTCAGTTATGATCAGCCCTGGCTCCTACTGATGGAATAGTGTATATTTATTGTTCCTTTGTGCCATAAACACAGAGCACTTTCACTCTGCACATATTCTGTACATACTCTCACAGCTGCATGTAAGTTTTTTAAAAATTAAAAATAAGTCTTAAGAAGGACAAAGGCCTTCTTATCTAGGTGTGGTGAGCAAGATAGGGAGTTATGTGGAGGGAAGTGGTAAGGAGGTGAAACTCACAAGTTATGGAACCAAGGAATGAAATTTAGACAATAGGAATGATGAGATGGGACAGTGATGCCAGCAGCAGCATATAGTATGGGTCATCATCCTTTGCCATCTTGCAGGATCTTGAAAAGCATGGTTGTTGGCTGGGTAAAGGAGATCACACAGTACCACAACATCTATGCTGACAACCAGGTTATGCACTTCTACCGCTGGCTCCAGTCACCATGCTCTCTGCTCCATGACCCAGCCTTGCACCGGACGCTACACAATATGATGAAGAAACTCTTCTTGCAGTGAGTGCTTCTCCTCGGGCTATGGGCTGAGGGGCACAAGCCAAGTAAGTGCCTTTGAGAAGCATAAATCACAGGACAGACTTAGGTGCTATTGTGGCTTTGTGCACTCATCTTTCCAGAAAGCTATGTAAAGCGTCATGGTACTACTTCCTTTTTATATTAATATGTTCTCATGCACCTTGTTTGTTTTAGTAGTGCACCTTAGCTGAGTGTAGTGGTCCATGCCTTTAACCCCAGCAGTTGGGCAGAAACAGGTACATCTCTGTGAGTTCAAGGCCAGACTGGTCTACATAGTGATTACCAGGCCAGCCAGGACTAATGGTGAGACCCTGTCTCAAAAACAAAAGAAAACACTTTAGACACTAAGTGTGAATGTACCATACTAATGGACAGTCAGCTATGTCTAGTGTTGTGATATTAGAAGTAATAAATGAATCAGTGCTGGAGATTGGCCATTCAGCTCTTTATTAAACCAATCAGAAGGTGCCTTAGGCAGGTGAGGAAACACATCTTCACACAGTGTACTAAAAGATTATCCCAACTTGCATGAGTGTTTTACCTTCATGTGTGTATGTTTCATGTTTGTCTCTGGTACCCACAGAGGCCAGAAAAAAATGTAATGGATCCCCCCAGAACTGTAGTTATAGATGATTGTGACCATCCCTAAATGGATGCTGCTGGGAATCAAACCTGGGTCCTCTGGAAGAGCAGCCAAAACTGCTCTAAACCATTTAGCCATTTCTTCAGCCCCCAAACCTCATCTTAAAAGCCAGAAAGAGGGGAGGAGAGGGAGTGGGAAATGAATTTGGCATGTAAAATGAGAAAAGATAGTTTTTAAAAAATAAATTAAAAAGAAAAGGGAAAAAAAAAGAAAGTCTCTTCCTTTTTGCCCTTGTGCTCATTCTAAGTATAGTTAGGATACTTGTTGTTTCAATATCACATGATCTTCTTCATAGTTTCTCTTCATATTCCCTGACTTCATTTTATATCAGGGCACCTCATTAATTATAAACTTACTCCTCAGGCTCATTGCTGAGTTCAAGCGACTGGGATCATCAGTCATCTATGCCAACTTCAATCGCATCATCCTCTGTACAAAGAAACGCTGGATAGAGGATGCCCTTGCCTATGTGGAATATATCACAAACAGGTTAGTGTCAGGGGCATCTTGGTGATGCAGCTGCCATGGCTTTGGAGAGATACTTGAAAGGTACAGCACACACCAAGGGTCAAGCATTGTAGCATGAAAAAGTAATTACTCATATTCTGTTTACCTGCATGGACAACTCAGATATAAAACATTCAAGTCTGAAATACTCAAGGAACACCTGCTATTTTTAAGAAGGTTCTGTAAAGCGCTGTTGCATAAACTTTTCACAAATGTGGGCATGGGCACATGGGAGTGTTTTGATTCCAGGCAGTCAGTCATATGGAGCTCTCAATTGCTGGATCCCATGTTGTACCTTTGGCTTCAGGCAGTGATTCCTGCCTTGATGAATCATATTCACAAATCTATTTGGGCTTAGAGGCTCCAATGTAAATAAAATGAAGTCTTGAGCTTTTTTCAATTTTGTTTTGAGAGACTCGGGGAGTGGTAGGATGTGTGACCAGAGCAAAAAAGGTTATCAGTCAGATCCATGGAGCTATAGTTACAGGACTTTGTGAGCTACCCAATCTGAACTCCAATTCTGATAGGACAGTAAACATTTACAGCAAATACTCATGCACATCAAGATAAATAAATCTTTAAAAAGAGAGAGAGAGGAGGCGGAGTATGTTTAGGACTTCCTTACTGGTAGGTACCATGTGTAGGATAAGTAATAGAGGCCAACTTGGCTAATGGTAAGGATGAAGAAAACTTGTAGTTGCTGGAAAACAGGAAGCAATGCTGCCAGTGTTGTGTACCTGACATAAGATAGAGACACTGGGCCCTGGGCCTGCCCTTGCTTCCTTCTTGGTCACCTTCATTCCCAGGCAGCTTCTTCGGTATCATAGAAAGTTTGAGGGACTATCTGAATCCACTTTATGTTTATTTGTAAGTTAAAAAACAAAGAGTACATTGCTTAAAAGGAAAAGAAAAAATAAGGAAAGCTGTTATGTCACTTTAGTACTTTCTGGCTTTTTGCAGCATCCATTCTAAAGAGATCTTCCATTCTCTGACAATCTCTTTCTCTCGATGCTGGGAATTTCTTCTCTGGATGGATCCATCCAACTATGGTGGAATCAAAGGAAAAGTTCCATCTAGTATTCATTGTGGACAGGTAAGAGAGCTAGGGCTGGTTCCACATACGTAAGGGGCCACATTCATACCCATGTGACAAGTAATGCTTTCCTGGGGCCTCAATCAATAGTAGCAAAGAACTGACTCCACCCAGTTCATCAGCTTACAGGAAAAGTCGAAAGCATAGTGTTAGTCCTAGTAAGGGCAAAGAGCTTTCCTTGAGGCAAAAAAATTTGTGGAAAAGAGGGAGGAGGGGGAGCTGTGGAGACAAAGCCAGAGGTGCAAGAGAGCAGACACCTTGGGAGCTGAAACAGCTCAAGCAGATGGGTGTCTGGGCAGTAGTTTCAGGTGCTCACAGAGAGCCAACAGTGCCCACTTCGCACAGGATGGGATTCAGGGTTAGTGAAGATGGAAATTCTGGCATCTACTTGCCCATTCTGAGAATAACTTACCACGGGGAAAAAGCATGTGATACAGTTCAAGGGATGCAAGGTTGTGAAAATATGGGGTCTAGAAACTAGCAGGGGGAGATGCACAGATGTGATCCATAACTGTGGTAAGTAGAGGTTGCAGCAAGGAGCCATGTGGGGGACGGGCTGTGGCATTTATGAAATGGAAATATGGGTAATCGTCTCATGCTAGAGTAGTACCCAGGGAGTAGGCTGAGACAGCAGACCTTTGCTCTCCATGGGGTATTCACAGATAGCCAAAAGGGGAAGCACTGGCCAGCAGGAAGACTAGAAGCTGGGGTCTCAGTAATCAGCAAATCTGGGGGGACAAGGCCAAGCCTTCCTTAGGTACCATGACTCCCAAGGCCTGGACAGGAGCAGTTCTAGTTAGAGATGGGTTTAGGAGATAGACCTCACTGAGGGAGGAAAGGAAATGTGGCCATCAGGATAATGTTAATGTAGTTTCTGCATGTAGAAGTGAATTCACCCTGGCAGGAACACAGGCACCCAGTCAAGTTGGGCTGTGGGAAATTGTCACCAAATCAAGAAGTTGTTCTACTTCGTGAGATGGGTTCCAACTGTGTAGCTTAGGCTGGCCTTGAAACCCTCATCTCCAGCGACTCTGCCTTAGCATCCTGAGTATGGCCACAGATTCGAGGTACCGGCTCCCAGCTAAAGAAGAAATTGCTAAGTTCAGAGGAAGAAGCTGGTCACCAGGAAATTCTGTTTGGTTAGCCCTATTGGAAGGGAGAGTTTGATAATTTTGACATGTCTTCTAAAAGCATAAATGAGAATCAAAATTCCCAGTCACCCAAGTGAGCTAGACATGCTCCATGGAACACTAGTCTTACAATGCCAGAGTCCAGGAGACTCAGGCTGGAGGAGTCCTGTCTCTGTCTTGTTGCTATATATTATTGCCATGTTGGAAATAGGGGTTATCTTTCTGTTACAGCAAGACTCCCAGGAAAGGGAGGAAACCAAGGATGAGGAGGATGAGGAAGAGGATGAGGAGGAAGAGGGTATGGAGGAATATGAGGTTGAAGACCTACTGGAAAACAATTGGAACATTCTGCAGTTTTTGCCACAGGCAGCCTCTTGCCAGAGCTACTTCCTCATGATTGTCTCAGGTGAGTCAAGCTGAAGCTGAGTTATATTAAAAATGGTCTGGCTCTTTGTTGTGGAGAGGAAAATTGTTGGAAATTTCAACTTGGTGGAATTGCTGTTTTCTTGTTCCAGCATTGGGAACTGAGGACAGATGATAAAAGGGCTCTCTGTCTTCTCTCTAGACCTTTTTTAAGCAGCTGCCCCTAAGGTGTTTCCAGTTCTCTTTCTAGTAGGTTGATGGCTAACATCCCTGGGAACATGTGCATGCACATGCAGTAATAAAGCTGGCCTCTGGGGCTTCACTAACTAGAAAACTCTTATACCTTGAATGTATTTGTAGACATGGTTATCATGTTCAGTAAGCATAAAACTTAGAGTGTTTTTATAATTCACTGCCACTCATTAAAACAGAAAAACTAATGGTGAGCATGGTCATTAAATTGTTGGCAAGTAGATAGGACTTCTCATACACCCCACAGGTCTGTACCAACAGGTGGTTTTGCTTGTCATTGCTTATGCCCTTGTCTACTTCTTTTGAGTCTTCACCTTTCCAAGTTGTCTCAAGAAATACTCCAGGTTAGCCAGGTAGTAGTGACATAATGCCTTTAATCCCAACACTCAGGGAGACAGAAGCAGGTGGATCTCTGAGTTTGAGGCCAGTCTGGTCTACAGAGCAAGTTCTAGGACAGCCAGAGATATACAGAGAAACCCTGTCTAAAAAAACCTTAAAAAAAAAAAAAAAAAAAGAGGGAAGAAATAGTCCAGATATGTGTGTTCAGATTTTAGGGTACTGTCAGCATTTGCTGTTAAGGATCTATTTTCACACACTTGTTGTTCTATTTATTCCCTGAATTCATCTACATCAGTTGTTTGTTTTGGTTTTTTGCTTTGTTTTTGTTTTGGGTTTTTTGTTTGTTTGGTTGGTTGGTTTGGTTTGGTTTGAGACAAGGTTTCTCAGTATAGCCCTCGTTGTCCTGGAACTTGCTCAGTAGACTAGGCCTTAATCTCAGAGTCTGTCTCCTGAGTACTGGGCACTGCCTGACTACAAGTTCCTTTCTTATATCCAATTCTCCAGCTCTCTCCTTGACTTTGGTCTCATCCAAAGGCAGCAGATAAATTATCACTAACAGTGCTATTTCAGATGATGTCTAACCATCTGGCCAGCCACAGGGCTCCTTCAAATTCTGGGGTATTTTTCAGCACATCACTGACTCTCAGGCCCTGTGACCTAATTCTGCCTCTCTCTGCAGCATACATCGTGGCTGTGTACCATAGCATGAAGAATGAGTTGAGACACAGTGCTCCAAGAAGTACCCCTATGAAGAGGAAGAGGACTAGCCAGTTCTCCCAAGAGGCTAACGGGGCAGCTGGAGCCCTTCCTGGTGAGCAGTCTCTGGTCACAGAAGAACCATGCTATGTGCCATGGCCTGATTTCTGTGTGCCTCAGATGATAAAGACAAATGGGTAGGAGATACCCATTGCCAGCTGAATCTGCCCCTTAGCACTCTCTCTTTCCCAGGAATGATCACCTTCTCTCAAAATTATGTGGCAAATGAGCTCACTCAGAGCTTCTTTACCATCACTCAGAAAATTCAGAAGAAAGTCACAGGTTCTCGGAGCTCCACTGAGCCCTCAGAGATGTTTCCTGTCCTCCCTGGTTCACACTTACTGCTCAGTAATCCTGCTCTGGAGTTCATCAAATATGTGTGCAAGGTGAGGGCATATATAAATCCTTCAGTCATTCCATCAGGACTTGCTGGTTACCTATCACATGTAACCATTGTTGAAGCATTTGGGCTCAGGTATTACAGGAGAAGCCCCTCTGATAGGTCTGGACCTGGAACCAGGCAAAGAGGCTCTGGAGTAGGAAAGCTGGTATGCTGGGAAAGTTATAGCAGGTGGAAGTAGAAGTTCATGGATCACCTGCCACTAGTGGGCCTGATGAGCCAGAACAGACCTCTGAGACCAAATGAGGTGACAGCTTGTTTTCTGGGAAAGGCAGGCCAGCATAGTGAGATGATATTACCAGTGACCATGTGGGGTCATTACTCAAAGCACTTACTGTTCATTGTGCCATCTGAGCATCCCAGTGCTTCACTCTGAGGCTGAACACTGAATATCAAATGACTGCACCTTAGAGTTTAACATAGTGAGCTAGGAATGTTTCTTCTCTACAAATACACTTTGGACAGTCACTGACCCACCTTTCCCAGAAAACAAGCTGGGATGAACTGCACTTTGCAATCTGTAGTCCTTTTTAGCTCATCTCTGCACAAGTTTCCTATCTGAACATGAGGGTATCCAGTTCCAGAGCCTTTTTCCATTGAGGAATGTTTACTCCTTTTTGGAATCTTTATTAGACTGGGTATGATGGCTCGCCTCTTCATTCCCAGCACTAGAGAAAGCTGAGACACATAGGAAGATAATAGTTTAAGGACAGCCTGTATCTTCAAAGGGCTGTAGAGTAAGACTTTTGTCTTTAAGGAAAAAAATAAATAACAAAATAACTTAATTGACCTTATCTTATCTGTGCTTCTTTATTTTTGGATTCTGTATTTTTTCCATATTGGTGTGTTCATCTGCTAGTACATGTAGATGGGTTTTGTGTCCTTTCTCATGGTGGTTTGTCTGGTTTCGGTATTGGAGTGATGCTGACCTCCTAATATAAGTTACGGTGTCTTCTCTCTTTGGTTTCTGGAAGGTATTGTGTAGAATCAATGTTTCTTACCTGAAATGTTTAATATATTCATCAGTGAAGTCTCCACTCACTGTCAGAGAGTTGCCACTATAGAGAATCAGCTCTTCCTGAGGCTTCCAGATGGGAAGAGGAAGGGCTAAGATGATACTTGGAAATGAGCTTAAAAGAGGTATTTGGTCCAGTCAGAGTAGCAGAAAGGCCTGGGAACTACTTCCTAATGGGCTGTGGTCACCATAGGTATTGTCTCTGGACACAAACATCACAAATCAGGTGAATAAGCTGAACCGAGACCTACTCCGCCTGGTAGACGTTGGTGAATTCTCTGAGGAGGCCCAGTTCAGGAATCCCTGCCACTCCTATGTGCTCCCTGAGGTGATTTGTTACAGCTGTAATTTCTGCCGAGACCTGGACCTATGCAAAGATTCTTCCTTCTCTCAGGTGAGTTCAGCTGGTGATCAGAACCTCCAAATGTCCAAAGTGGTTTGGGACATGTAGCCCAGCCTATAGTATCCAACCTACTGCCCAAAGACTCACTTATGGATTAAAACAGGCCACCCCCAAGCCATCCCACCACAGCATGCTAGAAAATTGCCTTTAAAATGCCTGATCATCACAAATAAAAGGCTCAGGCAGCCAAGAGCAGTGATGGTTATGTTTGCCCCACCGCTCCTCTGACATCTTCACTTTACACCAGCCCAATGTACTATTGCCCAGGTGGGCCATGGCTACCACTCACACTGACTTCTCAGTCTTCCTTCCCACTCTCCCAGGATGGGGCCATCCTGCCTCAGTGGCTCTGCTCCAATTGTCAGGCTCCCTACGATTCAGCTGCCATTGAGTCAGCCTTGGTGGAAGCCCTGCAAAGGAAACTGATGGCCTTCACCCTGCAGGACCTGGTGAGCTCCCCAGTCTACCCCGAAGTTTCCAGACACTGTCAGCATTTCAGAGAAAATAAAAACATACTTGGGTCCTGAGTCTTGCCTCCAAGGCACTACTCCAGGAGTCAGTCTTCATCCATGCAACTAGCCCACTAATTCTGTCCACATCTATTGGTACCTTTTAAGGGCACTTTCTTCCATCCAGTGGAAGGAGATAGACAATAGACAGAAAACTCTGTCAGTAGTAGAGTACAAGAGCAGAGCAGAGAAAGCTTTGGCAGCACCTTATTACCACCTGAGCAAAGTCTGTGGGTATATCTCTGGGCAACTGTTGGGACAGAGCCAGCTGGGACATGGGTCACCCCCAGACCTTGGTAATCTAGGTTGGGGATACTCACAGCAAAGAGGAAGGAGCTGGCAAGATTTATTCCTTGCATTTCGTCAAGGCACTGAGTCCTGATGTGATTGCAGTAGGGAAATAAACTTGCCAGTGTTTCCATGAGGCATCCTTCCTCAACAAGGCTAAAAAGCTGCAGATAGGATCCAATGTGATGATGGTTTGAGCCATGATCAGTGGTCCTGCTTCCTTGTTTCAGGTATGCCTGAAGTGCCGTGGTATGAAAGAGACCCATATGCCTGTGTACTGCAGCTGTGCAGGAGACTTTGTTCTTACCATCCGCACTGAGGTGGGCCATTCTCACAGGCACACTGGGTCATTTGCCCCTCCTGTCTGAGTAGGACCCAGAGTCATTGTGTCTCTTTGTCCCTACAGGTCTTCATGGAACAGATTAGAATCTTCAAGAACATTGCCAAGCACTACAATATGTCATACCTCCAGGAGACCATAGAATGGCTGCTTCAAACAAGTCCTTAAGCCTAGGCTTAAAACACCTTGTTATCCCATAACAGGTATCTTAATGCCTGCTCCAGATGCCTGAACCACCGACCACCTGATTTTTCCAATCTCATAACCACAGTCTGGGAAGACCAGAGAGAATACTTCCAAAAAGTCTCAAGGTGTCATAAACAAGCATGAGCATGGAATGGCTCTGTCCTCAATAGTTACCTTCTAAATAAACATGTTTTGAAACTTCAGCTTTCTGCTTCCATACCAGCTCTTTCTTCTGCCTCTTAGTCTGAGCCTGAGATAGGTTCTGAGGTGTGGTAGGGTGTAGACAGGGAGGATGCAGACCAACAGAGTCTTGTGCATTTTCAGACAAATGGGCCTTTTCCTCGGCTTCATGAGAGTAGAATTTGAGCTACTTTCTGAGAAGTCCAGGTCCTAAACATGTTGAGACCCAGGAATTTTGCTTCAGAGCAAAGTCTGAAGAGGGTTGTCACTCAGTGTCTTGAGGGAGACAAGACACTGGGGCTCTGTCTTGAGATGGGCTAAGATGGGCCTGAAAGGTAGAGCATCTCTGAACTACCTAGTCTGTTTGGAAACCTACTCTTTGTACACCAGGACTACAGCAAGTACCTCATAAGCCTAAGGCCCACACGAAGGGTTTTTAAACATCATAAACTTGAACACCCTGTTTAAGACATAGATTTTAGAAAAATGCCTTCTCACATTTTAGGCTTAACTGTTGAGGGAACAAGGAAAATGAGGGGAAACAGTCATGAGGTTTCAGAGAAATCTGTTGAGGACTTATACTCAGTCACCACTTGCCCCTCAGGACATCAGAGACCCACAGCACTGAAGCTGGCACCCTTAAAGGGGAAACTTAATCTCTAAACTTTTTAAGAATATGATGCTCACCGGGCGGGGGTGGCGCACACCTTTAATCCCAGCACTCGGGAGGCAGAGGCAGGCGAATCTCTGTGAATTCGAGGCCAGCCTGGTCTACAAGAACTAGTTCTAGGACAGGCTCCAAAGCCACAGAGAAACCCTGTCTCAAAAAAAAAAAAAAAAATGATGCTCTCAGTACTGCAAAGTGGTGGAATAAATGGCTCCTATTCTATACTAACACTGACCCATTTGCTAGATAAGCAGAGCCTTTCATTAGTCTCAGGAAATTAGAGAACTCGTGCATCTCACTATGCTAAATGCAGCCTTTGTCTACTGTTTCTTTCTGGTCCAGGCCAGTTTACCAGGGCAATAGCCAAAGTGTCAAACTCAGAAACCCAAAATAATAGAAGCCCGACAGGGAGATGAGAAACCTTACTGAGCTTATGTGTATGAATATTTTGCTTGCATGTATGTGTATGTACCATGTGTATTCCTGGCACCCACAGAGGTCAGAAAAAAGCATTGGTTCCCCCTGGAACTGAAGTTATAGTTGGTAATGAGCCACTATGTGGGTGCTTAGAACCAAATTCTATCCTCTGAAAGAGCAGCAAGTTATACTAGCTGCTTAGCCACCTCTCCAGCCTCCTATAGTTGCCACTTCTTAGCTTACTGTTTTGTATTTGCAGAGGGAACCTCAGTCTCTGAAAGGAAAGTTTAATATCTAGCATCTGTCCATCAGGAACTTGTCTAAACCTTGATGAGCTCGGGTTGTCTGTAGGGAGAAACCTGATATCTACTTGATCCTCCTTGTTTGGGATGTGGATGGAGTTGGCAGTGCTGGGACCTTCTGAATGGAAATCAAATCAAATTAGGAAGATGAGGGAGGAGGGAGATGGTTAACTATGCTTCCTGGTCTCTGGGCCTAAGAGGCATTGGCTTGTCTCCCAGCAGAACCATCCTATAGTATTACAGGATAGGTTAGTGCCACCATAGGTACCATGCAGCCTGGGTTCACCTGGAGGTCAAGTTTAGGAATTCTGAAATAGAAAACTGCATCTCTGACCCTAGTTGTTAAGCTGTAGCTAGAGTCTCAACTGGAAAGGGCAGTTTGTCTCAAACTAAAACTGGACATCTTATAAGCCAAACATGGAGGAAGTTAAACATATTTGGTGGCCTGTGGAGTCCATGGCCAAGGAAGGGAAGGTATGAAAGGCTCTGAGGGTACTGAGAACATCCTATAAACACTTGGTATGACAACTAGAGGCACACACAAGTGTACCGTCTTCAGGTAATGTGGGCAGAAACTGAAGGGTCTCTTTGCTAGCTCTTTGGCCATTCTGGCACTTGGTGTGCTGGTCTGAGCTAGGATACCTTCTGGTGGCATTGAACATAGACATATCCACCAAGGAACCAAGATCCAGGCTCCCAACAGGCTTTGCCTAGCCAATCACTCCCCTAATAGCAAAAGATATAGTAACTAGATTACCCCAGGCCCTGATAATAGTGCTGGCTTTGTCAACCTGCTCACTGTCCCCACCCCATTCCAGGGATTCTGAATATAGCCTTGGTTCCCTAGGCAGGTGTGCCTGTACTCTAAACCCAAGCTGGTTAACCAACCTAAGAATGCAGGCAAACTCAGAATGCAGGGACCCTGGGAAGGGGACTGAATCTCCTGCCTTATATTCCTAAGTCCACAGCTACTCTCAAAAAATTGAGGCCAGAAAGCTTCTCATCATTTTTATTGGGCTCAGCATGCTATGACTTGTAAAGGAGAGCTTAGAATTACAAAACAAGAGGACTTAGCTCTGATTTTGGGTCCCAGAAGGCTGTGCAAAAGTATGGTCAGGGAAGGGATAAGGGGTTCTATGAGCAATTTGGTTGGGAAAGGAGATGGAAGGAACCCAGTTCTCCCCATAAGCCTTAGGAAGAGAAAGAGTGTAAGCCTGGGCCAGAACAAGGTTCTTTCCTCTTGTATGGGCGTGTCGTTTCTCAGTCACGTGGACATGGCTTGGCTACTGCAGAGTACAGATCCTCCCTAGGGCTGCCAAAGCAGCTGAGGCTGTCTCTGCCCTCCCAGATCCAGATCTGCAGCTTAGTGAAGATGAGATCAGAGTTGAGCCAAACCTTTGGGGTCCGTGGATGTGGAATCCTGTTGGGAAGGCTCAGGGACAGGAAGCCTTTGTCCCACGTGCTGGTCAAGAGTGTCCACCACCTGCTCAGTCAGAGCAGAGATGGAACAAGGCCGAGGAGGCTGGGCAGCCAGCGGTAGCTCTGCCCCTTCTCCAAAAGTTGGCCCTGCACCTGATGGATCCTGGGAGTAGTGACTAGGTGGGGGAGGGACCTGACCCAATACAAGGGCAAGGGTCACAGGCCAGCTACTTGAGGTATGCCTTGGAGTACGCACCTTGTCGAACTTCTTATGGCTATAGAGCTTGTTTTTGTTCATGAATGTTAACAAAATCCAGTCACAAAGAAAGGAGCCCTGAAGTCAGCAGACACCACTGGGTAAGGGCATATCAGACACTCCCTAACCCACCCTGGCTCCCAAGTGAATTTCTTACCACCCCAATGGAGGTCAGAGCAGTGGCCAGATTGATGATGGTAGGAATGAGACTGAATTTCCCTGCCTGTAGAGAACAGGCTTGCATTTAGTTAGACCATCATAGGCTGCTGTCGCAGAAGTGGAGCTTGAGGGTGAGGTGCTGTAAGGGACATGGAGCTAGGCAAGCTCAGGCCTAGGTGAAACCCTTCAGCTGTGCATACCTGCCCATGCACGATAACATCAATTCGAATCCCATAGGCTTTGATGAGAGTTCGAGTGGTGGTGGTATTTATCTTGTAATACTTGGCAAACCTAAGGTTAAGTAAACCAAAAGCAGTGTCCAAGCTGTCAGACTGAATGTACACAATCATCTTCCTCTCTTTAGGACCGCTTTTGTTAGAACTATAGTCAAAGCAGACACTATTGTATATCATGAGCCCAGGCAGAGAAAAAAGTACCTGAAGTTATAGCCTGAGGAGGCAGACTCATACTTGGGGTCAAGCCTCCGGAAAGAGTATTTGGGATTGCACTCTGATTCAGATAAGTCCAGGTCACAGTCCCAGTTGATAATGACTCCAATAACACCACCCTGCAGAAAAATGAGCCAAGGAGCACTGAGGGACTTGGAGCAGAAAACCCTCAAAGGGGTATGGTTCAGCTCAGAGACAAAGGTTCAGGGAACAAGTGGCTATCTGACTTTGAAGGCATAATGAGGTTCTGGCACCAACCATGGGACCAGGTTTCAATAATTGAGCAGGTGCATTCACAGGCCATGGTCATATTTCTCCCCTCTGCCTAAAACAGAGCCAAGGCTGGCCAAGACAGAGAAGGTGCAACTGACTGCAGTAAAACCTTTCCTGGGTAGCAGATGCTGACACCCAGCTTCACTGTCCCCACACTCTTCCTCACCTTGTGTGCCAGTTCTGTGAAGTTCTCTCCTGCCTGCTCTACAATGAAGCCTAGCCTGAAGATGGGACAGTACGGGTCAGAGTCCTGATCAAACGTGCAGTGCTTCAGGTAGTCATTCTTCTGGCTTGCAATGTTGCCCCTAAGGAATGGCAAAAGAAACAGACCTGTACTCTAAACATCTGGTTCCCAACACAAGCCTCCACACTACCCAGGCACTGTATTTGCTATTACTCTGCCCCTCAGACTCACTTGGAGAACTTGAACTTGGGGTAGTGGATGTTGTTCTTGATGAGGATGGTGAAATTTGGTGCCATTTTACCCAGAAATTGGCTGCAAAGGTACAGACAGGGTCTCGTCTCCCCCCAAAGCCCAGGAGAGGAGGACACACTGTCTCTCTCCTCCCCTCCAGCTCTTCTGATCTTCACCAGTAAGGACAAAGGAAACTAGTAGTGGGGTCTGTGAACCCTGCATACTTGTCAGAAGTTCCATCCTCAACTGGGCACCAGGCTGACACCTCGCAGGTCTTGGAGTCCCCATGGTAATAGGGTACACAGCGCCCTGTCCGAATCCCTACAGGGCAAACACTGGTTAAGCCGCTGATGTCAGTGCTAACACTCCCCTCCACTCCGCCACCTTCCCCACTGTCCCTGGTGCATACTGACCATTGCCTTGCATGTCCAGCTGCCCGGCAACGCAGTCGTCATCCGAATGGCAGGTGGAACTGTGAACCCTCATGCTCTAGAGTTGATACTGTAGGTCAGAGTGTAGACTCTGTAACTGGCCTAGGGTTTCCCAGACCACCCTGTACCCACCTCACCTCTGGGCATATTCCCGGGGTCTGGGAAGGGGTAACCTCCATCCTGGTGATGATGCTGACCACACTGCCGCCCTGGGTGCAGAAATAAAAGCACGGTGGGCTCACTCAGACTAATCATAACCGCTGAGGAGTTTCGGGCCTGGGGCAGGAAGCGCCGCACCTCCGGGGGCTTTACGTATTCCTCAACATCCCACACTTTGTGCTCCGATATGGTGATCCCCTTGACTTTGGTGATGATGGAGCTCTCCGGACCCGTCTCGCTATCCTGGTAGCTTTTCTGCACGATGAACACGTACCTGCAGGACAGGGCGGTGCCGGCTCCGGCTCCTGAGGCAACCCTGAAGAGAGCAGGGCGTCCCTCTCCTGGGGCCCTAAGGGCTCCCGCGCAAGCCCCCAGCTAAGGATTCCCTTCCACCCGATTGCCCACCATGCCCCGGCCAGCGCACCACACGAAGTAAAGCAGGATGAGCAGCTGCACCGTGCGGTGCACGAACCCCAGGCGCCGGTTCCGCACCACGATCACCTTGGGCGTCTCGTAGTCCCAGAACGCGGACCAGCAGCCCCGGGCCAAGCGCCAGACCATGGCCGCCCCCGCGGGAAGCCGGGGCTGTGCAGTGGCCATGGTCCAAACAGCTCCGTTCACCAGAGAGAGCTGCCTGAGGGCCTCGCACCCCTGGTGCTCTCCTGGGCGGGCAGGGGGTGTGGCCTCGTGCCCCGCCTAGTGACAGTAGCTGTCTAGTCCTTTTTCAAAGCTTGAAGGAGTTGTGTATGTGTATACCCGTCTCCCTGAAAGCTGCAGGTGCGGCCTGGTGCAGCTTAGAGTGCATCCTGGTGGATGGTGGATCGCAACTCCAGTTTGGTGCCAAGGAGAGTGGAGAGCTCAGGCCAACAAGGAGAGCCCGGGGTGGGCGCCTAAAGAGCTCCAAGAAAAAAATGTCACGCTGGGAGAGTGCAGCCCTATCTCTCCAGCTCCACATTTAAAGCTCAAGACAGGACCCCACCCTGGGGTGGAGGGCTGATGGCGTAGCATTGTACTGTAATTCCGTTTCCCACCCTCCACCCTCCCAAATTTGTTTCCTGGTAACTAATTAGATCTCCTCTGTGCCCAGGTTATTTGAAGCAAATACCAAACATCTTAGTATGTCAGTCACAGAGAGATGATTTTAAGCCATCTTCTTTCATGGAAATAAGTTGCACTTCATATATAAACAACCCAGTGAGTGCAGTACATGCTGAATGTGGTACAGGCCCTTCACTAGACAACACAAAACGCTCTCTACCCCAAAATAAAACCCTACCTATGAAGCAGCTACTCTGCTCCCCATCCTAAACTCTGACCGATACTAGTAGTCTTCATGTCTCAGTGGGTTTTTCTATGAGATACAATATTTATGTCTGATTTTATCATGTGCTAGTACTTCAGAGTGAGACCAGAAATAATTCCATCCTATTGGTAGACCTGAATATGTAGGTTGCCCCCATCTCTTTGCTGTTGTTAATAGTACAGTCGAGGAAATGTGCATATTTGAACCATTTGGTTAAATCTGACCAGTGCCTAAGTAGCAAAGGAAACTCAGTTTAGAAAAAACAACTGAATGCATAATTTTAAAGAATGTTTTATAACAAAAGGCTGGATCTTAGCCTATCTCAGACCATTAATTGCCCAGATCCCTTATGACCTGAAATTATCAAGCTGGTTACATCCCTCCTGTTTTCCACCAAGGACCTCCACTGATCTTGATGCCATGATTTGTGAGTCATCCTTTCTCAACTAAAGCCTGATTTAATTTGCCTAAGGCTGAACATCGTAAGTACATTTTATGTACACATTAAGTATACATAGTCAATAATAAAGAAGTAACAAGGAGTGCTGGAGTACCTCCGGGTAGCTTAGTAGTGGGGCACTTGCCTAATGTTTGTGAGTCCCTGGGTTCAATCCCCAAAACCACATACACACATGGTGTGGGAAGTCCTTCTGTATATGTATTGCTTTTATTGGTTAATAAAACTGCTTTCAGCCAATGGCTTAAAAGACTATAACCAGGCTGGAAGATATATATATATAGATAGATAGAGAGAGAGAGAGAGAGAGAGAGAGAGAGAGAGAGAGAGAGAGAGTAGGCCGAGTCAGGGAGATACCATGTAGCCGCCAGAGGAGAAAGACACAAGCCGCCAGTCGGAGCCTTGCCAGTAGGCCATGAGCCTTGTGGTAAAATATAAAATAATAGAAATGGGTTAATTTAAGATATAAGAGTTAGCCAGAAATACACTTAAGCTATTGGCCAAATGGTATTGCAATTAATACAGATTTCTATGTGATTATTTCAGGTCTGAACTGCCAGGAATGAACAGCAACACACACACACACACACACACACACACACACACACACAAATGCAAAAAACCTCAAGTGAATGAACTGCCCACACATTCTAGACCAGACTTAAGCATTGATAAATGAGAACACCCTAAGACTATTATTCAGAGGTGGAGTCAGCACCAGACACAGGTACCAGACTGTGGAATCCTGGGAGTTGAGCAAGGAGGTGCCTAAGGAGTTGTTGTCCTAGGAAGGAGTGACCCACAAGGAGCCAGTGTCCTACACCACCCACCAGAGGCGTGTTTGACTATTATTGGTTAGTCCTGACCTGGAACAGAGGCAAAAAGGAGGCAAACTGTGGTGGCAGGCCAAGTTCATGTCTAGAGGTCCTGGGCTGAGGGTGGGGCAGAAAGTAGGAAACAGAGGCCTGCAGAGTTACAGCTCAAAGACTAGAGCACTATTTCCTTCACTGACCTGTAACCTCTGCTTCAAGGCTGACGTCTGTTCTGGAAACTGCAGTTTGGCTGGTCTCACCCTGCACAGAGGAGCGAGCAGATCTGAGGCAAGGAGGTAGGACCCTGGGTGCTCAGCAGTACCAAGGGCTTCTTCCTCCCTCCAGGAATAAGTCCTATTAGTGTCCCAGATGGGTGGAAGCTGACGGGAAAGAGTCGACAGTGTAGCTTCTGCTCTACCCAGCGGTTGCAATCATCTCCCTTTCCCTCAAAACAGAGTGAAAAGGAAATTGTAAAATGACTTCTTTTAGGGCAATGCACAGCTGGAAAAATCCATTTTGTACACTACAGAATAATTTAGAGTAGGGTGTAATCTGATTTATTCTCTTCACATTAAACACTGTCTATCTAGACCCTGGCAGCACTCCATCATCTGTCTCAATAGAGCTGATGACTCCAGGCCTTCATACAAGTGGAGTCATACAGTGTTTGCCTTTCTGTGGCTACCTGGTTTATCCAGTATTGTGTCCTGTGTTTTGGTGTGTATGTATAGACCACATCCATTTATCATTTTCTTTTGCTTTGTTTTCGGGACAGAGTTTCTCTGTAGCTTTTGAGCCTGTCCTGGAACTCACTCTGTAGACCAGGCTGGCCATATGCCTTGATTGCATATGGGCTTCTAGCTCCAGAACTGTCAGAGAATAAATTCCCATTGTTCCAAGCCAAAAAAATGAAAAGTATTTCTTGGTTTTCAATGTGAAGATACTTAGCAACCTCAAATCAAAAGAGAACTTTGAGGTGGGGCATGGTGGCACATACCTCTAATCGCAACTCTTCATAGGAAGAGGATGAGTTTGACACCAGCCTGGTCTACATAGAGAGTCTCCGTTTCAACACCCACCCCCAAAGAGAGAACCTTGAGATAAATGAACATGGCAGAGTTTATTGGAGCAAAAAGTAGCTCTGGGTTGAGTAGCATGCAGAACCATGAAGGCTAATGGTTGGGCAGCAAGAAATGAAAGGCTCACAAATTAAATACAGGTTCACTTAACCTGCTGGGCTTTGCACAGGGGCCACAAAGTATTTCAAACTTCTGTCACACAAAAGGCATAGTGATGTGCTCTTTTTTTGTTTTGTTTTTTGAGACAGGGTTTCTCTGTGTATCTTTGCCTGTCCTGGAACTCACTCTGTAGACCAGGCTGGCCTCGAACTCACAGAGATCTGCTTGCCTCTGCTTCCCAAGTGCTGGGATTGAAGGCATGCACCACCACACCTGGCTCTGTGTGTGTGTGTGGGAGGGGTGTAATCTTTTAAAAGTGGATTTAGAAGAGAGAGTGGTCAGTCCTTTTAGTAAGCCTTTCTTTCACTAGGTCTTTGTCTTTTTTCTTCCTTTTTTTCTTTCTCCTTCATCTCCTCCCTTTTTTCCTCTTTCTTTTTTTAAATATATTTATTTATTTATTATGTGTACAATATTCTGTCTGTGTCTTGAAGGCCAGAAGAAGGCACCAGACCTCATTACAGATGGTTGTGAGCCATCATGTGGTTGCTGGGAATTGAACTCAGGACCTTTGGAAGAGCAGGCAATGCTCTTAACCACTGAGCCATCTTTCCATCCCCTTTCCTCTTTCTTTTTTAGTGCAGATCAAAACAGGACTCTGCCTTCAGACTACAATGTTCTCTTCCAAAACCAATGAACCAGACTCCTGAATATAATGTTCCAATGCAGTGGACTGTGGCTTATTGTAGATTTCTATAACTGATGTTTTGGAATCCAAAACTTAAACCGTGTGTTCTGCTTTGTTGAGGGAACTCATACTAAAATGCCATGTGTCCTGCTGCTTTGTTGAGGGGACTCTTTATTGAGGTGTCTTTCACTGGTTGATGTCATCCTCAGGGAGGCACTCGGTGAGCAGAAAGGTGATTTTTGGATATCATTTGGGGCAGAGTAGATTTTATATAACTCATACAACAGGTGCTCAGTGAAAACGCCACACTTGTGGCATGGAACAGAGTGCTGGAGGAAACCAGAGCCCCTGTGAGTTCCCAGTCCTAATCCTGTTTCCCAGTGTCTTCAGTCTTCAGTCCCTCTTCCTGTCCCTAGTTTAGGAGTCAAAGAAGAAGGAGAGAATGCCTGTGGGCCAACATAACTGTGCTAAGAAAATTCCCACTTCTCCATGAGCCTCGGGGTATGGGTTCCCACTCCTCCTGCTCCAGTCTGTGACTGTTTTTAGGCTCAGCTCTTCCATCCTGTAGTCCCAGCACCTCATCAGGGTCAATCCAAACATGCAACAGGATGGGGGATGCTAGCTAAAGAACAATATATGAGCTTCAACTTCTCCTTCCAGCAGGATTTCTTGCTTGTGCCTTCAAGCAGTCTGGGAAGTAAAAACAAAAACAAAACAACAACAACAACAACACACACACACACACACACACACACACAAATCCAATCCACTGTACTTTGCAACACAGAAATGTCTCATGAAGAACACAGAAAAACAAACAAGACATCAATGGAAATCCTCTGAAAACCAGAGGCTTAGATGGAGCACAAATCAGGAACTTGTGTTCTAGTTTGCCTTCTGCTGCCATGACAAAATAGCACCTGGAAAGAAAGAGTTTATTCGGCTTATACTTCCGCATCACAGTTCATTATTGAAGGAAGTCAGGGTAGGAATGCCAGCAGGAACATGGAGGTGGGAACTGAAGCAGATATTACCAAGGAAGGATGCTTACTGGCTTGCTCTTCCTTCCCCCAACTCATACTCAACCAACTTTCTCATAGCACTTAGGACCACCACCTGAGGGTGGTACTTCCCGCCGTGGGTTGGGCCTTCCCACATCAATTGTAATCAAGATGATGTACTGTAGACATGCCTAAAGGCCAATCTAATGGAAGGAATTCCTCAATTGAGATTCCTTCTTGCCCACAGTCACTAGTTTGTATCAAATTGACAAAAACTAACCAGGACATCTGACTTCATAAGGGAGATGACCAAATTCACAAAAGGCTTATTGATTTCCTCAGTGTCCCTGGAAGTCCCTGATGGCTAAGACTAGATTGGAGCCCAGATAGTGTTGTGTCCTATTTAAGGCTAAGTGTAGTCACCTCAACCCCAAGGCTAGCATGCCTGGAAGGGCTGAAGTGGAAACTAGTGTCCAGGAGATTTTTAGAACGTGTGTGAAGTGGGAAGGTTCCAGGTGAAATGGGAGTTGGGCTGGAGGTCAGTTTAGGGATGACAAGCCTCAGGAGCAGCTTTAAGGACTCACCTGATCGATTGTACAGGCTGGGCTTGGGCACATCAGGGCTTTGAGGGGTTTGCATTGCTGCACTGTAGTGTTTGGAGAGTCTTGTCTACATTGGAGTCAGCGGCCCAAGGACCCTCCCAACAGAGCTCTGAGCCATAGGACATCAAACATGGGGAAAGTTGGCTCCAGTTCCATAGTGGGGTTTCCTCTGGCATGGTAGATGCATTAGACCCACCATAGGTGGTGTACATGCCAAGTTCAAGATCCATGGAGCAATGTACTTTAAATGGTTCACAGTGTGCTATGACTCTTGTTGTTTGAAAATGTATCCTGAGAGAAAAATGGATTCCAATTTACCCCTTTGATAAGCACCCACTCACTAAATACTCTCAAGAGGTCTGAGACTGGCACCACCTTGGCATGACATGATCTGGAACCTGGTTGCTCACAAGCACTGCTGAAGAGTCAGTACTCTGGCCTGGCCACAAAGTGAGACCCTCAGGGATTCTCTTTCTCTGAATATTCATAGTATGGCATTGCAAGTAGTCACACTGAGTCTTATCTTCTGTTAGATTGTAATGAGGGTAGAATTATTCCATTCTGCTCACATCATTGAGAAGATAAGAAAGATGGCTTGTCCCACCAGCACACCATGCTTTGTGAGCTCCGAGTTACCTCTGGCATGAGAGCAAGCCTCTCACAAACAGCAGTGATGACAGCACAGAATACAGAGAAGTGACTCTGGAGATTCAGAGATGAAGAGAAAAGAACCTACTTGTGGACAGAGAGGGAAGCACTGTGTTCTGTTGTCTGAGAGCAGGGCAGCTGCCACATGTTACAGTTCTCAAGTACACAGTAGCCAGATGTGAGAGGGGCAGAGGAGGGGAAGAGGCATATCCCAAAGTCCCAGAACTCTGCACAAGCTCCGCCAGAATATCTGGTCACCATTGCACTTAGGAGTTCACTACTTATGCCATACACACAGAATTATATTTAAACCAGTCCAGGCCTATCAACTGCTTGCTGAGATGAATAGACACTATTCTTAAAGACAAAGGATCCCAGGCCATTTAAACACATCATTCAACATTTAGGGCACACCAAAATAAAAACATACAAAGAAATGGAACCCATGAGAAGAACAGGATGAGCAGAAACAGTTCAGGAGAGACTCCCATAGCAGCTGCTGCACTCAAGGACAGAGCTGTGAAGCTCTTGGAACCTGTGTGGAGGCCATAAAGGGAGTCTTGTGACTTTACCCTCCTTCATCTGGCCTCTTTTTTCCTGGCCTTGCCTTTCATAGTTAATCTAATCCATTTGGAACTGGCCTTTTTAAAAAAATATTCATTGTATGTGTGCAAGTGTTTTGCCTGCATGTATGTCTGTGCACTGTATGCATACCTGGCCAGAAAAAGGCACCAGACAGTTGTAAGCAGTCACATTTTTTGGAAATTTTCTGGAAACAAAAACTGGGTCCTCTTGCAAGAGCAGCAAATTCCCTCTTAACCACTGAGCCACCTCCTCCGGCCTCTTTTTTGTATAAACAGGATCTTACTGCATGATCTAAGCTATCCTGAAACCATGGGATTGCAGTATAGGTCACTGCTAGCTCTCAAGAATCTGACTTTCATTATGACCAGCCTCTTAGATCACCAGTTACCTTTTTTCCCAGTTTCTCACACATGTTAAGCAAGAACTCTAACCACTAAGCTACATTTCCAGCCCTCTTTTTATATTATTTTTTTAAGTTGCCTAGGCTGTCCTTGAATTTGTAATTCTCCTGCCTTAGGCTCGCTTACAGCTGGGAAGACAGAGCTGAGCCACTGGGCCCAGTTCCTGAATTACTTGTGAAAACCTCTGTTCTCCCTTGATGACCATTATTACAACCTGGAAACACAGACAGGGTTTGGGCAGTTGGCTGTAGTTTTACTCCGCACATCACCAACTCTCCGCCTAAGATTGCAGTTTTGGTGTTTATGTCTACTGCAAACCCAGGCCTACAGTGAGGAGAGATTTGCCTGACCCCAGTGGGGCCTTTTCCATAGTGTGCACACTGCGGCAGGGAATGTTCTGCACAAACCACATGTGGAGAGGGATCAGAGGCTAGGACTTGACATGAAGACTTGAGCACTGTCACCTTTCCTCATCTTAAATAACTCACAGTCATCTAGTGATACTAGGGATGTCCTGGTTTCTATGATTATTAATAGCTAACATGTGTTTTTTTTTTTTTTTTTTTTTGGTTTTTTGAGACAGAGTTTCTCTGTAGCTTTGGAGCCTGTCCTGGAACTAGCTCTTGTAGCCCAGGCTGGTCTCGAACTCACAGAGATCCGCCTGCCTCTGCCTCCTGAGTGCTGGGATTAAAGGCGTGCGCCACCACCGCCCGGCGCATTGTAAGTTCTTATTGTTTCTAATACTCTGTTGTCTATTAGATTTCTCCATTAACATTCTAACAAGAGGAGAAATATGACCTCTTCCTCATAATTTTATTTTTAAAAGTCCTGTGTTGCTTCTTGATAGCCACTGTCTGGGTTCCGGCCTTTCCCAAACCATGACCAGTCACCCCCGACAAAGCAGGCTCATCTGTCTGTGGAGAGGACAGGAATACCAGAAAGAGACAATGGTCATATGCTGAGTGAACATCTGAGTGTCAGGAGCATGCCAGACAGAGGGACAAGGCTTGGTTCTACGGAATGAGCCCTAAGGAGAGCTAGAGAAGCACACAAACCAAGGTGTTGGATCCCTTACGGTAAAAACAAAAACCAAAAGCAAAAAAACACATGTACTACAAACAGGGTTTCTACATGGCCAATTACAAAGGTTCCTTTGAGAGAGGCCAATGGGAGTTTGGGAGAAAGCCAACTGGAGCTTAAAGACCAATGTATCCAGACTTATAGGCACACTCCCTATTTTAGCAATAGATACTTGCTTAAATTAATGACCATAGCCACTCCTAGTGGCACAGAACTATAATCTCAGCACTTGAGAGGCTGAGACAGAATGATCATACATTCAAATCCAGCCTGGGCTACACATTGAGAGTCTGGGTTGTTTTTTTTTGTTTGTTTTTGGTTTTTTTTTTTGTTTTTTGTTTGTTTGTTTGTTTTTTGTTTTTGTTTTTTGTTTTTGTTTTTTGAGACAGGGTTTCTCTGTAGCTTTGGAGGTTGTCCTGGAACTAGCTCTTGTAGACCAGGCTGGCCTCAAATTCACAGAGATCTGCCTGCCTCTGCCTCCTGAGTGCTGGGATTAAAGGCATGCACCACCACTGCCGGAGAGAGTCTGTTTTAAAAAACAAAAATAATGGGCTGAAGAGATGGCTCTTGTTGGTTCCCGACACCTACAGTGACTCATAACCATCCTTAACTCCAATTCCAGAGAGTATTATGCCTTTTTCTGGGGCTCCACAGATACCAGGCATATATGTAATATACACACATGCATGCAAGAAAAACACACATCCTCATTAAATCAATCTTTTTTAAAAAATAAATTAATGTTTGTAATAACCCTTCAATGGGAGGAAAGGTTGTTTAAAGTCCAGGGTCAAGTTGAAGATACATCCTCATCAATAAAACATTTGATGTACAAACACAAGGACCTGAGTTGGTACTATCCCAGAACCCACATGTAACAGCTCAATGTGGGCTGGGCGGTGCTGGTGCATGCCTTTAGTTCCAGAACTTGGGAGGCAGAGGCAGGCAGATCTCTGTGAGTTTGAGGCCAGCCTGGTCTACAGAGCTAGTTCCAGGACAGGCATCAAAGCTACAGAGAAACCCTGTCTCAAAAACTCAAAAAAAAAAAAAAAATTAAAAAAAAAAGCTCAATGTGGTAGCATTTTCTTATAATTCTGGTGCTGGGGAGGCAGAGTCAGCCCAGGTTTCAGTGAGAGATCCTGCCTCAAAACGCAAGGTTGCTGAGAGCCAAGGTAGACTTCTGGCATCTGCCCACAGACACCCACACCTACATACAAAACAAACAAACAAACAACTCTTTCAAAATACAATCAAACTTTTATTCAGTGTTAAAAGGAAGCGAGCTGGCTGGACAGTGGTGGCACACCTTTAGTCCCAGCAGAGGCAGAGAGGCAGAAGCAGGCAGATCTCTGTGAGTCTACAGCCTGGCCTACGGAGTGAGTTCCAGGACAGCCAGGGCTATACAGAGAAAGTCTGTCTCGAAAAACAAACAAAAAAAGAAAAGAAAGGAAAGGAAAGAAAAAGACACAGAGGATCCTTAACCTAAATCAAATAAACCATTCTGAGACGCCACAGACTGTGGTTCCAGTCTGAGCCTTCTGGAAAAAGCTGAACTACAGAAAAACAGGAAAAGAGAAAAACCAGCAACAGCCTTGGTGGGCAGAAGGGAGGATGAGCAGGAACGGCAGGCAATTCTCTGTGTGATGTGCTGATAGTGGACACGTCATTCTCTATTTGTCCAAATCTGAAACATGTGACTAACAAGTGTGAAGCCCAGTGTCAACCTTGGATTTGGGCAGTAGTGTGTGTGTCACTGGTGTGATCACCTCACCCCAACTAGTGTGACACATTACTACAGACAAAAGGGTACTGAGGAAGAAAACTGGATGTGAGAACTGTATGTGAGAACTGGAAACCAGTTTTCTTCACAATTTTGGATTTGTTTTGTCTTGATTTTACATTTATTATTTATTTATTTATTTATTTTTGGTTTTTCGAGACAGGGTTTCTCTGTGGCTTTGGAGCCTGTCCTGAAACTAGCTCTGTAGACCAGGCTGGTCTCGAACTCACAGAGATCCACCTGCCTCTGCCTCCTGAGTGCTGGGATTAAAGGCGTGCGACATCACCGCCTGGCTTATTTATTTATTTATTTATTTATTTATTTATTTATTTAGGCTTTTTGAGACAGGGTTTCTCTGTGTAGCCCTGGCTGTCCTGGAAGTCGCTCTGTAGACCAGGCTCTCCTCAAATTTACAAAGATCCACCTGCGTCTGCCTCCTGAGTGCTGGGATTCAAGGCCTGCACCATCACTGCCCAGCTAGTTTTTGTTTGTTTGTTTCTTTTGAAAGAGAAAGAGTATCACATAGTCCAAGATGGCTTCAAAGTTTCTATGTGGGTAAAAATAATCCTGAACTTCTGATTATCGTGCCTCTACTTCCCAGTGTTGGAAGTTCAGTCATGTTTATGCATGGCTGGGGATCAAACATGGGCCTTATGCGCATTTTTTCTGTAAACCCAAAACTGCTCATAAAAATACATTTGAATTATAAAAAAATATTTATAAAAGCTATTTTATAAGAGAAAGCACTGGGAGGAAGGGGATATTTTGCTGGATGCTAAGGGCAGAGCCTACTCCATAATACCCTAGCAGGCCTAATGTGTGATGTCTGTCATGGCGTGGAAGCTGCTGCTGCTGCTGCTGCTGCTCCAGGCTGTGCCCACGTTCCAGGATAGGAAGACAAAGGTGATTTTAGCCTATAAGGTGAGCTCAGACTATGTCTTCCTACTGCATGCTTATCAGATAGGAGGCTGGAATCTAGTTCACAGAGGCCTGTGGCAGGGTGGGGAAGCCAGGGCCTCGATGATCTGGGCAGGCCCAGTGGGGAGGGACTTGAGAACACAGACTATAAGTTGCACAATTGTAAAGTGTCTGAGGATACACCCTACTGCTGCACCTAACCCTCTTGCAGCCCCATCTGCCAATGAAGCCCCAAAGACACAGCACATTGGAGAAAGCTCCAGAAGGCAGGGGACAAGGACTCTCTGAGGATCTCCCATGATTCCTTTCTGTGCCTTTGCACACACACCCAAATCACCCAGTGCTGTGTCCTGTTGATCTGTGATTCTCTTCTCTGCCTTCTCTCCTGTGTGCCCTGGTGTGGCTCTTCGCTGACCTCTGGCTGCAGTCTCCTTAGCAGTTAATCTACAGCCAATGCGCTGTTTTTGTTTTAAAAAGCAAGACAAAAGGGATCTGGGTGGAGCTCCCTGGTCTTCCTTTGCTAGCTCCTGAAGAGCTAACTGTGTGACCCTGGGAAAGTGATTGTCTCTGAGCACCAGTTTCTTCATCTGGCATCAGAGGTGAGCCTGACCGTGCAGGGTTTGTCTGTAGTCCTTCCTGCCCATGCCCTATTGTTCTGTCTAGCTTGCCTTCTGTGCACCTGGCCTATAACAACAGATGCTTTTGAGGGTGGGGTGGGGCTGGGTTTTTTTGTTTGTTTTTTTTTTTTTTTTTTTTTTTTTTTGAGACCAGGTTTTTCTGTGTAGCCCTGTCTGCCCTGGATTTGCCTGCCTCTGCATCCCAAGTGCTGGGATCAAAGGTGTGAGCCACTCTGCTCAGCTAAGATGATCTTACACTCTCTCCCCACTCCTCATCCTTCCCCTATTGCCATCTACCTTTTCTGTCTTCTCCTTTCCAGGTCAGACAGCTCATCTTGAAGGGTGGTTGATTTGAGGAAGCCAAAATGGGTGATGGCAGTGTCTGAATGGAGAAGTCCTTCTGGGGACTGGGTCTGCTGAACTGCCCTGGGGCAGGTAAACAGAATCTGAATGTTTCAGGTGATTGGAGAGACGTGTCAACACAATTCTGAATGTCAGAGTGACTGCTGTGTCACTAACAGCTTGAACCCACAGAAGTTCTGCACACCCCAGACCGTGTTCTTGCAATGTGTGCCCTGGAGGAAGGTGACTGGGGCCCCTAGTAACACCCAGGGAGGGAAAGAAACCAGCAGGGGACACCTGGCCCCACTCCTACCTGTTTTTGGATGAGTTAAAGGAAGTGGCCCCTGTGGGGGCGGGATATAAAGTGGTCCCCAAGGGTAGTAGAGGGAAGGGAGTCCCTGGCAGCAAAAAATGCTGGTTCCCTGCTCACTCACAGCCAAATGGACACTTCTGTGAAGAACACTCAGAATGCTACAGCAACTGCTGCATCAGGACTGGCGACAGCCCTAACAGGTTCTGTTCAGCAAAGTCCATCTTCTTGCAGTGTGTATCTTGGCGCAAGGTGAGCATGGAGCAAGGGAACAGGTGAGGGGGCTCCCTGGTGAGAAAAGGGAAAGAACAACCTCACTGGGACTAGATGATATCTGACCATCTCTCTCCAGCAAGAAGGGGACAAATGCCAAAGCCACTCAGAGTGCTGGAGCTTATGTTGCCTCCCGCTGAGAGAGAACAGCTCTCCCCACTGCACAAAGAGAACTGGGCTCCTGGCCTTGTGTCTGCCAGTGGTAAGTCACCCACCCCAACCCCCACCTATTAAAGCTGCGGAGGAAGCCAGAGCCCACCAACAAAGGGCACAGTGACTGCTTGTAGTTAAGTGTCCTTATGCAGTTGCTAAAGTGGAGGAGATAGCTGGAGCAGGCTTGGGGGTGGGGGTGACAGTTCCTGGACCAGGCACTGAGCCCTCTGGGTGTGAAGTTACACAATGATAAAGGTCTGTTGGTCCCACCTGGAGGAACCAGAAGCTTGCCCAAGCCAGGAAGCTGGTGTTGAAAGTACCAGGAGCTGGGGCAGAACCAGTCTCCAGGCCTAGAGGAGTGTGTTTATATCTGTACATGTGTATTATATCTGTCTGTTCTGTCTCTCTCTGTATCTCATAGCTCTGTCTCCGTCTGTCTCTGTCTCTCTATCTGTCTCTCCATTTCTGTGTGTCTGTCTGTTTGTGGTATCATGACAACTATCAAGTAGAAATGTCTCCCAACTTCTCTCCTTCTTTTACTTTCTACTGGGCCTTAGTGGAGCCAGAGGACAAGGGAGGACTTTGGAGAATGAACGCTTGTGGGAGTCAGCAGCAAGACTGTACGCATGGTCTGTGTATACCATGGGTGCCATGTGGAGTTAAGTACATATTTTGCTGTTTGACATCATAATACCAACCTGTGCACAGGGGTCTATGGCTCCTAAGGTTAAGAACATGGTACCTGCTAGGTGGTGGTGGCACATGCCTTAAATCCCAGCACTCGGGAGGCAGAGGCAAGTAGAGCTCTGTGAGTTGGAGGCCAGCCTGTTCTACACAGTGAGTTCCAGGACAGGCTCCAAGGCTACAAAGAAACCCTATCTCAAATAACCTAAAAGAATATGGCACCTGCCAGAAGAGCCCCCCTCCTGTTGGATCTGCTTTAGCTTGATTACCTCTAGGGACATCCTGGCACAGTTTAAATGAAGGAAAGAGTCAAGTAGTCACAGCGTCTGGACTTGAACAAATCAAACTCATGTGATTTTTCTCTCTGATCTTTGCTGCCCTTTAGTGAATGAACAAGAGCTTGCACACCACAGAACTAAAACTGGACATCAGAGAGCATCAATGCTGTTCCCTGATTTGGGTTCTAAAAATCTGTAGAAATTAGAGATGTCTATTGCTTGTTGTTAATATGAACTTGAGTCCCACAACTTCTAAGAACAAATCATAGAATTGCTGATCAATTACTGCACGGAAATAAAAACTACTGATTGATGAGAAAGTATCTGTGCAGTCCATAGCTTTCTGTCTTTCTCTCTCTCTCTCTTTCTTACTTTCATTCTTATTTATTTCTTTAATACGGATACAGTGTTCTGCCTGCATGTAGTCTGCATGCCAGAAGAGGGCACCAAATCTCATTATAGATGGTTGCGAGCCACCATGTGGTTGCTGGGAATTTAACTCAGTACCTTTGGAAGAGCAACCAGTGCTCTTAACCTCTGAGCCATCTCTCCAGCCCCAGACCTGTTTTCATATAGGCTGGTTTTCTTTGGCAGTTTCTCGAATGTGAGCTGCTGAGGTCCCCCTTACTCTCCAACTTTGACCCAGGTCCACTTTGTTGTCCACACTTGCCCATGCTGGGCTAGCTGAATTTGTCCCTGTTAAGCTCCCTTTCTGGGGCTGGCGAGATGGCTCAGAGGTTAAGAGCACTGACTGCTCTTCCAGAGGTCCTGAGTTCAATTCCCGGCAACCACATGGTGGCTCACAACCATCTGTAATGAGGTCTGGTGCCCTCTTCTGGCCAGCAAGCATACAGACAGACAGGACACTGTATATATAATAAACAAATAAATCTTTTAAAAAAAAAAGCTCCCTTTCTTCTTCCTCCCTTCCTGATGAGCCCTCTGTAGAAGGGGGTCCTCCAGTTCCATTTGGCTTATGAGTCCAACACCTGCTTTATATTTTCCCAGACTCCTTATGTCCAGTGCCCTGGACCTTTGCCATGCTCACTTAGACTGCTGGGTGTTTGAAGGGGAATACCACAGTCTCTGGTCTTCCTGTTCTTTCTAGTCATAAGTGTCTTGTGCCATCTCTGTCTTTCCCCAAGCATTGCTAAGGAATGTGGAGGTGATAATATGAACAAAGCTATGGTTGGGATCACCAAAAGAGTTTGAGATGTTGGTGTCTTTCTTTAAGAAAATGGTTCAAGGACAGGATGTGGCCCAGCCTGGTCTGCTCAAGGCTGTAAGTTTAAACCCCAATACCACAAAAGAAGATGCCTTTTGGTTACTAACTTAATATTAAAGTATTTATTACATCAACTATAAGACAAACTATATAAATGTATAAGTTCAAAGTGGTAATATGCAATTTTTAATAATTGCTGACATTTCTAGGACATTTTATTTCCAACTTTTTGGCTTCAGCATTATCTTTAACCATACTTACAAAATAGCATTTTTTGGCCAACAAGATGGTTTAGTGAGTAAAGGCACTTTCTACCAAGGCTGACAACTTGAGTTCTATCCCTGGGATCTACAAACTGCCATCTGATCTACACATTCTCTCTCTCTCTCTCTCTCTCTCTCTCTCTCTCTCTCTCTCTCTCTTTCTCTTACGCACACGCACACACAGATAGAGATATGGGGCACGCCTTCTTCCTAATGAAATAAATGCAAGTCTAAACGAATAAAATATCATTTTGTGATGTCTACTAATGAAAGAAAAGAAAATTAGCTGAGTCTTTCTACTGAAAAGACTGAGGTAACCTCACTCCCTGATGGATGTTTCTCAAAATACATAACTCGGGACTCAGTAGTTAACGTTACTTAAACAACCGCGAGGACTCTGTAGCGGCTCTTCTTGGTTGTCAACTTGACACACCAGGAATCAGAACACAGATGACTGGGCACACCTGTGAGAAGGGTTTTTGTTTGTTTTGTTTTGTTTTTCAAGACAGTGTTTCTCTGTATTGCCCTGGCTGTCCTGGAACTCACTCTGTAGACCAGGCTGGCTTCGAACTCACAGAGATCCACCTGCCTCTGCTTCCCGGGTGCTGGGATTAAAGGCGTGCACCACCACCACCCAGTCTAGTTTTTTTTTTTTTTTAAAGCAAGGTCACAGGAATAAACAATGAAAACCATGACCTGAGAGTGAAGACACAGGAGTAAAGCATGAAGGAGCCTTGAGTCACAGGTTTTTGATGTTTTCTTTGTTGTGCCTAAGTCCAAGGACCCCCAAGAAGACCACCACGGAGCCACACTTCGGAATGCAAAAGCAAGGTTTTGTTCATTAAGTATGAGCTAGCATGGGTCCTCTGCTTCATAGTCTGACACAGCAGATGGAGGGAGAAGGACCCGGTCTATTTTTGCAAAGGACTTATAAAGACAAAAACCACAAAGCAATCACAAGGTTACAGTCTCAAAATACAAAATTTCTTATCCTATATCACAATTGGCTAAAGGTGAGGCTCAGCAACCACGGGGATAGCAACAGCCCCCTGGTTACATCCTCCAGACATCTGCTGACCCTGTGCTAACCACAGGGGCAAAACAGTGGTTAATCAGGATGTTTGAAGCAAGCAGATGTAAACAGATGTTGTTTGAGTACCCTGGTGGGTGTCCTGGTCACTTTGACCAGGGCAGACACAATTTCTTGGGAATGTTTATGATTTTGCTGGACTGTATTCAGCCCCCTAGTTAGGTCCTGTCTAAAAATGGAGTTCTTTTTCAAAATGGAGTTTGTTTTGTTTCTTCACTCTTTAGAAACTACTTCTAGTTAATGTTAACCAGTTCAAGACCCTGTGCTGTTCCAAAAATAGCCACCAGGTGGTGCTGTGACCTTGGTAGAGCAGAAACACCTTGGCAGGAAAGCACCTGATTCAGAAAACACAAAATACAGGCAGCGGTGGAACAGACTGCCATTGTGCCCAAGCTGCTCTGTGAAGATCTGCTCTGTAACACTTCTTTTTCCTGATGCATAGCTTCAGCTTGAGCCAAGTGGATTGTAAAACAAACACAGGAAGAAAGGGATCACAACTCTGCGAAACCCCAGGCTGGAAACCTTTAAGGACCAAGTAACCACAGGCACTGAATCTCTGGAGTCAGCGATCAGGGTGAAGGTTGGCTGGGGAAGTGATTCCTAGGGTTGAGACAGAAACTTGGTCCATGGAAAGTTAAAAAACTGATGGGCTGATTCAAGGTGCAACAGGCTGGGTGTTGTTGATTCCTGGAGAGCCTTTCCAGGGCAGTCGTACCTCAGAAGTGCTTTATGGCTTTAATAATATGGTGGTGGAAAATGAAGTGGCTGTTGCTCAGTACGTTTTTATTCATGTCAGGAAAGACTGAAGTGTACAATTAGTATCACAGACCATAGCTTAGCAGAGCCATTGGCTTGTCCTGTGGTGTTACCTCAAGAACACAAGCTGCCAGGTCACAGGATGGCAAGGCTGGTGAGGCTGCAGGGAGAGCACCTGGTCTTGGAGGCAACCAGGGACCGCTCCTCTTGTTAGAAATTTAGAGCCTACCGTGAATGTGGAACTGAGGATGGAAAGTCTATTTATTGAGTGAGGAAAGGCCCCAGGCAGCAGTGATCTACACAAACAATGAAAAAGAGCAAGTGTGTTTATCAGGTACAAGGAAGCAGATGCTTGAGGCAAGAGTTGCTGAAAGGCTGGGTAGTGGTGGTGGCACAAGCCTTTAATCCCAGCACTCAGGAGGCAGAGAACTCTGTGAGTTCGAGGCCAACCTGGTCTACTAGAGCCAGTTCCAGAACAGGCTCCAAAGCTACAGAAAGTCTCAAAAAACAAAACAAAAAGAGTTGCTGAAAGGCAAAGGGGAAGTTACTCAGAGCTTTGACAGTCCCTTGGGGTGAATCGAGTCTGGGAGTTCCAGTCCACTCCAGAGGCACATCAAACTTGGGGAGCTTTATAGCTGGGGCATAGATGGGGGGACTTTGTCTTCACTTCACAGCATCTAGAAGTAAAATGGGTGTTGTTTGGGGGTGATTTCTGTAGGACTCAGGAATGCCAAGCTTAATGGAGGCCTGAGTTTCAATAGTTTACCCCAAGTCAGTACCTGGTTGCAGGAAGGACCACAAACTGAGATTACCCAGGTACCACTCAGGAACAGAACATCCAAAGGAAATTCCTATAGTTCCAACCATTGTAGATAGGACCATCTGTCAGCATACACCCATCACTTTTCACGAGGACACCCATAGATAAATGTCAGCCAATCAGGGGTCCTGAACCTTAGAAACCCCTCACCCCCACCTTTACTATTATAAAAACCCAACTCTAACTGAGCTCGGGGCTCTCTGATTATTCCAATACAAACGGAGTTTGCTAACTTGCATAAAATAAAGGCTCATTTGTAATGGTTTAAGTAAAAAATAAAATGCTGCAAGTCCCTGAGTGGCAGCAGTAGGCTGTGAGCTATGAGACCACGCCCCAGGTCCCCAAGCAGTGGCAGGCAGTGGGAAGCAGGTCCTGAGACAATGGCAGGCCACAGAGGCAGCTGGGTCCCAGGCAGGGAGCCGTGTGGTGAGTAAGAGACCTTGATGGGGCAGTCAGTTCCACGAGGAAAGACAGATGGATGGGCACACCACGAGACCATGCCACAGTTCTCATAAGGCGGCTGGTCCCGGGCAGAGAGCCAGGCGGCGGGCGAGAGACAGAGACATGGATAGGCACGCCATGCAGAGTAAGGTTGGATATTTATTTAGTGAGTTATGGAGGGGAAAGGGGAGAAGAGCAGAGAGAGAGGGAGAGAGAGAGAGAAGAGGGGAAGGGGAGAAGTGGGGAGAGACAGAAGCTGCCTCTTTGAGAGGGAGATGGAAAAGGAAAGGACTCAGGCTGGAAGCTGAAGATCAGCTACAGGGAGGGAGCTTGTCTCTTAAAGGGATAGAGCAGACCATTACATCATTGCTTTTCCATACAAGACTCCTTGTTGGCTTTTGGGGGACTTCACAGATCTAGACATAACAGTTTCATGCAGTTGCAGCACTGGAGGAGAACTGATAGAGCTTGTACCTCCACTTCTAAGGGAGCAGGTTTCTGCTCCAGCACCAGTTGCTTCATACAGACTGCAGTTTCTTTCAGAGGTCTCTTGCTTTTGTTGCTGCCCACTGGATCCAAGATGTCCTCTCCCAGTGACTTTTCATCTTGCCCTAATCCAGCCCCATAGCTCCTTTGTTTTCACTGAAGCTGATGTCTGGCAGCTGCTGAGGAGGCTATTGGCTGGAGGCCAGCTGCAGGCAGGTCAGTGAAAGCTGAGAGTCCCACATGGAGTGGGCGGCTATGGAATCTAATGGGGCAGTTCTGCTTTCTTGTTTCTCATGAGGCTGACTGGGCATGTTCAGACTTGCCTTGAATTAGAGTTCTGTTGTCAAATCCAGTGAGTTAATGATGTACTCTTTGCCAAGGGTCATCGCCAGCTGTGTTGTGTCCTCATTGCAAGGACGCTCTCTGGGCCCAGGTTTTCACAGAGATGCCCAAGTAGCAGACAGTACCCTGAATGTTGCCCATCCAAGGCAATCATCCACAAAAGTGACAATCCACTCCAGAAAGGAATGTCCTACCTGAGAGCCAATACCACATTATGCCCAAGTCTGCAAAGTCACCCAAAAGCCAACAAGGAGACCAAGTCCCGTATGTAAAAGCAAAGAGCCTTTATTTTATAAAGTTTGCAAACTCAGTCTCTCCACATGTCCAACATTTTGGAATAAACAGAGAGCCCCGAGTTCAGAGTTGGGTTTTTATAGTAGTAAAGGTGGGGGTGAGAGGTTTCTGAGGTTCAGGACCCCTGATTGGCTGACATTTGTCTAGGGTGTCCTGGTGAGTGTGTGCTGGCGAGTGTGTGCTGGTGAGTGTAGATAGCTACAGCGGTTGGAACATTAGGCATTTCCTTTGGATGGTCTGTTCTTGGGTGGTGCTCAGGTAATCTTAGTTTATGGCCCTTTCTGCAACCAGGTATTGCTTCAGGATAAACTACTGAGACTCAGGCCTCTATTAAACTTATTGATGTCTGAGTCCTACACTGGCAGGTGATAATGGTTGGAAGTAAAGAACTTCCTTTGGGTGATCTGTTCATGTTTAGCTTATCATGGCTGGCTCCTACAACCACACTAATGAGGTGCCAGTATTAGGTAAGGACCCATGAGGACCTTGCATAAGCTTGGAGCCATCCTTTCTGTAGTGATTCAGCCACACAACATGGCTGACACTTCCAGGTTCCAGGGCTACACGTGTGGACAAGCCCTCAGGCAGAAGTGCCTAATGGCCCCAGGAATCTTAAAGGACCCCACGTGACCCACATGCAGCATGGTTGCATCATCTATGTATAATGCAGCTGTGTGAGCCCTTGCACGCATGCATGAGCTCCGTTATCTGAGTACGATGCAGCCACATCACCCCCTGTGCGCATGCGCTAGACTTTACCATCTTCAAGCTCTCTCTGCACATCGCCCTCACCAGGGCTGCACCCCCGCATAAACTCCTAAGAGGGTTTGTTGCGTGTTCCGTGTTTCCTTCTCACTCGCGCCAGGTAATTTTACTTTCCTTGCTTAGGCCTTGAGGAAATGTGTACCTTGGCTGTCACTCAGTACTCATCTACATGAACCCCTGGACACATGGATGATCTTAGCTAAAGGACACCCTGACCTGTTGCTCAAACCTAATGGTGAGTTCTATGGCCTCTTGAAGTGGTTCTGCAAGGCCCTGACATCTGAACAGGGCCCTGTGAGCAGCCTCCAAACCCACTCTAGTCAGGGCTCTAGCAGAAAATGTAAAAACAAAGTCCTTAAAAAAAAAAAAAAAAGACAGGGTGTCACTGTGTAGCCCTGGCTGAAACATGCTATGTTCTCACAGAAATCCACCTTCCTCTGCCTCTGATGGGATTATAGGAATGTGTGATCCCACCTGGGTGACAAAGTATTCTTTTTTTTTCTTTCTTTTTTTAAAATCCCACTCATTTCCCAGTCCTTCCCTAGCCACTCTCCACCCTTATAACCTCCCCCAAAAGAAAGTTAAAAAATTAAAACCAAACAACAAAAAAACATCTTACCGACCCCTCTGGGCAATGACCTGCTCCTCTATCAACTGTAGCCTTCTCTTACACCCATCACAGCTGTTGCACTGCACATTTTCCAGTTCCACTACACATGGACCACTCTCCTGTCCTTCCTGTTCTCCATCATGTATTCATTTGTCATAGTGGTGCTGGAAGCTGGAGTGTGTCACCCTTTTGCCCAAACAGCTTTACTTGCAAATGTTTATTGCAATGAGTCATTGGTCTGGTTCAAGACCTCTTGGCTTCTGCTAAACTATCAATACTGGACCATCACTTAGCAAGGATTCTAATTGGTATTAATAATAAAAACCCAGAGTCAGATATAGGGGTTAATGCTGAAGATCAGAGAACCAGAGCAGCTAGCCCTTAGGGAGTTCTTTTACCTCTAGCAATGCTCAGACCAAAAGGGCGATCTTGTCCTCAGACTGCATCTCTCGATTACATCTGTCTACACCAAGTCTCAGACTGCAGCTGTCTCCTTCCACCTTATATTCCTCTTTCCACCCAGCCATATTGCTCCTGTCTCCACCTCCCTAGTGCTAGGATTAAAGGCGTGGGGTCCCAAGTGCTGGGATCACCTATGTGTGAGTTCTGTTTCTCTTTTAAACAGATTCAATCTTGTGTAGCCCAGGGTGGCCTTGAACTAACAGATCTGTCTCCTGAGTCCTGGAATTAAAGGTGTGTGCCACCACTGCCTGGCCTCTAGTGGCTTAGCTCTGTACTCTGATCTTCAGGCAGGCTTCATTTGTTAAGACATAAACAAAATATCACCACCCCTCACTGAAACTCCTCTTAGATATCTTGCTGTTGCCCAAAGTCATGGAGATCCTGAGGCTATGGTTCCTCTGCAAGACCAGCCCTTCACATGCTCCAACAGCTCACAGATGGGGTAGGTGTTGGGGTGGGCCAATTCAAAGGCCTGGATCTGGGCCTGGGTGGTACCTGGGTTGGTCAGCCTATCCCCCTCCACCCTCACTAGCTCTCCCACACTAGTACTTTTCCCTTGCTGTGGTTGTAGAGGGACACGGCCAGTTCATCATAGCCCTCAGACATCAACATGGCTTCAGGTGACAACCCAGACCACAGACATCAATAGAGGCCCTGGCTGCAGTAAGACCATGGACCCAGACATGGCAGCACAGGCCCTCGATGTCACTATGGTCTCAAGTGGCAGAGCAGTCCTTTCACACTGGCCTGTTCCTCCTCAGTGTGAAATCTGCAGCTCCACCTTTACCACTCCACTTTCTCTCCCATCTCCTCAGCACCCAGAGGGTGGACCTCTGGCTGTCTCAACCAACTGTTCTTCATGCCCAGATATTGGAATCACTCTGATGAAGTAGATAAGGAAAGCAGAAAATCTCTGAGTTTGAGGACAACCTGGCCTACATAATTAAGTTTCAGGACAGCCTGGTCTATATAGAGTCTCAAAAACAAAAAAGATGAGGAAGGGCAAGTGAAGTCTCGTTTAATCCAGGGTACCCTGGGAGGAGACATATAGCTGAAAGACCAATCTGGATCATAACTTTCTGGGATACAGGGGACGTTCCGCTCTGCTACCCAGTCCATAGCATCACTGTGTTCATAATGCTTTCATTCTGGGGCTTGGGTAGCCATATGGTTATAGAGCAACCATTACTATTTGTCAGAGCAACCATTACTATTTGCAAGCCCTCCAAGATCTGGTTTGTTGACTACTGATATTTCCTCATAGAAGGAAGGGGGCAAGAAGGGGCATTGGCCTTCTATTCTAGGTGCTCCCTCTTGTACCCCTTCACCATTTGCATGTAATTAGCTCTAGTTGAACATGGCCTAGTGATTTAGGAAGGCGCTGGAGTATAAAAGCTGGGGAAGATGGAGCAGTCCATCCTGCAGCTCTAAGTTGTTCTTTTGGGTTCTCATTCATGTTAAGATTTTCTGGTGATGCAGCTGCTTTAAGGCACTGCTTATTCTGTAAGAAAGTCCAAGCACTCTGTAGAACCCTGCTTGGTTTGTCACTGGTATTCTATCACCCAGGCTTTCCACTCAGCAAGGTGACCTGATTAAAACTTTACTTCCAAGTCCAGACAGGACACAGTGACAGCTACACCAAGTCAGATGTACAGGTGGGTCCTGAGCTTCATCTAAATGGGCAGGTGGCACTATCCTGCACACGTATGGAAGAAGGTCACTGGCTATCTCTTACCCCAGACATTCTAAGTTTTCATTTACTGGGCATAGGGTTAACCTGGTTCTATGTGGTGCAAACAGGCAGGTCAGATACACCCACATGTGGCAACATGTTCCCAAGAGCTGCAAGCCCCATGCACCAAAAGTGAGAACTTGAAGAATGGGTTCCATGTAGAAAACCTGGGATCTCTGGTATATGGGTTGCTGTGGCCAGGATGGTTAGGGTTCATGTCACTTGGGCCAACCTGCAAAGTCAGTAGAGTTCCATGGGGTAGTGCAGCAGAAGTGCTACCCACAAAAGGACAGCCCCAAGGGACACAAAGGCTGCAGCGAGCAGCACAGACTGCCAGCCCCACACTGTCTCAGAATGTCCTTGAGGCACTTTGAAGCCCAGAGCCTCATATCCCAGGGAAGAATAGAGACAGTGAGATATCTGCCTCAGAGCCACACAAGACACTGGACCACATTTTATCCAAATCAAGGCTGTATTTATCACTGTTGATTGACGTGAAAACAGACTGTTTGATTCAGTGGTGATAGTGTGGCGGGGGGGGGGGGGGGAACACCCAGACAGATGCTACGAAGAAACTAATCTTTTTCTCGGAACCAACTTCTAAGATTTTGTCTGGCTTACACAGATCCAGACAACACGACACTAGCATTAGCACATGGGCACAGGTTTGTCCTTGTAACTAGAGTCCACAGTGAGTCTAAGGAGATGCCCACAAGTATGGCTCTCTGGGAAGTCCAACCACCCTGACAGGAGGCTCAGATACTTTCTCCCCTAAACATTCTGTCTTGCCTCGAAGGCTTGCATAGCTGAAGGATAGTCGCTGCAGATACTCTGCTGAGTGTGTTCACAACTGACAGCCCAAGTGGGTTTTTGTGACCACGTACACAAATAACCAGAGGGATTTCTAGAAACTTGTTATAGACTGTCCAGGTTAAGAATTTAATAAGTTTTATAATTATATCAACAGAATATTTACATGTTTTTCTCTAAAAAAAAAACAAACCAAAGAAATCCTCTTACACCTATGCATAATAAGGCAGAAAACCCAAAGTTTTGTACATTATTATTATTATTATTTTAATATATATCTGTAACTTCGGTTCCAAGTACCAAGGGAAGGCCAGAGCCGGGCCTGAGTGTGGAGCCTCACAGTGCGCTAGACATAAAGACTGTTTCTTTCTATAAATAAGACAAACTCTGGGGCTCAAACGGAATCTGAGACGTGAAACTGTAAATCCCAAATAAAATTTCTTTTTTTCTTTTTTGGTTCTTTAAAATGTTAGAGCACAAAATTAAGAAAAATACAAAACCATTAAAAATGCTTGTCACCTGTGGGGAGGGGGATACAAAGCTAAATTTTTCCCAGTGTCCAAACTGCAAGCTCGGAAAATGAAGTTACCCCCAGAAAAAGAGTAAAGTCCTGGACTATGCAAGCCGCAGTGTGGAGCGAGCGGTGCGGCTCCTGGACTACAGGAACTGTGCTCAGATCCCAGGTATTTAAGTGAGTCAGTCTGTTAAACTGGGACTACCGAGCCTCCACCTCAGGCGGATTGCACGCCGCTGGCGAGTAGTCGTGCCCCTCGCCAGGCCCAAGCGCCAGCGGCGTCGTCCTAGAGCGCGCTGGTGGCGTAGACACCCCGCTTGCAGCCACCAGTGGAGGAGGCGCACCGAGTGCAGCGGTGGCAGGTGGGGTCCGGGCCAGGAGCGTGCCGTGTAGCGCGCCAGGAGCCAGGCGCGGGTAATGCAGTGCGGGCAAGAGCGCGGTGCCCGAGGCGGGTGCGCACGCGCGCTCCAGCTCTTCCCGGCGCACCTCCCTTAGGCACTCCGGGCTGTAATCGTGAGGCTCGCGGTCTCGGTAGGTGCGCTCAGAAAGCTCGAAGGCAGCGGGGCCCGCAGCGGGCGGCTGGGCGGGAAAAGTGCGGCGCGGCAGTTCTAGGCCCCGGTAGGTGTCGCGCGGCAGGTCCCACACGAAGCCCGACGCTCCCAGGCCCAGATGTGTGGCTGTGGAGTGCACGCTGATGCCCGTGAGCTCCGGCGTCTCGTCTTCCCTGTGCTCCTCCTTTACCTTTACATCGCCCTGGGGCTGCTCAGGCGTCTGCTTCCCGGACTCCCGACCCAACAGGCCTGCCAGGCGCAGGCAGTCATCCAGGGCTGCCTTGCAGTAGGGCGATGGAGGTCGTGCACCCTGTTTGGCACCATCCTCTCTGCTTGATGAGTGGCTTTCCTTGACCCTAGGCTCAGCCTCGCTCTCTGTGAGGATTCTAGGGAGGCCCAGCTCACCGGGGCCCCGCTGCAGGAGGCTGCTGATGGGGTGGCCCACTGGTGCTGCAGGCGAGTTGTGGCTCAGCGGGTGCGTCTTCTCCAGGAGGTCCCTGGGAACAACAGGATAGAGCCATCACCTAGAGCATCTATAGCTCCTAGAAAGCTGTTTATCAAGTTCCTGTGACCTCAATATTCCTGCTGTGTGAAGCCTCTGTATAACATGGCTCCCCCAACCCTGGAATTCCCTGCTCAAAATTTAAGCATTCTCAGGCTTAGGGGTATGCAGTTGCTTTCTAGTAGTTTAACCACAGGTGCTGTCTGTTTTAAATTCCCTCAGCACCAGCCTAATAATGCAGGCCTGTAATTCCAGCTGAGAGGCTTTGACTGGAGGCCTAAAAGGTTCAAGACCAGATATACAGTTCAAGGTTAGCCTGGGCCACTTGCCCTGGGGTTCTTGCTGTTCCCACCAAAGGGCCAGGAGAGGATCCTGAAAACACTCTACACTCACTTTTCTGGTAGGTCCCCAGCTATGCCTACAAGCATATTCTTTTCCCACATTTTGTTTTGTTTGTTTGGTTTTGAGACAGGGTTTCTCTTTGTAGCTTTGGAGCCTGTCCTGGAACTCTGAAGACCAAGCTGGCTTCGAACTCACTATAGAGATCCACCTGCCTTTGCCTTCTGAGTGCTGGGATTAAAAGTGTGCACCACCACAGCCCAGCTTCTCCCACATTTGCTCATAGTATGGGGAAGTCTAGGGTAGGGCCAGGGCTCTGTTCTCACCTATGAGTCTCTCATACTGGCCAGTTCTGCTCTCACCAGGCAAAGGACTCGGCTCCTTTGTCTGGGGGCAGGAAAGAGCCTCCAGAGCCTGACCAGGGAGGGACCTCAGAGAGCACCCTAAGGAAGGTTGTGCCAGCTGCAGGAAGGCTGACATGATCACCTAGGAAGTCCCTGATGAAAACAACCTGCATTAGCATCTGCAGGGGAATTCATCTGCAGACGGAATCTTCCACCCCGAAAGTTCCCCTTCCTGCCTCATAAAAGCCCCCAAGCTTCTGACCTGGGCATATACCCTCCACTCCCATCGAGAATCCTGCTTTTCTTTTTTTTTTAAAGATTTATTTATTCATTAAATATACAGTGTTCTGCAGGCCAGAAGAGGTCACCAGATCTTATTACAGATGGCTGTGAGCCACCATGTGGTTGCTGGGAATTGAACTCAGGACCTCTGGAAGAGCAGGCAGTGCTCTTAGCCGCGGAGCCCGAGAATGCTGCTTTTCATGTTCCGGCTGAAGGGCAAACTGCGTTTGTAGAGGTCAGTCTTCTCTCATGTCCACATTGCCTTCACCAATCTAGAGCTTAACACTGGTGCCAAGACCCAGGGGCAATTTTGGGGACCTACACCCCTTCCTCTGAGTAATCTTTCTTCTCGCCCCATACCCATCTACCTTTGCAGACATCTCTCACCTAGAGCTGCTCACCTGCTTACTATCTGAAACCTCTGGGTCTTTGCAGCCTTTGTCTTCATATGCAGTACAAATAACATTCTGAGGTTTTATTGGAATGTCATATAAACTCAATTGAGTCTTCCTGACCTGCCCACCTTCCCTCTCTCTCTAACTACCAACCTCTAGAGCAGAAGCCAGTCCCCACACCAATTCATCAAACACCCACACATTAAGGTAAAATCCGGGTTGAGTTTACAAGCACCCTCAACTGACTCTCCGAGGTCCGCCAGCTTCCTACCTCTGGCTTTGCCTGCCAGGTCACTGTAATTGGGGATGCCTGTTAGGTGACCACGCATTATCAGAAACAAGCTTCACACTCACATAGCCTAAAATAGTGTACAAGATTTCCAGTCTACACACTTTCACTTGCCTTAAGCTTGAAGACATTAGTAAGCCTGTTGACTGAAGTGTGGACCCAATACAAACTGGGTAATACTTTTCACTTTCAAAGTCTCACTGACTCAGAAAACTTTATAAAACAGAAGGGCAACTGTTACTTTGCTGACCTTCCCTGTCACCTGGGTACCCTGTCCCTTTAAGAGACAAGCTCCTGCGGGGCGGTTGGTGGCGCAAGCCTTTAATCCCAGCACTCGGGAGGCAGAGGCAGGCAGATCTCTGTGAGTTTGAGGCCAGCCTGGTCTACAAGAGCTAGTTCCAGGACAGGCTCCAAAGCTACAGAGAAACCCTGTCTCGAAAAACAAAAAAACAAACAAATGAAAAAAAGAGATAAACTCCGTCCACCCTGATCTCCCACCCACCTTTCATCCTCTCTGTCCACCCCTCTTCTGAGGAGGTAACTACTGCCTCCTGGCCTTACCCTCCCCTCTCTATGTATCTCTTCACCCCATAATCCCCTTACCCACTAAATAAACTCTATACCCAAGCTCTCTCTGCATGGCGTATCTGTCTCCCACCGGCCAGGGTTGGGCCGCCATTAATCTTTTAGCAACAGTTCTGCAAGTCTCTTGTCTTCCTTTACTCCCACCATTCCCTTTATTTCTCCATTTCTGGATATCAGGTGTTACTAGCTCATACTGTTTTTCCCTTTGAGACAGGGTTTCTCTGTGTGTAGCTCTGGCTGTCCTGGAACTTGCTTTGTAGACCAGGCTGACCTCAAATCACAGAGATCTGTCTGCCTCTGCCTCCTGAATACTGGAATTAAAAGCATTTGCAGCCCATCAAACCTAATTTCCTAAACTCTTTCTCAGATGCTAATCTAACCAGTGAGCCCTTCCCTATCAGACTTTTCTCCCACTCTGCCTCTATGCCACAGGGATGAACTGTGAAACATTTCTTTTTCTTGATACAAAAGGTCCAGTTAAGATCTGAGACCTCAGGCAGGGTGGTGGTGGCGCAGACCTTTAATCCCAGCACTCAGGAGGCAGAGGCAGGCGGATCTACAGAGTGAGTTTCAGGATAGGCAGGACTGTTTCACAGAGAAATCCTGTCTTAAAAAACAAACAAAAAAGATCTGGGACCTCTTCCCTCCCAAGGGATCCCATAAATCCTGCTCAGAACAAAAAGACAGTTCTGGTCCATATGATTGTTGAAGGTTTAATTTATCCTAGGTGTGCCATGTGCCACAATAGACTCTTTGGTGCCAAATAGGAACTCCTGGTACCCCTCCCCCATCCTGAAACTGGTAATTCCTAAGGGAGATTCAGAAGTTACTCTTTACCTGGAGATAAATCTTTTTTTTTTAAACAAACAAACAAGCATCTTCATCCTTTTCCTTCTCTTGTCTATTCTGCAACCCTGAGTGAGAAATCATGCTGTGATCTATCAGCTACTCTATCAGCTACCCAAGGACCCTGTTTCCTCAAGCTGAAACTATGACATTTTCCTGTTTATTTTGCTATTTTGGGCCTGTCTATTAGGCCATAGGTACCATCTCCTTCTGTCTCCATCCATATTAACTAAGATCCACCTGGCTCTACCTAATTGATGGTAATTGATGAACCAGCCCCACCTTGGGCTTGAAAGCCATCTTAAAAAAAAAAAGTCAATGAAATGATTCCTAATGATATTCTGCTATACTCATAGATTGTTGCCTAGCCCAATGGTCATCAGAGAGCCTTCATATAGCAATTGATGGAAACAGATGCAGAGACCCACAACCAAATATTAAGCAGAGCTTGGAGAATTCTGTGGACGAGGGTGAGATTGTAGGAGCCAGAGTGGTCAAGGACATCATAAGAAAACCCACAGAATCAACTACCCTGGACTCATAGGGGTTCACAGAGACTAAATCAACAACCAGGGAGCCTGCGTGGGACTGACCTATGTCCTGCGCACATACATTCCAGTTGTGTAACTTGGTCTTCTTGTGGGACCCCTAACAGTAGGCATAGGGACTGTCTCTGACTTTATTGCCTGCTTTTGGGACCCTTTCCTCCTCCTGGGTTGCTTCATCCAGCTTTAAGAGAAGAGAAGGTGCCTAGTCTCAATGCACCTTGATATGCCATGGCTGGTTGATATCCATGGGAGGCCTGCCCCTTTCTGAAGAGAAATGGAGGAGTAGATGGAGGTGGAAGATATGTGGGAGGGGCTGGGAGGAGAGGAAGGAGGATAAACATTGGTCAAAATGTAAAAATAAAAAACAAAATATCAAAGGAAGATACAATACAAAAATAAAAATAGAAAAAGACAAACTAGGCTCTTTCCTGTTTATGATCAAATTTCAGTTTGTTTTTTTTTCTTTTGGTTTCCCGAGACAGGGTTTTTGCTTTTGGAGCCTGTCCTGAAACTTGCTCTTGTAGACCAGGCTGGCCTCGAACTCACAGAGCTCCGCCTGCCTCTGCCTCCCGAGTGCTGGGATTAAAGGCATGTGCCACCACTGCCCAGCCAAATTTCAGTTTCTTAAAGATTGGGCTATGCCCCATCTATAACCTTAACTACAAATGGTTCTATACTTCCTGCTCCAGGAGACAGCAACCATGTCTTTGTTTCAAAAGGTTGTTACGACCACCTTGTTATTTTCTGCTTCTGTAACCCTGCATTTGCCTGCCAAATCCCCCATTTGGAAATTCCCTTCACCAGAGCTATAAAAAGCCTTATCTTTGCCCATATCCAATGCTGACCTCTTGAACCTCGCCTTAGGGAGGCAGTCTGTGTAGGCAAATAAAAAAAGTTTGCTTTAATTAATTGTTTAAGCTAGGTGGTGGTGATCTATTCCCTTTATGCCAGCACTTGGGGTACAAAGGCAGGTGGTTCCCTGTGAGTTTGAGGCCAGCCTGGTCTACAGAGCAAGATCCAGGACAGCCAAGGCTACACAGAGAAACCCTGTCTTGACAAACAAAACAAAAAAACAGTAATATCAGTCTCAAAAAACCAAACCAACCAAACAAAACAACAAAAAACCCCAGTAACAGCATCAGATGTCTAAGAAGGAATATATGTATGTATCCATAATTTTAATGTTTTGTTTATGACAGATGGTGGTCTGAATAAGAATGACCCCCCATAGGGTCATATAGGTATGACTTTGTTGGAGAAACTGTTACTGGGATAGGCTTTAAGGTTTTAAAATTCCATGCAAGGCCCAGACTGTTTCTCAGTCTCTTACTTTCCTTTGCTTTTGGATCAGGATATAGCTTTCAGCTACTACTCCAGTACCACACCTGCTGCCAGGACTAATCCTCTGAATTGTAAACAAGCCCTCAATCAATTGCTTTCTTGTATAAGAATTGCAGTCATGGTGTCTCTTCATAGCAATGGAACAGTGGCTAAGACAGAAGTTGGTACAAGGATTAGGGTATTACTGTGACAGGCCCAACCATGCTGTTTGTTGGGAGTAGTATGAAAGACTTTGGGATTTTAGACTAGAGAGTGTTGAATGCTCTAGTGAGGCCATCCTGGTAGGAGCAGACATCGGTACTGAGGGTGATTTGAGTTGCCATGGCTCAGCTCAAGATGTTTCAGAGGGGAAGAATATTATTAAGTGGCCCTGAGATGCTACTTTTTGCCCTTGTCCTAAAAATCTGGTGCTGGCAGAGGAGAATTCAAGACAGCCTAGTATTGTCATGTGGCCATTAGTGATTACTCTTATGTAAGCTGGACAAAGAGAAATACAAAATATACAGTGTAAGGAGAAAAGGAGCAATAGGAAGTGTAACAGAGCCAAGTCCAGTGCTCAAGGAGATAAAAAAGTTTAAAAAGCCTGATGCTAAGTGAACTAAAAGCCCCCATATAGCAAAGCTTCCAGCTGCTGAAAAGGAATGAAAGGAAAGCTTAAGTAGTGAAGGGAACCACTGAAAACAGAGCTGATGCGGACGTAACTGAAGGAGGGGCCATATTCCAGCCCTAGCAAGCAACAGAAGCTTTGGCCACGTGGTTCTGGTGTCAGAGTCAAGGACACAAGAATGGAGTTGTGGAATCTCCCTCCATGGGTAAGCTTCTAGGCCAGGCACATGTCAGAGGTGTCTCTGCTTGGAGACCCAGAGAGGCCACTGGATGAAGCTGTGAAGGTGAAGCCTGGATTGCCAAGATGTTAGCAATGCCAGTTGTGGGACACCTGCCAAGAGCTGCAGACTGGGTGTGGAACCAGCCCAAGAGAGAGAAGTGTGTTGTAGTCAACAAAGCTGGAAGGAGTTGGAGATCTTTAGAGCACAGGAGATGCAGTTTGAAGTTTGCCCTGCTGACTTTTGGTCTTGCTTTGGTCCAGTATTTCCTCATTAAGCTCTTTCCTCCCTTTTGGAATGATAATGTATATTCTGTGCCGTTGTAGGTTAGAGTATGTGATCTGCTTTCTTATTTTTATTTAAAGGGTGTTAAATAATTAAGAGATTGCCTTAAGTCTCAGAAGAGACTTTGGACTTTTAAACAGTGTTGAGACTGCTGCAGACTATGGCAACTTTTGGAGAAAACTGAGTACATTTTGCATTATGATATGGCTACAAACCTATGGGCCAGGGAGTACAATATGGTGATTTGAATAAGAACCCATCAGCTCATAGGTGTGGTCTTGTTGGAGGAAGTCTCTCAGTGGGGGTGAGCTTTGAGGTTTCAGAATCTAGTCCTGGTCATCCACTCCCCGCCTTCCAGTTGCAGATCAGATGCAGCTCTCAGCTAGTGTTGTAGCACCATGCTTGCTGCCATGATGAGAATGGACTGGCCCTCTTAAAACTGTAAGCAAGCCCCCATTAAATGCTTTCTAAGAGTTGCCATGGTCATGGTGTCTCTTTCACAGCATAGGACAGTGACTAAGGCATGGCTTCTAAGAAGAGCCTAAGAGTTTTCCCAGCTATGTTCCTCCAGCACTGGCATACTAAAAAGGGAGCTAAGGCTCTGAGATTTTTTAAAAAAACTATTTATTTATTTTATGTATATGGGTGCTCTGCTTTTCTGGGCATCAGATGGTTGTGAGACACCATGTGGTTGCAGGGAATTGAACTCAGAACCTTGGGAAGAGCAGCCAATGTTCTTAACCACTGGGCCATTTCCCCAGCCCCGGCTCTGAAATTTATAGAGACCCAGGGCTAAATATTGGTAAAGCACAGATCCCAACAGAGACCCATCGGATAAGATGCACCCAGTGTTGGAGCTGCTATGGCAGGATCTGCTGGGTCTCAATGCCTGCTATTTCTGCCTGCTATCTCCAGGCCTGTTTTCCTCTGAGAGGAAATGTTCCTTTCCCCCACCCCAGTACTCTTTTGTTCCACATGTATCTGCTTTTGTTTCTGCCTGATCTAACAATGTTTACTAAAGATCTCTATGTTAAGTCTCCCTTTCACAAAGAGGATTATAAAAACCAATCCCAACAAACAATAAGATTCAAAATTGGGATTTATTAAAATATATCTTATGCTGGGTGGTGGTGGTAAATGCCTTTAGTCCCAGCACTCGGGAGACATAGGCAGGAGAATCTCTGTGAGTTCGAGGCCAGCCTGGTCTACAAGAGCTAGTTTCAGGACAGGTTCCAAAACTACAGAGAAACCCTGTCTTGAAAAAAAACAAGAACAAAACAAAACAAAAAATATATATCCTATATGTGATTATGAATCCATATACTCTCTCTCTACATATGATTATGGCTTGTTTTTTCACATCATGTACTTAGTACCAAATTGACTTACTTATATCTAAGTGCTCATGAAAACTAAAGTTGTTAGCCGGGCGGTGGTGGAACACGCCTTTAATCCCAGCACTCAGGAGGCAGAGGCAGTCAGATCTCTGTGAGTTTGAGGCCAGCCTGGTCTACAAGAGCTAGTACCAGGACAACCTCCAAAGCTACAGAGAAACCCTGTCTCAAAAAAAAAAAAAAAGAAAAAAAAAAAAAAGAAAAAGAAAAAAGAAAACTAAAGTCGTTAAACTTGACCCAACTTCATTTTGTTATAATGAGATTAAAATGGGGCTGGAGAGATGGCTTAGTGGTTAAGAGCACTGACTGCTCTTCCAGAGGTCCTGAGTTCAATTCCCAGCACCCACATGGCAGCTCACAACTGTCTGAAGATCCACTTGCAGGGGATCTGACACCTTCACACCAATGCACATAAAACAAAGTTAAATAAACCCTAAAAAATATTATAAAAAAAGACTAAAATGTTAAGAAACAAAATAATGAAAACGACAAAAATATATTTAACCAATGTGATCACATAGGTAAAACATATAGAGATGGCTAATGGCCCTACATCTTTTTTTAGGCAATAACATGAATTTTTAAATTTAAAATCTGCTTGTAAAGACAAGACATAGTCAAGATATTATCTCCTTAATCCTTATCTCAATTCTAGTTCTATAACATGGTTCCTTTTGAGGATATAAAATAACTAAGAGACAATTACACCTTGCTGGAGAGGTGGCTCAGAGATTAAGACATATACTATTCTTTGAGAGGACCAGAGTTCTGTTCCTAGCACACATATCAGGTGGCTCATAACCACCTGTAACTTCAGTTCCAGGGGTACCTGACACCTCAGCCCTCTAAGGGCACCTACGCTTACATGTGCATACCTACACACAGACATACCCATACACATAATTGAAAATAATAACAATATAAAACTTAAAAATAAATGTCTCAAGGGATGGTTACTCCTACTTCAGGATATATTCTCCTATTAGACAAATGCCCTTAAGAGTTATTTATAAGAGTAATTTATATCTATGCCTTTAAGTACATTTTGTATATGAATGAATGTATATAAAAATGAAAACATTTAGCCGGGCGGTGGTGGCGCACACCTTTAATCCCAGAACTCGGGAGGCAGAGGCAGGCGGATCTCTGTGAGTTTGAGGCCAGCCTGGTCTACAAGAGCTAGTTCCAGGAAAGGCTCCAAAGCTACAGAGAAACCCTGTCTCGAAAAAAACAAAAACAAACAAACAAAAAAAAATATAGGTTTTCTGACCTATCTTCTATGTTAAACCACTGCTGTATTCATGCCTTTAGATGTGCTGGCCTAAAATAATCATGGTGAGCCTAGATAAATGTCAATATTCCTTCACGAAAACCACAGATAAACAGGCCACCTGTGGTGGTTCAAATGAGAATGGCCCCCATAACCTCATATATTCCAATGCTTGGTCCCCAGTTGGTGGAACAGTCTCGGAGGGGTTAGGAGGTGTGGCCTTGTTGGAGAGGTGTGTCACTGGGAGTGGTGTTTTGGGGCTTCTGAAATTTTAAGCAAGTCCTCAATTAAATCCTTTTTTTTTTATAAGTTGCATGGCTCATGGTGTTTTATCACAGCAATAAAACAGTAACTAAGACACCATCCCAGCCAATTTTAAGTAGACAAAGGGCAGAGGATCCAGCTATGTGCGTATAAAAAGAGCCATTGTACATACCAAGCAAAGAGTTTTCAATGTGACTGCTTCTGGGTTGGCCACACTTCCATCAGCAAGCCCTTACAAATTCTAAGTAAGCCTAATAAACTCATTGGTTTCCCCAGGGTAAACTTTAATGAAATGGAATTTTAGTTTGTCATTAGGAATTTATAAGGAAGGGATAGACATTGCTTAGTTTCCCCCTCCCTCAGGGAAAAAACCAAATTCTTATAACAGATAGGAAATTCACTTGTTAATGCTATTATGTCTCATGGTATTAAGAAATAAAAGAAAAATGTTAGAAGGATATAAAGAAGCAAATGTTTTATTAAGGTATACAAAGGATGAGATTTAGAGATAAAATATATGATATTAATGTTTCTAAAGTTAAAGATTTACAAGGACAAATTAAAATGTATGTCTAAAAAAGCTTATTGAAAATGTCTGACTTTTAAAATTATTATATAATAGTCAAAAAGTATCAGATTGGTGTACTTGATCTTCTATGCATTTGATAACCATATTTGGAGGCATATATTAATACAGCCAATGGGACTAAAAGGGAGCATGTTTTCCCCCTTGCCCTTCAAAGACAACTAAGTGTGGAACATCCCTTGAAATATTGAAATGTTCTCTAACCATGGGAAGTCACCTGCTTTCCTGTTCAGGGAAGCCATGGAGAACTCATCTGGTATATTCTGACGAGTGTCCAGTCTACTAAGAGGAGAATCAACACAAAGGAAAAACTTCCTTCACACTTCCCAATAAAACAATGGTCAAGAAAGGCCTCCGAGGAGCTGGAGAGATGGCTCAGCGGTTAAGAGCACTGCCTGCTCTTCCAGAGGTCCTGAGTTCAATTCATGGTGGCTCCTAACCATCTATAATGAGATCTGGTGCCCTCTTCTGGTCTGGCGGCACACATGCAGACAGAACACTGTATACATAATAAATAAATAAATCTAAAAAAAAAAAAGGCCTCTAATGTAGACAGACTAACTGGTAAAGGCTAGGAGCCAAGAGGTTCCTTCTAAACCCAAGTGCCCTCATAGGACTGGATCCTTGTTGGAGGAGGCCCAGCTGGCCAAACCAAAATAACCACATAGAAACTCAATTAGCCCTAACAGTACAAAAACAAAGATCAGGGACTGGAGAGATAACTCAGCAGTTAAAAACACTGGTTGCTCTTCCAGAGGTCCTAAGTTCAATTCCCAGCAACCACATGGTGGCTCACAATCATGGGATCTGATGCCCTCTTCTGGCATACATGCAGACAGAGCACTCATAAATTAAAAAAAAATACATAATAAAATTTTTTTAAAAAATTATTTTTGGCCGGGCAGTGATGGTGCACGCCTTTAATCCCAGCACTCGGGAGGCAGAGGCAGGAGGATCTCTAAGAGTTCAAGGCAAGCCTGCTCTATAAGAGCTAGTTCCAGTACTGGCTTAAAAAAAAAAAAAAAAAACTACAGAGAAACCCTGTCTTAAAAACCAAAGGGGAAAAAAATTAATTTTGGCTACCAATATGGTCTAAACATCCATCAGGAAAGTATAGTCAGAATTAAAATGATCAGTGTGTTTATTTTTTATTTTGTTTTTTAAAATTCTAATAAAACATTTATTTTTTATATTCATTTATTTATTATGTATACAATATTCTGTCTGTGTGTATGCCTGCAGGCCAGTAGAGGACAGATGGTTGTGAGCCACCATGTGGTTGCTGGGAATTGAACTCAGGACCTTTGGAAGAGCAGGCAATGCTCTTAACCACTGAGCCATCTCTCTAGCCCCGATCAGTGTGTTTCTTTAACAATTTAAGGTGTTGCATCCCTCAGAGATTGTACTTAAACACATGAAATGTTATTTGGATAACTACTCACTAACAATTCTCTTCCTAATGGAGACACTACCCAGATATAGGATGAGACCTGCTTTGGCTTACATCAGCACAGCCGTGTCTATCTACAGCTGAGACAAACAGGCCTATCTTCTTAAATACTGAAGTCAAATCTAAATTTGTATTTGCCAACTAGGAAGCACTATCTCTTCTCACAGCTGTTCCGTGTCTTTCTGTACCCTAACTAGCCTGAATTAAGGAGGCTACCAGATTCTCTGTCATCAAACTTACAGGCTTGGAAAATTATTCAGGATACCCAAGTGGCGTTCTTGGGACATTGGTAGACAATCCTATGAAAGACCCAGTAAGATTCTACATCTCTTTTAAATTGTCAATTAGATGCTGGCTTTGCTGACTTCTCTTAAACTTTTCTAAGTGCTTGTTCCTTATGTAGGAGTTTGATGCAGTAAATAGCTGATTACACAGTCATCCTTCCACATGGCTCTGGTTCACACGGCTCATGGTTCAGACAGTTGTACAATTACACCTTACCTCAGTAAATAAAACTGATGTTAAAGATTGTAACAGCTCTGGCTTTCCTGGAACTGTCTGTGGACCAGGCTGGCCTCTAATTCACAGAGATTTTCCTGGAACTGTCTGTGGACCAGGCTGCCTCTAATTCACAGAGATTTTCCTGGAACTGTCTGTGGACCAGGCTGGCCTCTAACTCACAGAGATTTGCCTGCCTCCACCTCCCGAGTGCTGGGAGATGTGCACCGCCACCACCTGGCTAACTTTGTCTCTTAATGTTCCCTACAAGGTTGTAGTAAAGGAGATCTGATGTTGATTCTGAACTTATGCTGGCCAATGACAAATGTTTGAAGTTCTTCCACAAAACCCATGGCCTTACATCTTGTAACTGACTACAGTGACAAAAATCATCAATCTTGCTAACACCTCTGACAAAGCCTGTCAAGGGTTCTTAAGATGGTTTTCTTTAACGACACTCTCAGTAAGAATTAAATAGTACTAACAGTCTTACTTTTTTATGTTACAGATTCTACCCCACTCATATAACACAGTCCAAGGATGCATGCTGTCACCAAATGGCTGTTTTATGTTCTGGACCTTTCCCACCTGTTAAATTTTATTGTAGCTCCTAGATTGACCTTTCTCTGAGACACGCTAACTGTTGTCCCTTTTATGTTGCCCCTTTTGCCAGCTATGAAGCAGTTAGGTGAGCTGTGCACCAAAACCCCTAACAGCAGTTAGATAACCCCTAAAAAAGGACTGATGGGCCATCCAACTCATTCTTTTTTGTTTGTTTGGTTTTTTTCGAGACAGGGCTTCTCTTCTTGGAGTCTGCCGTGGCACTTGCTCTGTAGACCAGGCTGGCCTCAAACTTATATAGCTCTGCCTGCCTCTGCCTCCCAAGTGCTGGGCCCCAACTCATTCTTCTTGCCACTCTGGGCATTTTTTTCTTTCAGAACTCAGGACTAAAATAGCTGGACTGAATTAACCTTTCTGTCTGACCAGCTCTCATAAAACCTTAAAGAAATTTCAGATCAGTTTAATATCCTTCAGGACTAACTAGTTTCTTTGGCTGCCAAAATTAAAGAGGATTTGTTGTCTACCCCACCCCCTCAGTATTTGTTCCTGGGGTCTAGAATGAAGGGTTAATGGACCTAAAAGCCTTAGATAAGCTGAGACTCCCGACAGGTAAGTTGACATCCTGAGAACACCTGCAGGCAGTAAGGAGCTGGCGCTCGGTACAAGGTCAACAGACCCACCTTTGTTAGTATTTACAGCTTTAAGACCGAAAGGGACGGGATCTGCAGATGGAATCTTCCACCCCAAAAGTTCCCTTTCTGCCCGGTAAAACCTCCAAGTTCGCTGAGCCCATGTAGACTTAAGGACAAGTTCCTTCTATAGAGGTCAGTCTCCTTTTATTTTCATGCCGTTTCTTTGATCAATCCCAATCTAACGGACTAAACAGGTGAGAAACCAACCCAGGTAGAGGGGTCTCGGGGCCAGATGAACTCACCGCTCATGCTCTTCCTGGCCTTTGTCAGGCTCTCGGTCGTGGTTGGTCAGGGCTGAGAAGCGCTCCGTATCCATTGGCTTGGGCCATGGGGGCGGGGTAGGAAAAGAAGACGGTGCCCGGTGCAGCCGGTTCCAGGAATCATGGGGACTGGGCAGGCCAAGCAAAGCTGTGCCCTCCTTGGAGGCAAAGATGCTGCCCCCTGGTGTGAAGCAGGAGATGAGGACAGAGGACCGGGCAAGATGTGAGCTAGGCAAGATGCCAACACTGTAACCCTAACAGGTTGTGAGAAGCCTTAGCCTAGAGGGGGGTCAGTGTGCAGGACAGACAGGAGGGTGAGGGGCAGTGGAATGGATGTGGTCAGTCACTCACTCAGTGCATGGCTGCCCAGACCTCCAAAAGCGTGGCTGCCCAAGCTCCCCAGGCCTCCAAAGGTGCTGGATCTGCTGAAGGGGTCTGTAGGGGTGAGGGAAGGGCAACAAGGGGTCAGGAATCTGCAAGGCTTCCACCCTGCCCCAGACTGAAAGGGTGGCCCAGGAATTCCTTAGTCTGGGCAGGAGCCACCTATATCGATCTGAGAGGTTGTGGGACCTCCTTCCCACCCATTCACATCCCTCTAGCCGTGAAGTCTGTGGAAGATGCCACCCAGGCTTCTCAATCACCTACCTGCTAGATGACTAGGGGGCAGGAAGCTGCCATGATGAGCTGAGGGTCCAAATGGGTTGGTGGTTGGATGAGTGGCACCTAGGTGGAGGGTAGCCAGGCTGACAAGAGCTTCCAGACCTGGGACCTCCTGGCTCTAGTGTTGGGTCACAGGTAGAGAACCCCAGTTTTACATTGGGACCCCCTATCTTCCATTCTCTCACCTCTACATCACTGTACAGGTGTATGGTTAGATCATGAGATTGTAATTCAGTCTGGCCCCCAGGTCTGGGGCCCCAAGGTATGCATAGGCAGTGGTACTGACTGTAGTGGAGCTCCCCCAGAGAAAGAAGCCAAGATAAAATGGATAAAAATGGAGAGGGAAAGCCTAAGTAAGTGAACCATAATGGGACTGATCCCCAAGGTAGTTACCCCAGGGCTTAAAACTGGAGCAAAAAATGATTCCGGCTAACCCAAGGGAGGCAGCCGGTCTTGGGTCCATAGTCTTGGGTATGCCCTCTATTTTCTAGCTAAATGAAATTTTTAAGTGAGTAATGAGTAAGAAACAAAACACCCAGGAATGCTTCTATAACTCCTAAACACCTTGTTGGTGGGTTAGAAGATGATACCAGAAAGGAATAAATTCCCTTTCCTGTGTCATCTCAACTCAATCCCAGTAAAAAAATATCAGCTGTTTGGTGGATACTAGGCAGGTTTAAGAAACAGAGAACTTAGGCAAGCAGAGAAAAAATATAGCTCAATAAAAACAATTTTAAAAAAAGATTAAAAAAGAAACAGAGAACTTTGGGAAGTGGGGAGAAAGTAGTGATCATCCAAAATAAGAAACTGAAGGATGGAGGCCAGCTAAAGAACATGACACTAAGGTATGTTCTGGGGCTTGAGTCAGCTCTGTTAGCCTAACATGCTAACAAAGGAAAAAACACGATTGCTCTCATTCACCTACAGGTGGGCACCAAGTGGGAAGAAGATGAAAAGGACTAGGGTAGGCCAGGCGGTGGTGGCACACGCCTTTAATCTCAGCACTCGGGAGGCAGAGGCAGGTGGATCTCTGTGAGTTTGAGGCCAGCCTGGTCTACAAAGCAGATGACAAAACCATTACACAGAGAAACTGTTTTGAAAAACTACAGAAATAAAAGAATGACTGAATGAATAAATAAATAAGAAGGAAGAAAAGGACTAGGGTAGCAGGGGCTCTGAGGTGACAGACCTGAGACCCGCTTGTGGAAGAAGAGGGATCCTGCAGAGGGAAAAGCAGACAGCATTCACATATGTTTATGTACACATGTGTGCATACACACAGGCTGAATAACATTCTCAAAGAAGCCTGAAATTGATGCTGACCCTTGTCTCTACCAATATCTGGGTCCAGATTTTGGAGTTTGAGATGTTCCTTTTATTCCTATAACTGAAGGGCAGCCTGCACTTGTATCTAGACTTTATTCATATAGCCTCATGCTGACTCTCTTTTTCTTCCTGGAGACTAGGGATTTGGATACATGTCAGGCAGATGTCCCCAATAGACCCTGGGCATTGAGTCTTGTTGCAAAGGACTGAAAGCACATAACTCCACACTGCCATGCACTTAGGAAAGGCTGGGACACAGGTTTTTGGGAACAGTTCCCTGCATGTGGAGACAAACCAGATACTGTCCTAGGTATGTTGAGTTTAGAGAAGATAGGGCCCCAATGATGAGGAGGAAACAGATCACCAAACATTAAGTTATGTGGGATAGAGGCCCAGTGGATACACACTGGCTAGGGCCTTCAGGAACTAGCACCAGGGTCCCACAGTACATGAGCTTGCTTTGGGAAGTTTGAGGATTTGGGCCTGGGACCAGCAGTAGATATAAAGAACACTGTGCAAGGGCCCTGGAGAGTTCTCTTACTCCCAACACAGAAGACAGATGTTTTGGGCCTACTCAGACCCCTGATCCCAGCTACCCTTGGTCTCACCTGTGCTGGAGAAGAGGGGCCGGGCCAGGTCCTGTGGGTAGTGGAACCCAGAGAACATGCCTGGGGCGGGGGGCCGGCTGAAAAGGTCCAGCTTTGTGCCAACCTCCAGCTTGTGGGGGTCCAGCTGCATCTGCAAGGGAACAGAGTGTGTACCAAAGCTGTATGCAAGAGCTTGGACATTGCTCAAGGTAAAGCCTCAACTGATAACCTGGACTAAACAGGGACTTCACTGGAGGCACCGCCTGAGGAACAGGAGGTAAGGGGAAGGAAAGGTAATTTTAGTGGGTTTCATCTAAAACTTTCCTATAGTATGCAATGCATGGAGTCACAACAACACACTCCACTTTTATATCAGAGCTTTCAATCGTTGTACCCTTATATAACAGCTATTTGCATATATCATATCACAAAAAATATCTTTATTTAGAATTCACAAAATTCAGTTGGAAAAGCATATCCATAGGCCAAAGTTGTTCCAAACATGTTTGGTTTCCAACAGTGTACTTTATGTTTAACAACAGAAATCTAGAGTAGTAAGATGGCTTAGCAGGTAAAGGCTCCTTCCTGCTACCAAGGCTGAGCACTGGAGTTCAAACTTTAGGACCTACATGGTAGATAGAGAGATCCAACTCCTACATGTTGTCCTCTGCATGCCATGGCACACATGTATTAAATGTGCAGATGCACACGTGTACACACACACACACACAAATATACAAAACCCCCAAACCATGACTCTATTAAAATTATAGGCCTGAGTGAGGTACCTGTCCTCCTTTGGGCTGGCCATCCCTTAAGGGCTCTGTGGCCAGAGCCTACACTGAGTGTGGCTCTGAAGATCACAAGGACAAAGTCACTGTCCTTCTCCCCTTGCCTGTATGACCTGCCCTGTAACACCTTATTATGGCCAGCATTTGGGGGCTCACGTTTCTCCCATTTCATAAAGTATGTTACTGAATGTGTGTGAGGGTGGTGTTTGCACATCACCACGGGAGTGCCCTGTGCTAGAGAGGCAAGTGGGAAGTGTGTAGACCTTATGTCTACAGATGCCTATCCAACCAGGGTCACAAATTAATCCTAGTCAGTGAAAACCAAGCCCTTATTCCCCAAGGGATCACACCCTAAATTTTACCACTCCTGGAAATCCACACTGCCAGCACCTATCCACCCCCACCTAAGCATGTGCACTGGAATATAAACAGCACTCTCTCAGGAGTCCCTTTCTGTTGACTTCTTTAAGGTCTTTTAGGAGATAATGATTTTGACAACTGCACAAAAGGTGCAGTGCATCCTGGGTAACATCTGTATTAGACTGTCCTGATTGCAAAGAACCTCTCCTACTCCCAGCCCACCCATCACTGCCCATTAGATACCTGTGCACATGCATGTGGCCCTCATCCCTGGTCTCTGCATTGTCTTCCCTACCTAGGTTTCTCCAGAGCTGTTCCATGAGTTCTCCCCACTGCAGCCTTGGAGCTGGTCAGAGCCTCTCCTCGCACACCCTACAGTCCTCCCAAATGGCCCCACCAGGGAGGCCCCAGCAGTGCACCCGCCTGGCCCGGCCTCACCTTCATCTTCTGCTGCTGGTGGTAGATCTGCCAGGCGATCTGCACGTGTACCGCACACCACTTCCCTGGTTTCTGTGGCAGGACCGGGATGTGCTCAGAGAGCCCAGCGCCTCTTCCCAGGTCTCATCTTCCCCAGATTCCTACCATCAGGACCACCCAAAGGCCACCCAGGAGAGAACCGGAGTCCTTCCCAGCCACAGCCCTGGGTGTGCTTCCAACTCCTCTTCCCAACATGCACTCACTCACCCTGACTGCTGTCCGGTATGGATCAGGCACCTATGATGAACAGGAGAGATGGGTCATGTCCAGGCTCTTTGGGAGCACAGGCCCAGAGTTGGGAGAGACAGCACCTGAGTGTATGTTGCCAACTACATAGGTAAATGCCAACACCTACCCCAGGGGCTTTCTGCAGGAAAGTGTGAACCGCACTGGCCCGGCCTGTTATCTCGATTGAGTTTGAAGTCTGAAGGTACAGGTGGAGAGGGAGAGAGAGCATGAGTGAACCCATACACTGAGAAGGAAGGCAGCAGGAAGCCTCTTGGAGCCCCAAGTTCGGGGATGGACCATGCTTTGGCCTGCTGGTTGGACCCTGTACACTGTTACCACCTCATCATAGCACACCTCCCAAAGGTCAAAAGGACTCGCCAAGGCTTATGACATCACTAGGGAGAGTGAACTGCCTCACTGTGATAAGCACCTACATTCATGGATAAGAGTACTCAGGGGAAGGCAGCCAGCCCAGTCCTTAACCCTGGAGATTTGGGGAGCTGCTGCATAAACACAGGTGGGTTTGTGAGATGGGGCCCAAAACTCCCTATTTGGAGGGAGAGGCCATGAAACCTCTCCTGTTCAGCTCCTGGCTCTTCCACTCCTTCCCTCCTGTGAGAGGTGATGGGTTCAGATGTCATGTCAGGTGGACAACTGCAGCACTGCTCAGGAGCAGCCTTTCTGACTGCAAACAGGCCCCATCAGCAGGGGCCGCTTTCAATAAAAGCTGGAGCTGCTCTGTAGCCCTGCCCCATGCCCTAGACCCACCCACCTGCCAGTCACCTCCCAGCCAAGAACAGTTGAAAAGCACCCTGCAGGGACCCAAAGGGGGCGGGGTTTGCAAGCAGGGCGGGCAGCCCAGGGGTTGTGAGAGGAAAAGGCTGCAAGAGAGAGACAGAGTTCTGGACTGTGGGCCCCACGTGGTGGAGGGCCCTTGAACACAGTGTCTCTCTCAGCATCCAGAAGGAAACACAGAAAAATCTGTAATTCCCCACATGCCAAGCAGACAGTAAGATGAATTTAAGCACAGGAACTCACGTTGGAATGTCGGAAGTAGGGGCTGTCCAGCTTGGGAGAGAACTTGTCAAACTGCAAGGGAAGAAAGCAAAGGGAAGCCTTCCTGTACAGGCCTGATGTCCTCCAGTGACCCAGAACCCATCCACCGCGGGGTTGGGTAGTGACCAGGATGGTACCGCTTTTTCTGAAGCAGGTGGCCTGGTGTCACCTGGCTCCTAGAGAGCACTGGTCTCTGGCCCTGTGAGGCCCAGGCTCCTGGTTGAGAGAGGTTTGTGTTTACCCAGCCGGGGCTCTAGGTAGGGGTGTAGGCATGAAGCCCAGCTGCGGAGGTAAGGTGGAAAAGCTATGAACGACCCAGGCTGCTGACAAAGAGAGTAAATGGCTGCACTCAACCATGTGGAAACGGAATAAGGGACACACAAGGGGGCTGTAATGGACTGGTTCTTGCAGCCCAGTCCTGTCTAGGCTCCAGACTTGGTGTCAGGCCTAGGACCCAGCACAGTCGCAGCCAGCCCAGGCTCCTAGTCCAGCACCCAGGATGGCAGTTGAGTGGGGTCTACATACACACAGGCAGGAGACATTGGGACTGCCCGCTCAGGGCCTATGTGCAGAAGAATGAGTGTGCGTCTGTATGTACCACCCAGCCCGCCCTACCAGCAGCCAGCACTCTGGCCTACGCACCGGCGAGGGTGCACTGGGTGGCATGAGCGGCGTCGGGGGCAGGCCAGCGAAGGGGGCAAATGTGTGTTGGTGCTGGTGTGTGTGCTGGTGCGTGTGCTGATGCGTGTGCTGGTGGAATTCGGCCCGCAGCAGAGCCCCCGGGCCCAGGGAGGCGCCAGGCCGCTCGGTGTTCTGCACCAGAAACCGCGTGTTCAGCTCTTGCCTGAGCAGTTCGTGATCTACAAGAGAAAAAGAGAGAGAGACAGAGAGGCACGTCGGCCGCGGGCTCCCAGTGGGGCAAGGCAGATAGTCACCTGGCACTCCCGGGGTCGGCAGGCCAAACCGTGATGGCCGCTCGCAACGTGCGGGCCCAGGGGTGGAGATAAGAGAAGAGCCTGTGACCAAGTACCAATCAGAATCCCCGAATGAGGCTGGCAATACATGATTGGCTGGTTGAATGAGATCAACAGGCTGGTATCTAGAGGCAAGGAGAGAAGTCGGTGAGCCCTGTCCCATGTGGCCCACTGCCAGGGCCGGGATACCTCCCTAGGCAGAGGTCCTGTTCCCTGTAAAATGGCTGGCTGCTTCCATTCAGAAATCCTCCAGAGATTAAAAATTAGTGAAAGTTCCAGCCAGGGGTAAGGAGGGGGGTGACTTGTGCCCACCCAGGATCTTCTGGAGGTTGGGAGCGCAAACGCAGGTAGGGGCTGCCTGCGCATGACCAGTGAGTCTTCTAAGACCCAACCCCCCCCCTCCGCCCCAAATGGTCAGCCCACGAACCTCCTGGGATCTTCACCACTTCCGTCTTGCCCCAGGGCCCCATCAAGGTTAAGGTCACCACTGGGTGTAATACCTACCGGCAGGGTGTCCTGGGATGACCAGGCTGCTGGCGGGCAATGCTGGGGGCGGGGGCAGTGTTGGGGGGGCAGCAAACATTGCTGCAGCGTGGTGCTGGTGCTGCGCCTGGGACCTGAGCGCCAGGTGTGAGGTAGACAGGTGGGGGCCAGGGCCATGTGGCGACAGTGTCACATGCTGTGACAGTGTCACGTGCTTCGCCAGGCCCAGAGGGGTGCCGCTGACTGTACTGCTGCTCCTGCTGCAGGACACAGGTTTCAATGGTATCCTTTCTCTCAGAACCTGGTTGTCCCGTAGCCACACCCCCACCCAGGACGCGGTCTCACCCACTCCCCACCTGAGGCTGTGCAGGTGCAGGCTGTTGGGTGCCACCTGGCCAGAGCCAGGGCCCACGAAGGCGCCCAAGGACAGAGGCACGTGTGTTGGGAGTGAGCCACGATGCTGCGGGGTGAGCTGTGGCTGCGAGACGTGGTGAGGTACTATGGGGGCTTCCCTCTTCACCAGGGGGCTGTCCCGAGCTCCTGGCAGAGGTCCTGAGGGCGCAGCTGCAGTGTCAGGCAGTAATGACTCGGTGCTGAGCTCACGGCTGCGCTCCAGGCCTGACACCTTGGGCACTGCCCCGGCCTTGCCCTCTGACTTCTCACCTTTCCCAGAGCCTGCAGAGAAAGGGTGGGTGTGCTGTTGGACCTGGTCCTATGTGCCCAAATACCACCTACCAGTAGCCAGAATGTCAAACCCTGCCACTACTCCTGACACAGTTTCAAAGGTCCGGTAATGACCTCTATAACCAATGGGGAAACATGAACAGAGATAAGTCATGTGACCTCAGGTAATGAACATAGGTGAGCTCAGCTGTGTGCCAGTCTCCTCCCTGGTGCCCAACCCGGGTCCTTTTCATAACTCCAGAATTCTAGGCTCCAAAGGACAGGTTATAAGGCTATTAATGCTCCCCCCCCCCTTTTTTCTTTTGGTTTTTCGAGTCAGGGTTTCTCTGTGTAGCTTTGGGGCCTGTCCTGAATCTTGCTCTGTAGATCAGGCTGGCCTCGAACTCACAGAGATCCGCCTGCCTCTGCCTCTCGAGTGCTGGGATAAAGACGTGAGCCACCACGGCCAGCTTTTAAAGATCTATTTATTTATTATGCAGTGTTCTGCCTGCAGGGCAGAAGAAGGTGCCAGATCTCATTACAGATGGTTGTGAGCCATCACGTGGGAGCTGGGAACTGAACTCAGGACCTCTGGAAGAGCAGCTAGTACTTTTAACCCCTAAGCCATAACTCCAGCCCAATAACCCATTTTTAAAGTTGTTGTGAGGTTTGCTTTTCTTTTTTCTTCCTTACCTTTATTTTATGTGTATGAGTGTTTAACTGCATGTATACCTGTACACCACCAGATTGCCTGGTGCTTGTGGAGGCCACAACTGGGCACCAGATCACCTGGAACTAGAGTTGCAGATGGTTGGGAGCCACCATGTGGGTGTTGAGAATCAAACCCTGGTCCTTTGGAAGAATAATCAGTGCTCTTAATCTCTCCAGCCCCTTCTTTTTCTTTTAAAATAAGTATTTTTTAAATTATGTGTTTTTAAGGTGTGTGTCTTTGTATGGATATATGTGAGTGCAAGTGTCTGAGGGAGAGAAGAGGCATGATCCCTTGGAGCTGGAGTTACAGGCATTTGTGAGCTGCCTGAAGTGGGTGTTGAAACCGAACTCCAGTCCTCTGATAGGGCAGTATAATTTCTTAACCACTGAGCCATTTCTCCAGCCCCACCTCTCTTCTTTACATATAGTCCTGGTTGCTTTGGAGCTCGCTCTGTAGACCAGGCTGGCCTCAACACAAGCTATTCCCTGCACCCGCCTCCCAAGTGCTAGGACTAAAGGCATACGCTATGTCCAGCTCCCTTGTTTTAAATATTTTCCTTCACATTGTGTCCATGAGCTTGTGCATGCATATACCATGGTGCACATGTGGGACTCGGAGGACAGCTTGTGGTAGTCTGTTTCTCCTTCTATCATGTAGATTCAGGTCTTCAGGCTCGGTAGCACCCTAACCATTGAACTATCTCACTAGCTCTTGCTTTTGGTGTTGGGAGACAAGTCTTGAACATTCTAAGCAAGTGCTCTACCACTGGGTTATCTCTTTAGCCCTCTCTGACTTTTAATTTTGAGATAGCGTTGCTTTAAGTCACACAGGATGGTCCTGAACTCACTCTACAGCCCACAATGGGCATCAAATTTTAATCCTCCTACTTCAGCCTCCCAAGTAGTTGAGAAGACAGTCCTGTGCCATGAGGCTCAGCTCTCATGACCCCATTTTGTAGAAAAGATTAAGGTTCTACAAGGACTTGTCCTAGGGTTGACACTTGTCCAACCACTACTTACTCTCTTGACTGCAGCATTCATTAACATACACTCATGTAGCCACACATGCATGCACTGATGCCTACCTCTTTCTGCAGTGTTCAGGGGAAGCTGCCCCTTACACTAGGACTGCTTCCCTTTGCCCCACTGTTTCTTTACCACCATCCCTACCCAACGGGATAAACAGACCCTCCCAACTTTCCTACTATTCTTGAGTCTCTACAACCTGAGATCCAGGAGCTGGGCTGGGGATGCACTCACCTCTGTCAGATGCCGGGGCAAAGAGCTTCTCAGAGCCTACAGATGCCTGAGGAGAGAGAAGAGGCTAACAGGCTGGAGCTGAGAGTGACTATTCCCCATCGCCCCAGCAGAACCCAATCCCTGGTGTACTACACACTTCTGAGGAAGACACACATTTAGTCCTGGACTTGGAAGCGAGCACACATGTTTACAATGTTCAGAAGGCTCCTTTCTTTCTTTTTTTTTTTTTTAAGATTTATTTATTATATACACAGTGTTCAGCCTCCATGTATGCTTGCAGGTAGCCCATCTCTGTGCTCAGGACTCTGTTGGGTCTCAGGCACAGGCGGAAGGCAGAGAAGGGAGGAGGGTCTTTACTGCATATCCCTCTTGTCTTGCCCAGGGCACAGTGTCAACGCTGAGAGAGGTAGATGAATGCATGGATGTGTACCCTTTAACACTGTCATTTACAAATGTGCAGGCTGCATTGATCTTGGGATACATTCAGCTGTAGGTTATAGTTGGTTCTACTAGGTACCAGGTGGGAGATGTACCATTCACATGCTGTGGTACAACACCATTCTCAAGGTCTGGGACTGACCAAGTCAGGGCTCATGTAGTCCAAGCATGTGATCACTCTGAGGGAATCTGCTGTTCTCTCTTTTCCATTTCTCCTAGGGAAACACACTTGTGTATGTTGAACGGAACAGGCATTCACAACTATGCAAGTAGGAGGAGAATGTGGTCATGGAAAATGAACAGAGGGACCACACTCTGAAGGACTCTGAAGTTTGAAAACACTTGGTAAAGAGGATCTTTCTGTCTTCTTAGATCACTTCTTGAATATGTCCTCAAAAAATCATGCTGAAACTCTTAATGTGATAGCACAAGCAAGTTGATCTGTGGGCACTGAAGAAATGTGTGAAGCTGTGGTGAATGGGATCAGTGCCCTAATGATGGAGGCCTGGAGAACTCCCTGACATCCCACCATGGCAGGACACTGTGAACAGGAAGCATTATCTACCAGATACCGGATTATCCTGTGCCCATCTGATCTTAGAGTACCAGTCTCAGCAGTGTGCTGAGAAATTCTGCTATTTATAACTATACTATGCCACACATGTGGGTGGGTCGGGGGAGAGTCTCCATGGAGCAGTACTTTCCCTACAACCAAGCACAAAACCTTTCATCCACAAAAATGAGGCCTTGGGTTTCTAGTTTTCACCTGAAGCTCCAAGACTGTCTCTGCTTCTACCTGTTCTGTGCCTGCATGCAAATGCTGTCACACTGCATGGGGTTTGTCAAGACCGCTGTACCCACCTAGTACAGTGTGCCTCTTGAACAGACCTCAGACACTGCTTCAAAAAAAGAGCAATTACGAGATGTCATGCATCAACCACAGACATGTGTACACAAGGTGCCTGTGTATATATACTGTACATGTATGTGCATGAATTTTGGGTGCTTGTACTGTATAGGCATATGGTTGATCATGTGTAAGCAAGTATATGTATGGGTAGACATATTAGTGTGCATGTTTACACATACTGGCATACACAATGAGTGTGTGTGTGTGATTATGATTATGTCAGTAAGGCCTCAGGAAGGTCTGGGGGGACACGTATCCACTGGAGATTGGTGGAGTTCAGTGGATCTGGGGCCATGTCCCTGGCTTAAACTCTCCTATTTTATGATTTTACAAAGAAGGAATTCATTTATCACTGAAAGTGATGGCATAGCTTCTGCAGGGAGAGGGAGGACAGGCTTGCCCCAAGGGAATTCATGGGAGAGACAGCTCGGAAGAAGCCTCATCCTAGGAGGCTACACATGGAGGACACTTGGCACACCACATTGCAGCTCTAACTACAACTTCCCCAGCTCAAATCCAACAGAACAATGTCAGGATGCCCTTACTGTCCACAGAGTCTCTAAGTGGCCTAGCCCAAGGCCTGGGGTGAAGACATCCCAGGGTCTATCAACAGGCAATGGAGTGGACATAGCGTCTACCTCAGCCAGGGAGAGCTGTGGACATAGGCGATATGATGAACCTCAAGTGCCCAAAGAGCACATGCTGCAAGATGCCATCTGCATTCAAGAAAGTGAAAAGCAGCCAGAGGGTGCTGTGACTTGGTGGGTGCTGTCAGAATGCATCAAATTGGTTTGTTTAGGTGCATTTTATTTGCCATAAACTACAATCCCCAAATCAACAAAAAGATGTGGTGTTGAAGCTTAAAAAGGCTTAGGGGAGTACCCAGAGCTAGATCTCACTGTTTTCCATGTCAAAGTAATTTCAGAGACCTCAGACAGGCATGTTAAGAAAGACTGGAACAACATAAAGCCATCATGAGTATGAAAATAGGGCCTTTCCTACCCACACCTTAAGAGTTCATGCCACAGAAGAGGCAACAGATTCAAGCCTACCTGTACCCTAGGACTCTAGTAAAGGCCAGGTCAGTAAACCACCCTTGAATTGCACTGATCATGAACATGCTTAAATAAGGATCCATTTTCCTTCTTTCTGATTGGTAAAGTTAAGGAAAACCCCAGAACACTGGAGCTGGGCAGAGATGACTCAGTGTTTAAGAGCACTGGCTGTTCTTCCAGAAGACCAGGGTTCAATTCCCAGCAACCACATGGTGGTTCATAATCATCTATAACTCCAGTCCCAAAGATTTTCTGGCCTCTTTGGCACATATTGTACAATGTACCTGCACATACATCAATTTTTTGTTTATTTGTTTGTTTGTTTGAGACAGGGTCGCATTTTGTAGCCTTGTCTGGCTTGGAACTCACTGTGTATACCAAGTTGACCTCGAACTCAGAGATATACCCGCCTGCCTTTGCCTTCTGGGTGCTAAGATTAAAGGTGTGCACCACCACCCCCAGATTTTTTTTTCTTTTTTCTAGTTAAAAAAAAATACCCCAGGAGAGTGAGAGGTAGAACTCACAGGACTGGACAGGTAGTGAGCAAGGAGGCAGGGCCCTATCCATAGGCTACTCTGACCACCCAGCTTTGCTCTCTCCTGGTGACAGGCTCCTGTCTTTGATGCTGGAATACTTACTACAAGCTGGGTGACTATAGTGAACAGAGCAGTACTGAAGCACAGAGCAGGCCACCTCGACCTCACATACCAGAGTTTTCAGGGGTCCTGATCTTAGACTTCCAGTCTCAATAATGAGCTGTGAACTTCTACAGTCTATAAGCCTCTGTGCTTCACACACATGATATGGAACCAGTGATGTTCTCAATTCCCTGGAGGTGAAGGGTCTACCTGTCAGGACTGAGTAGGAAGAGAGGCTACAACCCAACCTGTAGCTCCAAGTGTGGTGTGTGCTGGTGTGTCCTTGAAGGTGGAGCAGAGTAGCTTCAGACACAAGTCAGCACACAGCTCAGGCCTGATCAGAGGTCTTTACAATGCCAGTGAGGCCCAGGATCCCCCAAATCACTTGAATGCTGAGAACACTCTGCCCAGCTCAGTCTTTTTGCCCCATGCCATACTTTGTAGCTGGGGCTTTCCCAACTCTGTCCTTCCTACAACCACCACAAGCTAGTTTGGTAGAGGAGGCGACAGGACAAGCCAAGGTTCCTAAAGGTTGGGGCTGTTCTTCCGAATTCTGCTGCTGGAGTGCTGAGAGGACTGACCACTGTAGGATCTGCCCTACACGGGGCTCAGAGCCATAAGGAATAGTGATTCAGTCAGTGGATAGGAAAAGTCAGGGACCTGCCGAGCAGGTAAAGAGGACCTTGTGGGGTTAGATTCAGCTGTTACTTTCACTGCTGTCTGCAGACAGGAACATCAGGGTCTTAGAAATGACTGGGCATTGCCTCTTACTGCCTTGCCCTGTCTACTAGGATACCCAGGGTCCCAGGAGGTGTCATCACCTGTCATCATCCTATCAGAGCTAAGGCAGGTCACTTGGTCATCAGTTCCTGTACCATTCTGGCTAGCTTAACTTTTAAGGTTCTTTACAACAAACCAAGTATGAACAAGTGGCCCCCAGTAGTGAAAATTTTAGGCTAGACCAGAGCCCAAACTTCTCTATGGCTGTGGTAGAATTATGTAGAACCCCTAGACCCCCTCCTATCCTATTCTTCTGCACATAGGGCTGCCATGGTCCCCATTAATCTCTCTTGGCATCTCATGAAGCCCCTCTAGAGTCCTGTCAGCATCTGTCCTGTGTCTACAGCCTCCTTATGTGTACCAGCTCTGGGAACCTACATAACCAGCCCCACAAGGCACCAGGAGACCGCAACCAGTCTCCCTCTGAAGAGGCTGCCCTGGGGTTTTCACTACAGGCTCTCTGGGTGCCACCAAGTCCTTAATGCAGGAAATTTCAGCAAGCCCATCTGGACCTCTCTGCTCCAAGTGAGCTTGGGGCCCAAGCTACCTCCTGTAAGCCAAAAAGGAAGAACCCCAACCTCTCAGGCAGGAAAATGAAACAAGCCATCAAGATCAAGACCTGCAATGCCAGATCCAACCCAAAAGGTAACTTCCAAATCCCAAGACATAAGACCCTGTTCCTCAACACAAACAGTAAGCAGCAATGAAAGGACCTGAGTTTAGGTGAGGAGAGGAAGGGCAGGGTGACCCCTCCTCTACCTGCCTCTAATTGAGACCTAATGACTCCTTAAGAATATTCTGGAGAGCCAAGGGGAGTAGTGTAGGGGAAAAGCAGGGGTGGCATATTCTTCCCATCACAGGACAGACATGGCATGGCCACAGCCAGTTCCCTCCCTCAACAGGGAAATCTGCTCAGGAAGACCATGGGTGCAGGCAGGAATCCTAGTGCTTTTTAGGGTTTTGAACACATGGCCAGGATGGTTATCCCTGTTCCCAAAAGCTCGGACCCAGAAGACCCCAGTTTCCAGGACCTCTGGGGAAACCAGTGGTGTCAGTGGCACAAGGTTGAGCTGCAAGCACAGAGATATCCCTTCAGCCTTTTCCTTTCTGCCAAACTTCAGAACTGTTAAGCCAAGACGGGTGAGTGTCTCACCGGGCTGCCAACCCTGTGTTAATAACTTTCTGGGCATTACCTACAGGGACGTGGCTCAGGCACGCAGTCCTCCTCCAATCTTGGTGTGCAGCCAGAGTGCAGAATAAAAGAATACGGTCACTTCATGCCAAGATGCATGTGGGAAATCCCTAGGTTGCAGGCTTGTGGTTCCACGCAAAAGGCATGTCTGGTAGGAAGACACCACTAATCCTCCGAGGGGACTAGGGTCACCCCTTGCTTTGTTTGAGACTACCGACCCTAGGGGCACCCTCAGATCAGACAGGAAGCGCAGGCTGCCGGCCGCACCCCGCCCCAGACAAAGAACTCAACTCCAGTCAGGTGAGCAAGGAACCACGCAGCCGGTGGCGGTGGCCGACTGCGCACAGGGGTGCAGACAAAGGCGCCCCCCCCCGTGCCCCGCCTGCCTACACAGCAAGTCCAACAGGCCGGGACCCTCGCCAGACAACACCCCTACCGTTGCCACCACGTGCGCCCCGGGTGCAGCTTCGAGAACACGGGTATTCTAAGCGACCTGCTCTAGCAGAGGATGCATGCATGAGCCGGGCTCCCAGGATCGTCCTGTTGCCCATTCTTCAAAGGGGTCGGTGCTTCCCCACCCGCGAAGCCCGAAGTCCCGCTTTGCTCTTCGGAGCCCACAACGCGCACTGACCTCGGGGGTACCCAGATCCCGCGCGCTCCGCAGCGTTCCTCGAAGGTCTGAGACCTAGGCGAGGTACCGGCATGGGTGGCAGAGAAACTCCTGCGGGCCTGCTACCCAGGTAGCCTCTTTCTGCATGTCCTGCTCAGACGGACCTCGGACTGGGGACGCGCGCTAAGGGCGCTCTGGGAGCAGCTGCCAGGAGCCATGGGGCGGGCGGGGTGGCGGTGGCGAGGGCAGGCGGGGCGCTATGTGGGCGGGGGACCGGCAGGCCCAACTAATCCAACCCCGAGGCATGGATCTGCCCTAGCTGGGCGGCTGGCTTCATCCTGGCTGTCTGATCTGACCTGGTACCCCAGGCTCTGAGTACATCAACCACAAGAAATGCCCGTGGGCTTTATTCCACGTTCATCTTAAAAATAAGTTACAGACAACTGATACTCTGCTTACATTAGGGGAAACAGAGCCAGAAAGAAGCGTGACCTCTGGCAAGTCAATGTAGCTATTTTGCCTCACAGCTGTGCCATTATTTCCATTTTTCAGGCAAGGACACAGGATTGGAGAGTCGCTGGAAGCTTGAGGTCCCTGTAGCTCAGGGTCATCCCTGGTGGGGGCTGAAGGCAAGAACCACCGTTTGTGTATAGTCTGGGGTGGGGGCAGGTATATACAGGTAAGAAAACTGCAGAATGTTTAGCAATTGACTCTGACTCTGCTAACCTGCATTCATATGACCACATGCAAATTACATGAACATGCCTCCCACCTGTTCGTCCTATTTGGGGTTTCTCCGTATAACAACCCAAGCTGTAACTTGCTTCATAGACCAAGCTGCCCCTGAACGCACAAAAATCCACAACCCCCTTCTGTCCTGTAGCCTGGAGATACTACCTGAAGCTGGCTGGACTCATTCCTCTCCTTCCCTGAAGTAGGGACCATCCTATTGGCCTCCATTCAGGTGCCCCCACTTAGAGATCCTAAAGTCAGCAGGAAGAGGGTCTGTGGGTATCTGCAGCCAGTAGTGGTTCTCCATACACAGAAAGGAAGTGGATCCTGCCCAAGGCACTACTAGAAATTAGGCACCTGCCTGGAGGGGTAAGGGTGGCCATAGGGGTTACTCAACTTGGCAACCAACATCTGGACAGCAAGCTTTGAAAGAGAATACACAGCTGCCACTCATTGGGGCATCCATCAGGTACCGCCCTTTCTTTTCTGACCTGCCCAAGCCGGGGCACTCAACAGACCCAACCAGGAGTCAGAGGTCAACTGTACACGAGTGGTGGTGACTCTGGGCCACAGCCTCCTGCTGTTCATAGGTGATGCACAGTGGGATCCTATAATACCCATGGGGTCCAGAAATTGTGCCTGTGCCCCTCTCAGGACACCTTCACTCCATGCTCGCTCTATTGCTAAGCTCTGAGGTAGGGACAAGGCACCCAGAACAGAAATGCCCACATTCCCTTTCCACACACTTCCTGCATCTAGCCCACCTAAGCTGTCACCTGCCACTTGCTATCCAGGGCCCTTGACCTCCCTCACCTCCCTACTAGTCATATCTCCTCACTGGGCCCCCACTCACAGTAGGAAGGTTTTGACCTTTAGAGGCCTTGCCTTCTAACAAAGCTGGCAAGTAAGGGATATCTTGGGGTTGTCTGGAGCCCAGGAAATACCTGCCACATAGTGGTAGATGCTTTTGTACCCTTGGACCCCTTGCCCCCTGCCTAATGGAACTCCTGGATATCAGTCCAACAAAAGGTGGCCATGCAGAGGTGAACAGGGTGCCAGGCAGATGGAATCCAGAGGTGTCCAACTTAGGGACCAATCACCAAAGCCCAAGGTACACTGTGCTGGTTGGATTTTTTGCCAACTTGATACAAGCCAGCATTGTCTGGAAAGAGGAAACCTCATTTGAGAAAATGTTTCCATCAAATTGGCCTGTGGGACATTTTCTTGATTAATGATTGATGTGGGAGTGCCATCCCTAGGAAAACAGTCCAGAGCAGCATTCCTTAGAAAGCAGGCTGAGTAAGTCATGGGGAACAAGCCAGTGAACAGCACTCCTCTGTGCTCTCTGCTGCAGTTCATGCCCCTGGATTACTACTGAGTTCCTGCCTTGGCTTCCTATAACTAAATAATATTTTATCACAGCAATAGAAACCTGAGACATACACACTGTAGCAAAGGTCTGCAGACTTCGGTCATATCATGCCCTTGAAGCCACTCTAGAGGGGATATCACCCCTGGAGGGACACAGTCTCTACTACTGTACTTAACTTGTGCTGTCCCTTACGAGGTGACCTACACAGGGTCTCTTTACCCCTAAAAGGATGTTCTTGGTGGCCAGAGTGTAAGGAGAATCTCCTAGTGGACATCTACAAATGGGCTGCAGACAGTCCCCGAGGCTGGCTAGCCACAGGGCTGAGGTCACACGTACTAGGGAGGAGTCTTGGCCAGATGGCTGGCAGCTAGAGCCATTTGGGCAGAGTTGGCAGCCATCCAGGACCTAATGGGCTGCCTTATGAGCCCCTACACATTTTTTCACCAATATTTTTCAATAAAAAAAGCAGTTAGATACTAGTCACAGCCCTGAGAAGGAGCCATCTGTCTGCCCACTCCTGAGCCTGCAGCTAGAACTCCCTGCACTGCCAGCTGCCATAGTAGAGTGAGCCCTGGTGGGTGGAGGTGCACAGCTGTCTGTGCAGGGCCAGTAGAGCCTGTGGGATGCTGAGCTTCAGGAGACAGAGAAGTAAAACATCTATAAGAAAGAATTTGCCTAGTGTCTGCATCCTGACCTACAGTATAGCTCCAGGCTTGTCCCTGGGGGAGGGACGTTGAGTACCAGAGTACTGAGCTCAGGTCCTGTCTACAGGACCACCCTATGTGTGTGAATTGTCCAGCTCCGCCAGCATGCCCAGGCTCCCCTTCCTGCTACTACAGGGCTAAGCCTATCTGAGTCATTGCCAAGGCTCCTATACAATGAACTTATTGTGCACCGCCCCACCCCCACCCCCAGCCACCTCACTCCAGGGTCTCACTATGACCCTGGCTGTCCTGGAACACACTATGCAGACCATACCAGGATGGGCTCAAACTCACAGACCTGTCTGCCTATTCCCTAATGAGGGTCTAGCCACCACTTGTCAGCGACCCTGTTCACTGCTTCCAGGCCACATGTACCAGGGAATGTGAATCAGTGCTGTGAAAATCACAGGGACCCCTGTGAATATGGGCTGCTGGAAGGCTCTCTCCCTCCCAAGTTCTTGCTGCACTGAAAAGATAGAGACATCGCCACTCAGTAGGGAACTTGGCCTTGGCAAAGCTATGCCCAAGAGGGAGACAGGATCTGGCCACCTGAGACTTAGCATTGTGAGGAGGGAAGCACAGGTCTGGACCCTGATTCACAGCCCCTAAACTCAGGATTTCAGCACCCAGGAAGTCAGCATCTTTCTTGTGGCAGGAGTTGAGAGGTCTGGGCTATGATCTGTACCTGTGGTATTGGGGGTACTTGGGAGGATACAGCTCCCATGCGAAGCCCTTTGCTATACACTGAGCCATGAGGGATAGTAGCCTCAGGAGTGACAAGAAATGGCAATCATGATTGCTACAGGATAGCGACTTCGCTGTAGTCTAGGTGTGTGAGTAGACAAGGTCCCTAGAAGGGAACCTCAGGTCAGGGTGTTGCCTTCCCATAGACCCGAGTTTCTCCAACAGCGCTTACTCTTTTTCTGGCCTATGCTCTCCCCCTCCATTGGCTCCTGGGACCTAAATTACTGCCAGGAGTGAAGTTTTCCCTGGCTTCCACCTGACGGATGAGATAGATACATCACTAAGATACTTCCGGGCCTTTCTGTAGAAGGTGCCAGGACCGTAAACCCATGCAGCCATCACAGAGAGAAGCTCATGGAAAGAGCAATCTGAGTTAACAAAGCAGGTGTGTAACCTGTCCCAAGGACCCATTGCTCCCTTAAAAAAAATCCCCAAAGCAGCAGGTCAATCACTCTGCTGGCTTCTGTGCACCTTATATATGCCAGTTCAACTCCACTAAGACCAACTACAGTGACAAAACAGAGATACTGTGGAATGGGACAGGTGCTACCCTGGCTTATTCCTCTTATTCAGAGGGATGCGAGTGAAGGTGACAGGTGTGCTCTTCCACTCTCCTTGGCCCCTCCACAGGGCCCCACTTAGCCCCTCCAGGGTAGACCTCTCTGAAGACCCCACAGTATTGTCCTTCTGGGACCCCACCCAAGAGGCTGGGTATAGCCTTGGGTTACAACAATGGACAGCAGACCAGGCAACCTGGAGACTCAGGGTCAACTCTGGCTGCTTAGAGTAGTTAGGGGAAATGATAGGGTCCAGCAGCCCTTCCGGTTACCTGCCCTGATTTGGGTGATGGATTTGTTTCCTCTAAAAGACAGGATGAAGGAACAGGAGCTTGAAACCCCTTCCTGTTTTCCTGCTATCCGATATGCTCTGAGCAGCTCTGGATTACAGAGAGAACTTTTTCCTAAAGTTAGCTTTATACCAAGGGACCTGCTGGCTCAGTATTTTCCCAGGTGCTTGCCTAATGTCTGTATAAGGCTTCTGTTGGTGAAGGAGGCAGCAGCTCTAAACGGGGGGGTGGGGGGGGAATGACAACACGGGGGGGGGACAGGACAAAACTCTTATTTTTCCCATAAGTCTCCCACCCTGAGCCCCAGTGGCTCCTTATGGACATACTGATCTCCAGGGCTTTTTTTCCAGACAAGTTTTGTTCAAGGGACCTGTGAGGAGAGCCTGCACTGCAGAGGGGCACAGTGGAGGCAGCACAGGGATGTGAAACCTCATGATACAGGCATGTAGCCGCCAGAGCCAGAATGCCCTGATCCTGGGTCCTGTTAATGTACCTTCGACAATCTGGGGTCAGTTAAGTTGAACCTGCCAAAACCTACCAAGAGGTCAGACAGACATGGCTCCATGGAGCCCTGCACTACAAATAAAGTATGCATTAGCAGGCACCAAACACCCTTAATGCACCCTGAAGATCCATATATATAAAACCCTTTTCACAAAAACGTGCCTCAAACCAAAGTCCAAGCATAACTTCTATCCCCCTCCCACGCCCTGTATCTGGAACACACCTTCTCCCTCTGTGTCCAGCGCTGAGCAGCACAGACCCTGGATTAATGGGGATGCTCTGTTTTAAGAGTAGAAGGCAATAGTGACCAACAGCTCCCACCTCACCTCCCTGGAGATGCCTGCAGCTGCTCAGCAAAAGTCCTGCTATCCTCCTTGAGGCCAGCCAGCACCTAAGGTGACCTCCATCAGTGTTTCAACAATGGCTCTATATTTGGGATTGCCATATCCAACCTAGGCTACCTGCATCCCAGTTCTCTTGGCTAGGCCTTTATTTGCTCAGAGGTCAAGGTCAGTAAGACAGGACCTTGAACCTGCTGCCCCACCCACTTGATAAGTGTGACTTCTGCTAAGTCCCTTCCCTCCTACGTCCTGAGATCCCTTAACCATCTGTGATAAAGTGCTACCTGGAGGGCTCCAGAACCCAGGGAGGCCCTGAGAAGTGGTGGTGGCAGCAAGTTACTCCAACACTCAGCGCTGAGCAGCACAGACCCTGGATTAATGGGGATGCTCTGTTTTAAGAGTAGAAGGCAATAGTGACCAACAGCTCCCACCTCACCTCCCTGGAGACGCCTGCAGCTGCTCAGCAAAAGTCCTGCTATCCTCCTTGAGGCCAGCCAGCACCTAAGGTGACCTCCATCAGTGTTTCAACAATGGCTGCCTATTTGAGGTCTACTGTTGGGATGCCTAAGCCACTGCCATGGCAGGCACACCCAGCCAGGGAGAAGCTTCCTACACTGCCTATCTAATAGAGAGAAATCTTCCTAGCTTTCAGGGCCTGCTTTAGGGAAGGTTGGTGGAGCGGGTATCCCAGGTCAGTCCATAAGAAAGGGAGGAAAAACCAGGCTCACCTTGTCATCCACGCCACTCTCACTGTCGCACTGTGGGGGAGAGAGAGAGAGAGAGAGAGAGAGAGAGAGAGAGAGAGAGAGAGAGAGAGAGAGAGAGGGAGGGAGGGAGGGAGAGAGAGAGAGAGAGATAAGTCAGTGCCTTCCACACTACCAGAGTCAACAAGGCTACAGGGTCCAGGTGTACTTTCCCAGCTATATCTCAGCCAGGAGGAGCAGTGGGAAGGAAGAGGGACAGATGAACAAAGCTGGCTTGCCTCAGGGTAGGTAGATTCCAATTCCCTAGGGCCAGGCCAGACTCTGGAGCTTCTGAATGCCAGGTGATTTGGGGAATGTGCAGGGAGATTTTCCCAGTCCAGATGAACTCAATTATCCCAGGAAATCCCAAGGGCCTCACCCCATGTTGAGTTTTTGTGAGAAGAGCCCAGGTTGAAGGAGCATCTCCCCCCACCCTCCTTCGCCACACTCTCACTGCCAGGCAACAGCCGCAACAGCTGTTCTACGCCCAGATGAGATGGGGTACAGAAGAGACAAGTGGTACCCCAAAAGCCCGTGAAGCAGCGACAGTGACACAATGCCCAGAACATGCTCCTTCTCCTGGTATGAACACAGGAATTTAACTGGAGATGGCAGCATCCCATCCAGCTGCTCTGGCCTCTGGAGAAGAGCATACTTAAGCTGTGTAGCCTCGACAAGTCCCTTGATCTCTCAGTGCCTCAATCCATGCTTCTGTAAAGCAGGGACAACAGCTTCTTTTGGTGGGAATGTAAGGGGTAAAGGACAGTGAGTGGCCTTCAGTTTGGACTTGCCTGGGAAACCCAGGGTGGAGCTCAGGGCAGTCAGACTGTAAGAGATCCATTTGTGAGTTAACTCAGGATTGTGACAATCAAGAAAACAAATCATTATTTCCTGTTTTCAGGAAGCAGATTTGAAAAGGAATCACTACTAGAGAACAATGCAGTTTCCTCTGAGGTAGAAAAGGGGGAAACTTGCTAGCAACTGCAATTATGACACATTCACATCAAATGAATTATATGGATGAAAATAAATCTCCTCCAAGACACATAAGATGGAGATTGAGCTATAGTCAGACATGTGTGGTACTAGCTTTATAAGTTGTACTCAACTTGATTACTACACGTCATCAAATTATACTGCCTTTCACTGCCCTAGCTGAAGGCCATAATGTCTTCAATGACAAAGTTTAGAGTTAAATTAAAATGTGTTCACCAGTCGCTCATTGCAGCTGAAGCTCTACTCCAGCTCAAAGACAACATGCCAGACACCTGGGATGGGCATGTGGGCTTCACACCTGCAGTTCATGGATCCCTCCATTCATTCATGCAGTATGGGTCATGCATGGCCAGGGTGAGCAGGGACCAAGACTCTGGATGCTAAGCCATGGGTGGGCATCATTTCCTAGACCAGTAGTTCTCAAACTTCCTAAAGCTGCAACCATTTAATATAATTTCTCATGTCATGGTTACCCCAAACCATGAAATTATCATTGCTACTTCATAACTGTAATTTTGCTACTGTTATGAACTGTGATATAAATATCTGATAAGCAGGATATCTGGTATGTGACCTCCAAAAGGGTAGTCAACCACTGTCCTAGAGTAAGGAAGACTCATGTGGCTCTTCAGCTGTGCACATAGTCAGGCCCCTCCCAAGATCCAAGCTTCACTGGCCTGTCTCAGCAGGAGCTCAGCAAGGACTAGGCCTGAACCCTTCAAAACCTTGGCACCCCTCTCACTGGGAGGTAGGCAAGATCTGGTGATACAGCATATAACAGGGTCTGTGTTATAAAGGAGAGTTTGCAAATCAGGGCATGATTGGGGAAGGAGAGGTGACCAGACAGAGCTTGGGAAATAGGAGATGAGACCATGGAGGTGAGTGGAACCTGAATATGCCAAGACATAGTGCCTCTGGAATAGAACAGTGAAAATGCCATGAGCAGCCCTTCAAGGTAGTCTTTTGCCAGGTCACTGAGCACTAAGACAGATGTGTGCAGGTAGAGTGGAGGTAGGACGGGACCTGACAGTCCCTCCCTCTTACCTTGCTGCCTGGGCTGCCAGCCTATGATCAGGTCTCTTACCATCAAACCTCGTTGTTAAACTGTCAGTGCAGCAGGTCAGAGCCCTGTGCGGCATGTGTGTCAGTGGGCAGCCTGACGACACCTGAACACCTGTGGGCATTACCCTCTGCTTCTTCTGCAGCACTAGAGCCCACCTGCACCAGATCTATGGCCACAACTGCAATTCACAGACTGTCCCAGGGCTTTCAGATCTGAAGCCAGACCATCAGGGCTGAGCAGGAGAGCCTGACGAAGGGCAGCTTATGGTGTCTGCCAAGTGAGAGAACCCTCCAGAAGATACAAGAGGGGCTGCCCAGATCTTATAATTGTTAGGCAGTGCTATATCATCAGCCATATGTAGTCATGTGATTAAATACCACTCACTTAACATTTAACTGCAATTGAGCGAGGCAGTTAATCAGGGCAAGGTGGGGAAAAGAGATATATCCACCTTCTGAAAGAGGCCTGAGCCATGTTCAGGAGCTGGAACAGAGGCCCTGGTGTCAGCATGGACACGCAACACTAGGACGGTGCTGGACACCTGGTATAACATATGTGTGGCGGTATAGTAATAATACCAGCGCCATCATTACTACTTCGCCCATCCCCATCACCACTCTGAGGGTTAAATCCTGTGAACTTGACAGGATTTGGAATCACCTAGGAAACATACTTCCAAACAGGTCTCTGAGGGTATTTCCAAAGAGGTTTCATCAAGGTGGTAAAACTTACCCTCAATACAGGCGACAGGATCCTAGACTAAGAGAAAAGGAAAAACTGAGATAAATACTAGCATTCTTCTCTCTGCTTCTTGCCACTTTCTGAACCATGATGGACTGTTTCCTCTTAACTGTGAGCTCAAATAAATTCTTTTGTAATTTATTGCTTTTGCCAAGTATGTTGTCATAGTTTACAACAAAATAACTAAAAAAACTGGAACCAAGAAGTGGGACTATTGCTGTGACATGCCCTTGCAGTAATAGGCCTTTAGAATGGGTTTGTGGGAGGGTTGTGCAAGAGTCTGAAGCTATAGGCTAGAGAAGGCATAGAATGGTTTAAGTAGAACTTAATGGGCCATTTTGGTAGGAGTCTGGAAGACTAGAATGTCAAAAGAAAAAAAAAAAAGCTTAGCTTAGTAAAAGCTAGGCTCATTTAGAGAACAATAGGCCTTTACTAGAAACTGGGCTAGCAACTAAGGCAGGATGAGACAGGAACTCGCTCTCTTTCAGTCTGAGGATTTCTTAGAGGTAAGAGCTCTCTAGTGGCTTTGCTGCATTGCTTTTCTGATCTTCAGGTTGAACCCCAATATCTGTCTCTGGGTTTTTATGATTTGTGCTACATTTGCCACTCAACATTTGGGGTATGAATTCACAAAAATTCGTGAATTTCAGAGGGGTTGTATAGGCCAGAGCTGCATGTGGGGCTCCAGCCCCACCTGGCTATGTTCCCCCCCACCAGCCTCTGATCTAGTTTGGGATTTTATTGTTGTAGCCTTCAGACAGCCCCCAACACACATGCTTTTTCTGAACAAGCCCCTGTGTATTTTCAGACAGCTGGATCTCTCTCCACTGTGGGTTGCAGACTCTCCCTGAACCCCTTCTCGGGCTGCTGCCAAACTAGGTAGCTGCCTTGAAATCCAGTCAGGCGTTTACTGTTCCACACAGCAGCAATCAGCCTCTCACCCTCATCAACACCATTGGTAGATTTGGTAAGACAATTGAGAATTCTTAAAGTGAGGAATTAGTTCAAAAAGAGAGTTTTTTCCACATTAAAAAATGGGAAAAACTAGCTGGGCGGTGGTGGAGCACACCTTTAACCTCAGCACTCAGGAGGCAGAGGCAGGCGGATCTCTGTGAGTTCGAGACCAGCCTGGTCTACAGAGCTAGTTCCAGGACAGGCTCCAAAGCCACAGACAAACCCTGTCTCGAAAAATCCAAAAAAAAAAAAAGTAAAAAAAAATGGGAAAAACCATTACAATGGAGGGATTTTGGTCTCTATATAATAATATGCTAGACAGTTTGAAAATGGAATGATTAAATGAGAGGATATCTAATTTAAGTGAAATTTACGTAATGTCAATTGTAAACATTATCAGCTTTATCATTTTTGTCTTATCACTAAAAAAGCTACTTAATCTGAGTGCTAAGATACAGGCCTTATGGGGGCTGGAGAGATGACTCAGAGGTTAAGAGCACTGATTGCTCTTCCAGAGGTCCTGAGTTCAATTCCCAGCAACCACATGGTGGCTCACAGCCATCTGTAATGAGATCTGGTGCCCTCTTCTGGCCAGCAAGCATACAGACAGAACACTGTATACATAATAAATAAATCTTTAAAAAAAAATACAGGCCTTAGAAAAAACTAATAAAACTGACCACAGAAGAATTTAATGGAGAGCCAATTTCAGAACTGCATTATAAGAATAGAGAGGAACAGTCGGGCAGTGGTGGCGCACGCCTTTAATCCCAGCACTCAGGAGGCAGAGGCAGGCAGATCTCTGAGTTCAACGTCAGCCTGGTCTACAAGAGCTAGTTCCAGAACAGGCTCTAAAACTACTGTCTCAAAAAACAAAAACAAACAAACAAAACAAAAATAATAGAGAGGAACAGCCTAAAGTTTTCAGACAAACAACCTTAATATATCCAGTAACCTTACAGTAACCAAATGGCAGAGGCTCTGTTACAGCTAACTGGGCTCCTGTGCCAATGTTAGATTTAAGGAGATTCAAGGAAGCAACAGTTTTATTTGGCATGCATTCATTTATTGTGAAGCAAATGTTAAACTCATAATCAGTTTGTAATAGAATTATCCCTAAAGACTGGATAAAATTAGTTAAGGGTGTTTTAGAACCCGGTATGCAATTACAAAGGAGTACCTGGTTCAGAGAAGAGGCTAAGGTTATTGAACAGCAGAGTAAAGCTAGAGGTAGGGAAATCTCCCAAGATCAACTTCTTGGAGAAGGAGACTGTGTTACTATAGAAAGTCAGGCTGTATGTGATGACCACACCCTGGGTTTATGCCACGCAGCTTTGAACACTTGGGACAGAATTGGAGAAATAGGAAAGAAAATTGAGACATTTACTAAAGTTATACAGGGCCCAATGGAAGCCTTACAAAGATTGACTTCAGCAGTAAATAGAATGATACAAAATTCAGAAGCTAGACAAAGAATAATTCAATCTTTGGCTTTGTGAGTTCAAGGCCAGCCTGGTCTACAAGAGCTAGTTCCAGGACAGGCACCAAAGCTACAAAGAGATACCCTGTTTTGAAAAAAAATGCCAATTCTCTATGCAAAAGGATAATTAGGCTGTTAAAGGTAAGGTCAGCACCTTTGGATGAATGGATCTGAGATACAATTAATATTGAATCTCATGAACATGATGATGCATGGATAGGAGAAGTGATTTCCAGAGGTTTGAGGAAAATCAAAATGTCAAATGTTATAACTATGGCAAACAAGGTCACCTTAAAAGGGATTATAGATAGGGCTTTCCTAGAAACAATGTTTTTCTAAGAATAATCCATTCAGAATGCCCTTCCTTTCTATATTATGTAAAAGGTGTGGCAAAGGCAGGCATTGAACTAATGAATATTCATGGTAATCCTTTGCTGTTGGGAAACTTCTCCATGAGGGACCTCTCACAGGCCCCTATGCCAAATCAGATTCAGTTATTTCCTGCCATTTTAGAGGAAACTCCTTCCCGGAGCAATTAAAGAACCTAATGCCTATTGTAAAAAACCATACTGTTCTGGATAATAGAACAACTATAGAAGAGAGAACAAAAAATCAGGAGAAACCATAGAGTGAGTATTTTGGAAAACCTACATAAATGAACAAAGACTAAAATTAAAAATATGAGTAAATGATGTTGTCAGTGAAGGTCAGACAGACACAGGTGCAGATGTAACAATAATTTCATCAGAATACTGGCATCCAAATTGGCCTCTTTAGGATATAAATGTTCAGTTTTTAGGGACTAGAACTTTATCTCAGGTAAAGCAGAACACGAGATGGGTTAAATGTATAGGTCAGAAGGACAGATAGGAATATTAAAACCATATATGGCTAACATAGCAATGAATTTGTATAGATGTGGTTTGTTATAGCAATGGCACTCAGATTAACATTCCCCCAGTCTCAGAAACAAACCATAGATTAACATATGTTTCTGGGGAAAATATTAAAAGGTTTTATAAAGAACAGTCATCGACCATTCAGGTTGTACAGAACAGGGCACAACAGCTGCTGCTGCTATTTCAAAGGCACCAACAGCCCCACCTTTAAAATGGTTGACAGACAAACCTGTATGGGTTAAGCAATGGCCTTTAACGCTAGAGAAACTGCAGGCTTTAGAACAGCTGGTACAGGAGCAACTAGATAATCAGCATATTGAAGAATCAACCAGCCCTTGGAATTCTCCTATATTTGTTGTTAAAAAGAAATCTGGAAAATGGAGAATGGTAACAGATTTGAGAGCTGTTAAGCTGGGCGGTGGTGGCGCACACCTTTAAACCCAGTACTCAGGAGGCAAAGGCAGGCGGATCTCTGTGAGTTTGAGGTCAGCCTGATCTACAGAGCTAGTTCCAGGACAGGCTCCAAAGCTACAGAGAAACCCTGTCTCGAAAAATAAAAATAATAATAATAAAAAAAAAACTGTTAATGAGGTTAGTCAACCAATAGGCTCTCTGCAGTCTGGAATTCCTCTGCCTTCCCTATTGCCTAAAGGACGGCCTCTTACAGTTATAGATTTAAAAGGTTGTTTCTTCATTATACGTTTCCAAAAAAAAGACAGAGAAATTTGCCTTCATAATGGCTACTTCTAATAAGTCTCAGCCTTCAGCCTGCTAAAAGATATCAATAGAAGATTCTCCCACAGGGAATGTTAAATAGCCCCACCCTATGTCAATATATTGTAAGTCAACCATTGGAAATGATATGTAAGGAATTTCTTAAATCTATAATTTACCATTACATAGATGACATTTTGCTATCTGATTCAAATATATATACTTTTTAAATGTTTAAAGAAGTACAAATAATTTTGATGTATTAGGAATTACAAATTGCTCCTGAAAAATACAAAGAGGAGATTCTATTAATTATTTAGGCTATAAAATAGGTTTACAAAAAATTAGATCCCAAAGGGTGCAAATTAGGAGAGATTGATTAAAGACTCTTAATGATTTCCAAGGATTGCTAGGAGACATTTCCCATCTATGGCCCATTACTAGGATAGGTCTTGATGACATTATTAATTTAAATAAAACCTTAGATGGTGACAAATATTTAAATAGTTCCAGGAAATTATCAGCTGAAGCTGAGAGAGAATTGACTTTGATTGAAGAGAAATTACAGAAGGCACATGTGGATCAAGTGGATCTGAATCTTAACTACATTCGGGTCATATTACCCTCCAAATATTCACCTACAGTAATTGTAATATAGAGGGAAGATATTATCTTAGAATAGATCTTTTTTTCTTTCTTTCTTTTTTCTTTTTGAGACAAGGTTTCTCTGTAACTTTGGAGCCTGTCCTGGCACTAGCTCTTGTAGACCAGGATGATCTGCCTCCCAAGTGCTGGGATTAAAGGCGTGCACCACCACTGCCTGGCCTTAGAATAGATCTTTTACCAGGTAAACAGAGTGAAAAAATAAAAAAACTTATATGGAAAAGGTCTCTGAGTTAATTCTAAGAGGAAAACTGAGACTTTGTCAATTAACAGGAAAGACTTGGCAAAAATTATATTATCTTTTAATAATGATGGAATTGACAAATTAGGGGCAGAAAGTGAACCCTGGCAAAGAGCTTGCAATAATTTTTTGGGAGAGATTAACAAGAAGTATCCCAAAAAACGAGAGAAATGAACTTATAAAGAGAGCTAACCGGATCATTCCTCGCACTGTACAGGACACACCAATACTTGGAGCCCCTACATTCTATACTGATGCAAATAACTCAGGAAAGGCAAGCTACAAATCAGAAAATTTAAGTGAAGTGGAACAAAGCCCTTATAATTCTGTCCAAAAGTTAGAGTTATATGCTATTCTCATGGTACTAAGGGATTTTTAAAGAACCTCTCAACATAGTTACCAATTCACAGTTTGCAGAAAGAGTTGTTTTGCACATTGAACCCACTGAATTTATTTATTTATTTATTTTTAAATATTTATTTATTTATTATGTATACAATATTCTCTCTGCGTGTATGCCTACAGGCCAGAAGAAGGCACCAGACCTCATTACAGGTGGTTGTGAGCCACCATGTGGTTGCTGGGAATTGAACTCAGGACCTTTGGAAGAGCAGGCAATGCTCTTAACCTCTGAGCCATCTCTCCAGCCCCGAACCCACTGAATTTATATCAAATGATACAGGACTGACTTCATTATTTAGTTAAAGAAATAATCAGGAATAGGCATCATCCCATATACATAACACACATCTGATCCCATATGGGTCTGTCAGGCCCTCTAGCACAAGTTGATGCAGAAATCAATCCATTATTGATTGGAAATGGGCTGAAGGCCTCAAAATTTCATAAAAAACATCATGTCAATAGCAAAGGTTTAAAAAAAGACTTTTCCATCATGAGGCAACAAGTCAAGGAAATTATAAGGAAATGTCCTACTTGTTCTTTATACAACCAAGCACCACTACCTGCAGGAAGTAACCCAAAGGGTACTCAAAGGAATGAAATCTGGCAGATGGATGTGTTCCACTTTGTAGAATTTGGAAAATTAAAATATGTACACCACACCATTGATACCTATTCAGATTTCAATGGGCAATAGCTTTTGAGTTTGGAAAAGGCTGATTCAGTAATCACACACTTGCAAGAAGTTATGGCCATTGTGGGTATACCTGTACAAATATAGACAGATAATGCTCCAGCATATGTCTCTAAAAAATGAAACAGTTTTTTGCTTATTATAATATAAAGCATATTTCAGGTATACCACACAATCCTACAGGGCAAGCAGTTATAGACAGATCAAATTGAACTCTAAAGGATATGTTAAATAAACAGAAAGGGAAGATAAATACCCCCAGAAATAGATTGCATAAAGTTTTATTAACTTTGAATTTTCTAAATCCTAATGAGAAAGGAGCTGAGGAGAGACACTGGAAAGTAGAAAAAGCTACAGAATTAAATAAGCCAATATACTTTAAAGATGTACTGACCTCAGAAAGGAAACCAGGAAGGAGTTTTGCTTCTGTTTCCACAGAAGAAAAGCTATGAATACCATCAAAATTGATAAAGATTCTAATTGAACAAGAGATACCTCTTAATTATAAGAGATTATTGTTCATTAAGCACCATGGCCATTTAATTTAAACTAACCTATATATAACTAACAAATACTTTTCACTTGATCAGATATAACTTGTCAAAAGAGAATCTCCCCAAAATTAGGGTTGGGGAAGGATTTTGTTTCTGTCTTTTTAGAATAAAGGTATCCAGCTAAGGAATCAGAAGACCACTGGACAAATGAGACAACTGAAGAAAAAAAGAGACAAATCATCCAGAAAAAATGTCAAGAAAAACAGTAAGCTGGTCTATTGTTATAACACATTTCCAACAGGGTAAAATTTCATACATCTTCTGAAATGTTTGTTTTCTGCTGTTCTCTACAGACATAAAATGCAAATGGTCTTTTTGTAGTCCCACTCCAATTAAAGATTAAACTTGTCTTTGGAGTTGGAGTGTGCCTCTCTCCTTTTCTAAACCTAAGCATTCTTATTAAAGTGAAATCCAAAATCTCTGTCTCATGGCAGAAGAACCACCTGATAAGGGACAGAAGAAAAACAAAAATTTAAAAACTGTTTTATTGCTACTAATTTCATAATTCTTTGGTTTTATATTGACCCTTTAACAGCTTTTCTTAAGGTATAACATTATATATACACATATATATGTATATATACATATACACATATATATAACTTTTGTCATGTTATTAATGGTCATATAGAGTACTAACTAATTCTAGAAAAATGTTTCATCTACCTTTCTGTACATGATTTAGATTTGAGTCTATCAGTTTTCTGCAGGGCACCATGAATGAACACGCCTAACAGTGACCTTTGAAGTCTCCATAAGGAAGATAGGTCCCTACAACAACAACTCCTCCAGGACTGTGATAACACCACTGAGCTGAAAAACACCTCCTAAAGATCAGCTTTGGACTACAAACTGCTCAGAACAATTTTGAGGTGGCTAGCTGAGATGATCCAGCCTAACAGACTACTCTGGTAAGGACCTGAAACAAGTCCTGCACTTTCCCATCACACAGAGACTGGACAACAAATGATACAGCTACCTCTCCCAGGACTTGACAATTAATCAAAAATTTTCTTTTCAGGATCCCCTAAAGATGCCATTGCCCTGAGACAGCAAGAAGTAAATTTAAGAATATGATGCCCACATCCCCAAGAGGTAGGGTGAGTGGTTTTTGGTTGTTCAACAGGTTATGGATATTAATCATTGTTTAGGGGTATTGGTTACAAGTTGTTATTAGTAATGGTCAGGAAAAAGCTAAACAATGGAAATTAGATTCAAAGTTCTTGTTTTGAAAAGAAAAAAGAGGGATTAGAATATGATAAGATAAAAAGGTAGAATATTGAATCTACTTTTAAAAAGCAACTACCAGTTTTAAATGTTTTGCATTGGATTGGATTTTTATATATTGTATACAAATTTTATATATTGATAAAAAGTTGAGATTAATTTTGTTAAAACATACTGTACACACATTTCTAATTTTGTTCAAAGTATTGTACCTATACAACTCATTTAAAAATGTAATGTAAATTTCTAGTCCTTGGAAATTATTATTACCAACTGTTTAGGATAATAAGGAAATGCAGGTTAATAGTTAATCACCTATTACAATTGAACTTGTAGTCACATTAGGTATGTTTTCAAGGTCAAACAGAGATATATTTTAGGTAAACATGTCATTTTCAAACACTTCAGAGATCTACAGAATATGGCATTTAAGCACAACTACGGGTAGTTGAGTCCTAGATTTAGGTTAGGCCCTTTGCCTAGTCAACCCTCTGCATGAGGCCATCAAAATCAGCCTGATTAATTATGTAGTAGTCAGTAGGCCTGAAAACTCCATTTCTGTCTACTCCTCTAATTCACTTTCTGAGTGTTTAGGCTTTAAAACAAACAAAGCACTAATTACACAATTAACAGTCAATTAAGTTATAGCCCATATAGGCAAACCCATTGTGGGACCATTTGACCACTCATGCAGCTATGATCTCTGGGTATGCACCCAACCCTCTTCCAGTCTCCTCTGTAGCCTGAGCCTTCACTACAGGAGGGCAATGGGGACAATGGCCACCCACACTGGCATCCTGCCTCCTGCCAAAGGTGCAGCCTGTTCTGTCAGCCTGTTCAGGAGCCTTGACTATCAGCTGGCACATCAGTGAGACATGGAGCAGTATCTGTGAGGGACATCCTGGGGAAGAGGATTGACCAAGTCAACCTAGAGAGAACTGGTAACTTCTACCCTGCCTCAGCCCCATCCACAGACTAGGGATCCAGAACAAGCGGACTCCCTACTAGTCTGGCTCCTTCTATAACCATGGGTTCAGCATTGTGAACCCCCTTCCTCAGCTGTGAGATCTAGGCTCCAGCTCATTTAGCAAATGCTCATGGCTCTGGTGGCTCAGTAATAATGTCATCTGCCTCTCATTGAGACAATTCTATCATGAGGTCAGTCTAAGAGGGTGAACAAGCCAGAGGATGATGCCCTGAGCCCCAGAGATTGGTCTGCAGAGTGCTCTTCCTTGCTCTGTAAAGGAGTTAGAGGGTCCTAGAAAGGATACTTGCTCAGCACCTTACATCATTATGGAATGTTCCAACAATTTTCACAGAGCTGAAAACCTGCTTAGGCCCAATTTATGCTTGAAACTAACTCTATTCTGAAAAATGTTACTAGTTTTCTCAGGTTGTGTTTACATAACAGCAAGAAAAAGCTATTCTCTGTGGGGTCACCCTCTGGGAAAGCAAAGAACACTGTGCTAGAACTGTACCACAGACACTCCTTATCTGTCTGCTCCCTAGGGCACATGTCTGGGACACATGCTAGTTCTGCCTTTCAGACTTGGCCTGGCATTCACCACACAAGGGATTCTGTGTGATTTTGTTTGGAGCTTCCTTCCTGTTTTCTATTCGTTTCTCAAGGGTACACACTTTCATTTTAATTGTGTTGTTGATCTTTGTGTTCCCAACATACAGTGAAGAGTATTGTACAAACTGTGACAATGTTGCTTAAGTTCCACCCCACGCTACACACACCTGGACTCCCCTCCATTCTCTAGCTGTCGACCCACTCTGTCTGGAGCTATCTAGGATGCTGATTACCTTCCTGGCTCCTCCTGGCCTCTGTGACTTAGCTGCACCAACAGGTGCTCTTGCAGAGAATCTGGGTTTGGTTCATAGCACTTACATTGTATGGCTCATAGCCACCTGTCACTCCAAAGCCCTAGGGGATCCAAAGCCCTCTTCTGCAGGCACCTAGAAGCACATGGTACACATAAACTCATACAAGCACATACACACACACTAAAAAAATAAAAATTTTAAAAATGAATAAAAATAAAACCCTTTTTAAATTGCTCAAAGACAAGCATCATAATAATCAGCTAATTATACCCTGTGCAAGGTACCAAGGGGACTTTTCTGGCAGGTACTGCTTCCTGGTAGGATCCTAAGCACTTCTGTACCTGACCTTGAGGCCTACTGTAGCCATCAAGATTGGAAGAAGACAGTGCTATTTTCTCCTCATTACATCCTATTCTCTTATAAACCCTCAATGGCTCTCTTACAGAGCATCATAGCCAGGTGGAACCTTACCTCCACGGCTTTCTCCTCAGACTCTTCTTCACCTGCCTGTGGCTCCTACAGCATACTTAGGCTTCTACTCCAAGGCCTTCCTATGGCCACCCTTAGGCATAGCTTACACATGCCTGCTCCTGCCATACTATGTAAACAAGACCATACTTGCCTGACCCTTCTGCTTCTCCTCTCATTCACTACTCATAATGAGCCTCTCTACATGCAGTACTCAGAATGTTCTGGAAGTGCCCATACCTAGCAGGTGTGGAAGTTGCCTAGCACCTGAGCTGACAGAAGCAGTGTGATGGAGGCTGGAGGCTTATCTAGCCTGTGAGATGAGAGTTACTAGGTCAGCCATGCATTTCTTGTCAGTAGGACTCTGACACACAGGAGATACTCACTGAACGCTTGCTTATTGGAGGAGGAAGAAGAATAAAGAAATGAGTAATTCCTCTCTCATCTCTGTAGCTGGGTTCCTACAATGGGAAAGACTGCAGGACAATGGAAAGACCACAGGGAAGGCTGTCTGGGGGCCACCAGGGCTCCTAAAGTGCTCCAGATAACAAGGTGGAGGGTCTAGGCAAGACACTCAGACAAGGGACAATGTTTTTCTGTGTAACAGTCCTCACTGCTTGGCTGTCCTAGAACTCACTCTGTAGAGGCTGGTCACAAACTCACAGAGATCTGCCCGTCTCTGCCTCCTGAGTGTTGGGATTAAAGGTGTGCAGCGTGCACCACCACTGCCTGGCCAACAACAGGTCCTTTTCTAACACTGATAAGATACTTGGGGAACTTAGGGCCAAACTGGCCCACAGAGGACCCTGGGTTGTGTGTGTCTGAGGGATAGGAGGGAGACAAAAGTCTTGGACCCAGCCTACTCTTCTGTAGCTTCTTTGAGCCTTGAGACCCCATCTGCAAAGCAGGGGTATTATGAGAAATCCAATTCCACCTTCCAGACTCCCTAGGTCTCCAGTATGCATCACACCAGCACTGGCCATCTCAGCTCCTCTATGGCTGCTACAACCTCCTCTGCTCCTGCTTCTAGACAATGTCTACACTTGCTGAGTATAGGCACTTCCAGAACATTCTTAATATTGAGTGTAAGGAGGCTGACTGGTGTTTTTATATATAGAACCTGTTCTCATTTCTTTTTCACAAAAGGAGCCTCTCAGTCCTGCTTTGCAGGAGACACGTTACACTCTAGGCTGTGACAAACCAAATTAAGAAAATCACTCTCTGACTAATTTTATGGCATTAACAAACATTTGATGGTGTATTAGGAAGGCAGTGTCTAGCTTTTTGGATGAAAACTTTAAAGATGAGCAATAACTAGGGAATTTTCTGAGGATAAATCTTAGCAAAATTCACTTACTTTAAATACAGTTTGCAGAGATCTCCTGAGTAAATTGGGAGCATGGGAACCATGGGTGAGGGTGGAAGGGGAGGGGAGAGGCAGGGAGGGGAGCAGAGAAAAATGTATAGCTCAATAAAAACAAACAAAAACCAAAAATTACAGTTTGCAGATTGGGGTGTGTAGTTTAGGGGAGGAATGCAGCCTAGCAAGTACAAAGTCCTGAATTCAATTCCTAGTACTACAAAATTAATTAATTTTTTAAAAAGTGCAATCTGAAGCCAGGTGTTGTGGAATAGACCGTTTGTTTAAATATGTAAAGATGATGTGCTGCATTTGTTTGTATTGCAGAATAATTGTTTAACTATGTAAAGATGTGTTGCATTTGTTTAAAAGGTGTGTTGCTATTTCACCTTGCCTGCTTAAGGCACCTGAAAATAAATAAGTAATAAAAAGCTGAATGGCCAATAGCTAGGCAGAGGAGGAATAGGTGAGGCTGGCAAGCAGAGAGAAAAGGGGAGCCACCCAACCAGCAGGGGTCAGCAAGCAAGACAGGGAGGAAGCAAGAAAGCAGGATGGACATGAAGTAGATGAGGCAAAGGAGCCTCGGGGAAGCACATAGATTAATAGAAATGGGCTAATTTAAGTTAAAAAATAAAAAAAAAAGACCAACTAGAAACAAGCCTAAGCTAAGGCCGAGCAGTTATAATTAATAACAAATCTCTGTGTCATGATTTTGGTGCTGGCAGTCCATGAAAGCCTGCTTCAGCCAGGTATCGTGGAGCATGCCTTTAATCACAGCACTGGGGAGGCAAGTGAATCTCTGTAAATAAGTGGGTTCCAGGAAAGTGAGGGCTACATAGAGAGACTTTATCTCAAAACAAAACAAAGCAAGGTTGGAGATACATAGTGATGCCACTCAGCATGATGATACTGTGGACCAAGAAGAGGACATGTTCAGGTAGGGGGGCATTCTCTCTCTCTCTCTCTCTCTCTTTCTTTCTCTCTCTCTCTCTCTCTCTCTCTCTCTCTCTCTCTCTCTCTCTCTCTCACACACACACACACACACACACACACACACACACACACACACACCAGTGTTACAAAGCCAGAGGTGTGCACACAAATGCAATGAGCACTAAGGACCCCCCTGAGAAGCTAGAGGGGCACAAGAGTAATGTCTACAGATATTCAGGAATGCATAAACCACCGAATATAAAGATAGATAGATAGGCCAAGGAAAACAACAGATACAGTACCCCACTATACACAAAAGCCACCCACATCCATAGACACATGCAACAGACATCCAAACATACACACCTGCTGACAAGACTGGGCATTGTCTCTTTCTCTCTGCCTGGAGTTCGGCTCCCACCTGAACCCATAGGACAAATGAACATGAGGTCTGTCCCTTGTGGAAATAGCTTGCAGGTGTCAGGACTCACATGGCACTCTGAAGCAGGAAATTCTACACAGGAGGATCCTAAAGTTCTGTCAGTTCAAGTCAGGTCTAATACACCTGCCTGTCTGTGTAAGCCTAGGATCTATGTGCAGGCTCCAGGCCCTCCTGGGTCTTTTGCTCAGAGAAAACCCTACAGCCGGCCATACTGTGGACTAGTTGGTTCCCTTCCTGGCACCATCTGTCACTTCTATGCAGCTGCCACAGGGGACTAAGCTACAAGCATCTGGCAAGTTAGGCTTTTTAAGAAAACATTAGTAAATCAAAGTCTGGGGAGAACGACTGTATGATGATTGTGGACTTAGAAGCACAAAAGGGGCCTGGTAGCTCAGAGTAGTGATGCTGCAGATACTCCATGGGTCTCAGGTCTCTCTATTTTACCATAGGTAGGCCAGAGATCACCTGTTATCTAACTTAGATTAGCTGTAGAACCTCTGCCTAATACTTTAGTGTAACACAAAGCCACAGCATCAGGAGTCTGCCCCAAGATATAGTATTCGTCCTTCCCAAGGGATGCTTCAGACCCCTGGAAATTTAGATGACAGAAATGGGGCTTGGATTTATTCCTCTGCCCAAGTGCTGGCCCAGATCTGAATGTCTTGAGTCCAGTTCTGGCTGTTTCAGCCCCCACAGTTTCTAGCACTGCCAGCAAGATCTGCTATGGCTACTGGAGCCCTCTACATAATAGGCTTGGGTCAGAGTTCTTAGCAGCTTACAACTCAGTGTCCAGCACAGCCCTGAGCACAGTGCCATTCTCAGAAGCATCAGGTACAGGGGAGGGAAACAGAGAAGGCAGGTCCATCATACCTGGGGCATCTACAACCACTCTCAAGGGCTGTTGTTCTCAGTGATCAGATGTGACCAAGGCTGCCCAAGGGTACACCCTGCAAAGAAGGGTATAAGCCTCCTTGTCAAAGGTCTCCTTAGGTGACCACCTGCAGGAATCACCTCTCCAAGATGTCCACAGACCCTAAGATCAAAGGCCCAAATACTAGACTTTTTCAGCCAAACCCAAGCTCAAAATGGAGCAAGGTCTGATGAGCCTTGGCCTTCTACATCCTCAGGTACACAACGGAAGAGGTGGGGTTAGGAGAATGAGGAGTGCAGATGGAGGGAGAAGATACTAGGTCCCTCTTTCAGCCAAGGCAGGTATCCCCACCCGTGTTCTGGCCTCTGAAAGGTCCACTGAGCCTGAGCTGCTGACCCATTCCAATTCCTTCCTTGCTTTCTTTTCAGTACCCAGGAATTCTAGGGTAGATACCAGGGTCAGGGGAGCTGCCCCAGTAGGGCCCCACTGGGTAACTAATGGGTTAATTGTATACCCCATAAAAAGCCACTGCAATTTAGAGAGTGAGCCAAGCAGGCCCTAACTGTCAGTAAATCAGGGATAAGACAGGTGGAGTCCCAGTCCTAGCCCTCCAAGGAGCCAAAACGGCAGTAAATCTACAAAAATGGCTTTTATGAAGCTCTGGGTTTTATGATGTCATTAATGTTTCTCTTGATACTTAAGGGAAAATGAAGTAAGTCATGAGGAGGTGCAAGAACTGCTCTGGTTGGTGCCAGGCCACTCCATGAACTCAGGTAGATGAGCTAATTGCCTGCACCTGAGGTCATGCCCCTAGTGGATTGGCATCAAGCCCCCCCCTGCCCCAACCAGTTGACCTGGATATGCCTGCCCACCCAGGGATTTATGCAGTTTATTGACTGCCATCTTGCCCCAATGGGGCTCTCCATGGGCCAAGAGTCCACTGTTTGGGCACACATTCATCCCCACAATCTTTCCACACACAAGTAGCTCTGGACTTCCAGTCTAAGCCCAAGCCCCTTCAGTACAAAAATGGGGCTGTGTGCTGGAATATGGCCGCTCAAACCACAGGCATCTTTGACACCAAAGACCCTTGGTTCCTAACCAGACCCAAGAGGCAGCAACCTGCTCAACTTATTAGCAGCAGCCTGGCTCCCCACTTCCTGGCACCCTGCTCACCTACACAAAAACCCACCTCAGGTTCCTGGCCAAAATCCTGGAGATCCTGTCTTATGTGTGTCCCTGAGCATCAAGTTCCCCATGAATCTCAGTTCAGGGGCATGTCCACCCTTTGCCTGGCCAGCAGCTGTTGAAGTCAGAACCAACAGGATTCTAAAGGGGAAGATTCCAGGGTGGTGGGGCCCTCTAGGCACTGGAGCTGTGAGACAGCTGCAGTGGAGGGATGGCCCTGAGGCAAGGACAAAGACAGGGGAGGAGGGGCTGGAGACTTACTGAGTAGCCTCTCCCGGAAACCGCCTGTGCAGAAGAGCTCTGTGGGAAAAAGTATGAAGACAGTCAGTGACAGGCTAAGCCACAGCCAACTGCCCCCAGCAAACAGGCCAGCAGACCCTAGGGGCAGTAGGGCCTCACTGGAAAGTGGAAAATAGGGCTGACCATAGTCTTCTGCACCAGAGAGCTTCTGGAGCCTTCTTTCAAGCAGTGGTCTCCCCTCTGGTTTAGCCAGGCCAGCAGTTATTTCAATGCCTCTGGGCTAGCCCAGGAGATGAGCCCTACCTAATAGAGGGGGCCCCACAGAGATGCCCTTAGACTATCCACAGCTCCTTCAGGACTAGGATGCTAAAAAGTCATGCCCCAAAGTGCAGCAGGAAGACCCTTCTGGAGGAGGGTGATAGCATAGGCCCCACAGGCCAGGTTGCTTGAAGGTTAACCAACAACTATGGTGGAGGCTAGCATGAGAGCCTGGGTAGGGCACTAAGAAGCTTCCTTCTATCCAGCTTAAGAACACCAGAACAGAGACAGCTGTATCTCAAGCTGCTAGGGATTCCATAGCCCCAAAGATGGGCCATGAACCAGGATCAAGCACGTGTATATGCACATGAAGCAGAAGCTGTGGCAGCTAGGGGTGCAAAGAGCTAGGCTACTGCAAAGTGCATAGTGGGGGCTGTGAGGCTGTGAAAACTACATGATGACTTGTGACAATGAGACAGGAGAATAGAGAGTGGATAGAGCGCACAAAGGAGAGTCAGCAAAGGGAAATGGGAGCTAGTAGGTCAAACTGCAATCCTCCCTTCATTCAAAGCAATCCTCCACATCCTTTTCTTTGAACTACTAACAGGGCTAGGTCACTTGCTTGGAGGGTGGAGCTCACCCAATCCTACCCCTGGTTGGATCCCACCTGCCAACCACAGGCAGCTGATGGGGTGGGGGTGGGACATACTTGGTGAATTCTCAGCTTCATGTCAAGCTGTGTTCAGAATGCAGTTTCATTTATCCTGGGCTGCAATTAGAGTGCTAACTAGGGCAGCCCTGCGGCCCCAGACAATTACCAGCCTATTTTCCCATCTTGCAGCAACAAGATCAGGAGCCTGGCAATTAAGCCTCCCTCTCCGACAGCAGGCTGCACCCCCAGTCCCCTATTTAAATGATAATGAGATACGACTCATTCAATTTAGTCCTTCAAAAAAATGTACTACCCTGAGGCCACTTCAGGAGCTGGGCAGGGTTGGTGTCAGTGGCCATGTCCTGAGCCACCAACCCAGTGGGTAATCCCTCTGCTTCTTCCCCAGTTCTTGTAGTCCCTATGCTTCATTTTGGTTGGCCCAGTAGGCTAGCCCTGTGACAAGCTCCCTTCCACCTGGCTTTGTGGCTGACTATCCCACAGACTGGTACCTAGGGGCCTTTCTCAGGGACACTGATATAGCCCCAATTCAGATCATTGCATGTACACCCCTACTCTGTATCACCAGCCCCAGGTACCTCAAGACCCATGGCAAGACATGGCCTGACACCTACGGATTCAAACACATTTGTGGAGTCATTTCCACCAGGCATCACCAGGATGCTGGTGTAGCATCTGCTCTAGGGCACAAGGATGTCCACCTTAGGGTTCCAGGGCCAGTTCTCAGGCTGCTACTCTGTGCACTATGAGATACTTAATATTCTAGATGGGCTCCTGCCAGCTCCTAACTGCTGTCTTTCATTTAAACCCCTCCTACTGGTGAGGTCTCAATTTGTGAACAACTGCTTTAGAGAAGGCAAACTGTTAATTGCTCATGAGTGGCCTCCATGTAAACTGGCAGGCATGGTCAAAGCCATGAGACACCTGCAGGAGCCACCAGGATGTCAGTGATGGGTACTCACATCGCTCAGCTGGTCCCGGGAGTTGCTATGCTGAGAGCTGGAAGCTTCAAGGACACTGTCATCATCACTGTTCTGGTCACCCCCTCTGGCCATGGTGACCTTCATCTGGGGACAGGGAGAAAAAGTCTCAGGCAAACATGTACTCACCAATAAGACTCCCTGACCAGGGTCACACCCTCCCCACAAAAGGTTCATTCCAGGGCTGGAAGTGCCAAATGGGGCAGGAGGACATTTCCCCTTAACTGGAGGATATGCCTTTGATGGGAGACAGCAGAAAGAACAAAGAGATGTAGGGCCAGGAACCCACCTGGCTGAGTGCTTACAAATTCATCACCAGACAGGGCAGGAAAAAAAATGTACCAAGAAGCTACACCATCACTGGCTCTGTCCTTGATTCTTCTAGTCACTGACTTTGAAGATACCCCAGGGGACTGAGAGGCTACAAACCAGGCCTGCTCTCTCTGCCCTTCCCTACTACATCAAGACATTACACCCATGCATCCACAGTGCCTCCTTCAGTAGGCACATTCACTCCTTATGTATGTGACCTTGAGCTACTTTTTAGCTCCTGGATGCCTCAGGTTTGCCATTTGCAGGGCAAAGCTGTAGGAACACACAAACATCACAGGGGCCAGCTGACACTGGCTATACTTAGTGCTTTGCACGTTTTGAGACCGCTGGCTTGGAACAGCCCTTAGGACAACCCATTTCACTCTCACCTCAGAAAAAGAAAACAGGCCGAGGCATGGTGACAGATATCACTGGCCTTGGCATTAGACACCAGCACCAATAGGAACAGTCAGTTACACAGCTAGGTTCATAGCATCCTGGGACTACTTGTGCAAAGGCCACCTTCTGTCCCCAGACACAAACACAACTGTCCAGGAATGATGACCTCACACTTCTGCCCGGTATAGATCTGTGATCTGTTTAATGGGGGGATCATTCCCACATTTTATAATGGATGAGCTGGGTCTCCTCATGAACAAACTGGGTGCAGTGTTCATTCAGCCAGCACAGGATGCTGAGGGGCTATGTGATTGCATGTGACCATTTGTGCTGCTTCTACTCTTTCACCTCCCCTGGTCTCACATTCCAGAGCCACTGGTATAGTTTTGGCTAAAGTCCTTAGAATCCAGCCAGTCATTTCACCAAAGCATGTGCCAGCCCTGGAACTAGTTTAGGGCCTGGAACTGGCGTAAGCCTCTGAATCTGCCAACCTCCCCCCAGCCCCAGACTTCCAGTAATCCAAACCCCTTTCCTCCCCCCAGAGCTAACAGGGTACCAAGGCCGAGACACTAATTGGATGTTAGTTCATGACCAGATAGCTAAATGGGGGCCCTCTCACTCAGGAAAATGTGTAAGGCCCCAGCGAAGTGAAGGTTCTGTCTTTGGGGCAGGGTCTAGGTAGGGTGCAGATGAACTAGCCTGAGGAGCTGAAGGTGATCATAGTTACTGACTGAATTCTCCCACTGGGACTTTTCATCACTGGACCCATTTATGTCATCGATTTGATTGCTTTGAGGGTACTCTCTCTTCTGACCTACAATGAGTAGACAAAGACTCACTGCCAACTCATGAGGGCTGAAATACACACCTATGTAGTTCAACTGTGAGTACACAGAGCATGTTTTCTGCTTGACAGATACATGCAGAAGTCATCCTTTCTGAGTCAGACACTAGAGTGAGTAATGTACCCTATGATTCCATGATAGAACCTTGTAGGTGGGGTGGACTGTTGTCTGTTATCCTGTCTTCAGGGTTGAGAGCCCCATTCCCTACAGTTTTACAGAGCTGACTGAGTCCTGTACTGTGGAAACCACTGCAACCACAGACACACAGACAGTTGCCACCTACTTCTGTAACCAGGTCATCCAAAACAGCCCAACCTGTTTTCCCTTTGATCTTTCCTGCTTCTTACCTGCTTTGAGAAAGTCTATTAGCTATGTCAGAGGCTGTGAGATGCCATGCTTCCATCTCCACCTTTGCGTGAAAGGAGGAGGTGAACTATTTTTTGTTTGTTTGTTTGGAGACAGGGTTTCTTTCTTTTTTTTTTTTTTTTTTTTTTTGGTTTTTTTGAGACAGGGTTTCTCTGTAGCTTTTGGAGCCTGTCCTGGAGCTTGCTCTGTAGACCAGGCTGGCCTCAAACTCACAAAGATCCTTTTGTCTCTGCCTCCCGAGTGCTGGGGAAAGGCGTGCGCCACCACTGCCCGGCGTATGGAAGGATGAGATCAGTATACCTGGACCTCTGTATCTGCCTGGAGCCAGAAGATGACCTGCTTGCTCCAAGAGGAGAGATCAGAGTACCTGTACTTACAACCACCTCTGGACTTTGTAGACCAGACACCAGTCTATCCACTTATCCACCAGTTCACTCATCCACCCATCAACCCATCCAACTACTCAGCTAATCAGTCAGCCAACCAACAAACCAACTAACTAATAAACAGTCAACCAACCGATGAGTCAGCATTCCCTGGGAGAGTTCTTATACATTGGGCTCTTCTGAACAATGGACATGTAGACATATACTCCCAGTAAATGTAAGGGGGAAAAAAACGGAAGAAAGACAGCCACAGGGGAGGCAAACTTCAGAGAAGGAGAGAGGATCACCAGAAAAGGCTGCTCTATGCCACAAGGCAGGCAGGCCCACTGCTTATGCTGGGCAGTGTTTCATTTGTTCTGTGACACAACCACTTTGATGGAAAGAGTTAGGCTAGTTTGTATGCTCCAGTTTGGGAGGCTACAGACATGGAACGGAGGTCAAAGCTAGTTTGTTCCTCCAACAGTCTAGGTAACTATGGCCTGCATGTTCCTGTGCAAACTCAGCAGCCCAGGAGGTCTACAGGGAATGGCTAGAGGTCAAGCCCCCAGGAGGAAGCACAGATACTGTACCTCCTCACATAGCTCTCTTGTACAGCCACAGGCTGACACTTCGGAGCAGCTGTTCTCTTGGGCTTGGGTGTGAAGTCTATGCAACTGCACATTCGCCCCAGCTGGACACAACCACATCCAGTCTCTCTCTCTCTCTTCCTTATGGCCCCTTGTGTGTTTCTCAGGTCACCTCTTGAAATCACAGTTCTTTCATCCAGCCTCCTATAGGAACTTAATGTATACATTATCTTGTGTATGTATGTGTGAGTATTCAAGCCACAGTGCACATGAAGAAGTTAGAGGACAACTTGTGGGGATCACTTCTTTTCTTTTGCCAAGGGGGTCCCAGGAATTTGAACACAGGTTATCAGGCTTGGCAGCAAATGCCTTTACCCACTGAGCCACCTCTCTAGCTGAGTGGATTTGACAGTTTATAAATTTTTTTTAGGTTTATTTTGTGTATAAGTGTTTTGCCTACATATATGTCTGTGTACCATGTGCTAGAGTGCCCACGGAGACCAGAAGAGGTCATCAGATCTTCTGGAACTGGAATCACAGATGTTTGTGAACAACCATCTGAGTGCTGGGATCTCAATCCAAGAGTCCTCTGGAAGAGCAGTCACTGCTCTTACCACTGAACCACCCTCTCTTGTGCCAGGTTTTAATTGTTCTTAACCATGTACTTGCCAGATAGCAACATGAGCCCAAGGCATCTCTGGACAGCTCCTGAAAGCTCACAGACTTGGGGTCACTGGCAGCTCCAAGAAGCAGATTTAGAAGCTAAACTGGCAGCCTTGGGGCTAGAACTTTCATGGGCCCTTAATCTTGGTGGGATTGAGCCCTTGGCTCTGGGCTGTGTAGGTCTATGGGGGAGTTGCAAAAAGAAAGAAGGTTTCCAGTCAAGTGGGCAACAGTTTCAGGAAGAGACATGAAGGGAGGTAGGGCAATGATTAGGGGTCCAGATATATAGAGCTCACAAGATCTCAGAGAAAGGCCAATATTTTCCTATTGGGGTCCCAAGATTATAGTGCTGATTAGTGTCCTCTCTGCAGTGGACCTGCAGCCCAGCATGTTCCAAGCCCATAAAGTGGGTGGGACAGACTGTGAGCCAAGCCTCTGTCAGCACGTGCTAGTGAAACACTCCTTACTTTCTCATGGCGTGGCCTGGTCAGGACATAGGATACAAAAACCACAATAAACTGGCAGGAACTTGCACCCAGACCTGTTCAACACTATTTATGATAAACATGCTACCGGCTGGGCAGAGAAACTGAGGCACAGTGCAGTGCGTAGACTTCTGCAGGTACCACATGTGATAAATGGGAGCTTGAGTGGTACACTCCTCGGGTACCACTGCCTGCCAAATGCTGGGATACACATGGTCACTGGTACCCAAGCAGGGCTTGAGTTGACACTCCTTGGGCAGACAATATATGTATTAGTATATATATATTACATACCTCACCTGCTCCCCAAACATCTTCATGTTCTGGAGCACTTCAAAGGGCACCAAGGCCCACTGGACCCCAGAATCCTATTATCAGGCTGAGTATACACACAAGGGCAGGATGGGGCTGGGCAGTGGTGGTGCACGCCTTTAATCCCAGCACTTGGGAGACAGAGGCAGGCGGATCTCTGTGAGTTTGAGGCCAGCCTGCTCTACAAGAGCTAGTTCCAGGACAGGCACCAAAGTTACAGAGAAACCTTGTCTCGAAAACAAAACAAAAACAAAAACAACAACAAAAAAAACCTTTAGCCAGGCAGTAGTGGCACATGCCTTTAATCCCAGCACTCGGAAGGCAGAGGCAGGTGGATCTTTGTGAGTTCAAGGCCAACCTAGTCTACAAGAGCTAGTTCCAGGACAGGCACCAAAGCTACAGAGAAACCCTGTCTCAAAATACCAAAAACCAAAACAAACAAGGGCAGGATGGAAGCAAAGCCAGTGTTGTGTGGTAAGTCTGCTTTATGGAGGGGAGGCTTCCAGGATGCCTGCCAATTCCACAGAGTAAATGCAAAGCAAAGCCAGTGTTGTGTGGTAAGTCTGCTTTATGGAGGGGGGCCTCCAGGATGCCTGCCAATCCCACAGAGTAAAATGCTCACACTGAGGCCACCTGAAGCCACCAACAGTTTCACAGCTTGTGAATTTTCTGAACACTTAGCAATCAGCGTCTGCAAGCTGGTGTTCCTCAAAAACAGGGCAATCAGACTAGCAGGCTGGGAAAGGGTTCTGGTAGCCAAGACCTGGTGGTTCTAGCAACGAGGTGCCTCCTTCCCCTACTCAGCTGCAGGCTGCACATGGAAGTGACTGTTTCTAGGACTGGTGGCCAAGTCCAAAGCTATCCCAGGCAGGAGACATGTGCTTTGTCCTGGTGCTCACACCCACGGGGGTTGGGGAACAGAGCTAGCCTGTCCAAGGGTTGGGCCCTGAGCCACTTATCAATGAAGATGAAGGGCCTAGAGTATCCTCTCTCACTTGCAGGAGTTAGAAAGTCTACCAAGACTCTGACCGAGAAAGAAGCACAATGGATACACAAGCTACATGTACATGCCCCAGGTTGTCTATGAAATGTATATGTACTGCCAGTGTACACACCTCACCTGCTCCTCATGTTCTAGAGCACTTCAAAGGGGCATCAAGGCCAACTGGACCCCAGAATCCCATTATTCAGGCTGAGAATACACACAAGACAGTAGGAACAGCGACCCTGAGGAAGTGTAGGGCATGACCTGGATGGTGTACATGAAAGTCTGATGAGTCACACACAAGCTGAGATATTCCCAGGGAGACATACACAACACCTCAAACTGTTGCATGCTTAGACAAATGCTTAACTTATGGCCCCTACAGTCCACCTAACCTCTGCACTTGCAAGATGGAGACAAGGGTGGGGCAGTTCACTTCCTGGATTGAGGATGAGGAGTAAGGCTGCCTGGCTGCTTTCTGCTAAAAGCCCTGGGAAATCCTTGCAAGGGGTGACAGCTCTCTCAGGCATCACGACCCAGAAAAGGCCAGAGGTGGAAGAGTGGTTAGGCTCCACATACCCCAACGTGAAAAGCCAACCAATGTAACATACTCCGTAGCACCGCCCTCCTATACATACAGTACGTCCTGTATACACAAAATGTCAAAAGTGCACACCGTGTATGTATGGTTCTTCCTGTATGCCACAGGTACATCTTGAATACATGGCATCCATGAGCATAGTATATATCCTGTGTATACAGTACATTCTATAGACAGAATATACCATATGTGCATGGTGTATCCTGTACACACAGTGCATTCCATGTATGCTACTGACCCTCCGGCAGCCACTCTATGCCTACTCTTCTTGGGGGGGTTGACCCCTGCTCCCATATCCTCAGGTCACTGACCCCTGGTCCTGTTATAGACAATGGTCATTTGAAGAACTCTGAAGGTTCCCTAGATATAGCACATCTTAGAAGCTTGGCACTGGCCCAAGTTACCCAAGTAACTAATGCCCTCCTGCAGTAAGTTATGCCAAGAGTCCATAGTCGCAATAACCCTGGTTCACTTCAGCAGAACAAGACCATGCTGAAAGAGACCAAGCTGCAACTTTCTCTAATGGTCTCTGCTCTCTGACCTATAACCCCTACTCATTTGTCAGTTCTAGGCCCTGGCTTCGCATGTCTTCTGAGATCCTAGAACAAGTGCTGATACAGTAGAGAACCTCAGTTAGCACAACAATAAAACTCACCTTTTCTGTTTTGCTGTCTCCAGGCCTGATGGTCCCCTACCCCTAACCACAACACTCACTGACCATTGTGGACTCCACCCCATACTTCTCTTCCACAGGTACCCAGCTGTGGCTTCAGACCGGGGTATTCCATATAATCCTCGCTTCAGAACTAAGCTTTCACATCACCTGACCAGGAGGGGATCCATCCCAGATCTACCTTGCTCCTTTCCCCATCATACTTAACACCAAGATGTCCCAGTGCAGGATGGGGAGATGGCTCAGGTTTAGGGTTAAGGGCATCAAGCTTCTTTACATCCTTCTAGGATTCAAATAGCTAAGTTCTATGGTGGGGTAGCACAACATGGCAAGGGCATGAGGAGGGAGAAACAAGACAGAGACTAGCAGGATTTCAGGGACCCACAATACCCTTCAGGAGCATGCCTCCAATGATCCTACTAATCCTCCTAATTCCTCAATTCCTCCTACTAAGCCCCACTCTCTAGAGTTTCCACTGCATCCCAGCAGAGCCAGAGGCTGACACCTTTAGCATATGAGCCTTGAGGGGCTCATGCAAAAGAACCAGTTCCTGAGAGGGCACAGGAGCTGAGGGGGTAGGATTACCATGACTGCCCAACACAGCTAGTCCAAGGCTGTAGGGAACAAGGTCCTGGTTGCCCAGAACCACACCAGTCCTCAGGTCTTCTATCCCTGGAGGGGAGGGATCCAATTTATGTGGGGGCTATGATGAAATACTAGTGGCTTCAATAATCAAAGCCATTCCAATGTTCCCCTGCTTGTAGCCTGGCCAGAGCAGTGTTACAGAAGGGGACTGGGTCTGCAGATGAGGACAAAGATGAGCATCCAGGGTTTGGGTCTCAAACCAGCTAAGTGGTATGAGGGGAGGAAATCACTGAATTTATGGTGAGAACAGTACCCACCATGCAAACAGCAGGGCACATTCAAGTGCACTAGAACCTTTTGATGGTTTTTGAAGATAGGGTTTCAATCAGCCTTGAACTTAGTTAGTATGCAGGTGAAGTCCAGTCACTATACCCTGGTAACTTACTTTTGATCTCTCATTCCCACACCTTGAAGACTTATGTGTTATTATGAACACTCTCACTTTATAGGGATAGAGGCAGAGTCCCAGAAAGAGGATGCTACTTGACAAGGCTGCCAAGCTGAAAAGGGTAGTGCAGAGGATATGACCAAAATACATTGAATACATACATATATGAAGTCAAAAATAAGAAAAATATTAAAAATTAAGTCTCTAGCATGGCCATTGCTAGATCACAGCTGCCAAAATGAAGTTCAATCCCTTTGTGACTTCTAACCAAAGCAAAAACTGCAAAGAGCATTGCAAAGCACCTTCTCACATTCGGAGGAAGCTCGGGTCTTCCCCTCTTCCCAAAGAGCTGAGACTGAAATATAATGTTCAGTCTATGCCACTTGGAAGGAGATGAAGTTCAGGTTGTCCAAGGACACTACAAAGGCCAGCAAATTGGCAAAGCGGTCCAAGTGTACAGAAAGAAACACGAATCTACGTTAGATGAGTGCAGCAGGAAAGGCTAACGACACAGCTGTCCATGTGGGCATCCACCCCAGCACGGTGCTGTCACTAGGTTAAAGCTCGATAAAAATGGCAAACAGATACTGGAAAGGGAAGTCTTGACAAGTAGGAAAGGAGAAGGGCAAATATAAGGCAGAAACAACTGAGAAGATGCAGGAGTGGAGGTGTCTTATAAACAACTTTCATTAAAGATGCTTAAGTTAGTCTCTCCTACCCACATATGCACACACACACATGAGGTAGTAGTAGGGTATAACAGTATCATTCAGTCCTCAGGAGGGCAGCCATTTCCAGATCCCTGAGGAATAGGGAAGCCACAGCCTTGGAACCTACTGAGAAAGTGGTCTGTCTGGCAAAGGTGAACTGAGGCAGGCATGAACGAACTGCAGAGCCTCCTGCTGTCTCCCAACTGCTAAGGATGATAAATTTGTACCACCATACCCAGCTTTTGTGACTACATTTTTTGAGGAATTTATCCATCCCACCCAATTGTTGACTTAGTTGGAATAAAATCTATTTCTTGTCTATGACAGCTAAAAACTGGCAGCCTGTGTTGTTTTGTTTTCCCTTGGTTAATTTAGCAAGGGATTTCTCAGCTTTATTACCTTTCCTAGTTAGTTTCTATTGGCCATTTGCACAACGTAGAATTCCCTAGGAAGGGCCCTCAACTGAAGAATTGCCTTGATTGTGGACATCCCCAGCCTACTGTGGGCCATACCACCCCATAGGCAGATAGTCCTGGGCTGTATAAAAAAGCTATCTGAGTATATGAGAGCAAGCCAACAAGTATAAGATCCAAAGTTAACCTGTGAGCCTAACCCGCCCAGGGACCAGGTAACTTCCTGGAATATTGGGTGTTATACAAATGGGAAATTGGGTAGCCATATGGGTTTGTCCTTAAATAGCCCCTACAACATGTGTCTCCTTGCCACTTGTGGGAATTCCAGAGAGTGGTTCTGACCAAGGTCCATCCTGGTCAGTATTTCATTAAAGCTTGCCTTAAATTTGGCTCAAAATTGTGGAACTGGTTCTTCTCTTGCAAATCTCAGGATCAACACAAGCAGCCTTCTCCTATGGTCCCTATCTCCAGGCTCTTGCCTCGAGTTCCTCTCCCAACTCCCCTCAGTGATGGACTGTCTAGAAAGTGCAAGCCATAAATTTACTAGGAAGCCTTTTTCCCCATAGCTGCTATCACTTAGCATGTGAGACCCTAAAAGTAAATTGTGCTAGGCCCTCCCACTCCCATCCCCTAAACAGGGTCCCCTGTATCCTCAGGCCCTTGTGCTAGATTTCTAACACTCAACGCGGAAACACAGACACAAACACAAGCGTGCGCACACACACACCCATCCCAGTGATATTTTTAAAGACAAGGTTTAGGCTGGGCAGTGGTGGCGCACGCCTTTAATCCCAGCATTCGGGAGGCAGAGGCAGGCGGATCTCTGTGAGTTTGAGGCCAGCCTGGTCTACAAGAGCTAGTTCCAGGAAAGGCTCCAAAGCCACAGAGAAATCCTGTCTCAAAAAAACCAAAAAAAAAAAGACAAGGTTTAAGTATTTAGGCTGACCTCAAATTTGTCATCCTTCCTCAGTCTCCCAAATGTTAGGATCACAAGTTAATTAATTAATTACTAATTAATCTCATACTTTTTACATGTTAAAATGATAACACTTTCAACAAATTTAAATGATATCTATTATTAATCTCAGCACTTGGGAGGCAGAGGCAGGTGGATCTCTAAATTCAAGGCAAGCCTTTTCTATAGAACCAGGACAGCCAGGGTTACACAGAGAAACCCTGTCTTGAAAAAAACAAAACAATCCATTATGATGGTTTATTTCAGTGTGGTTTCTAGAACATTTCAAATGCTGTGGCTCATGTTACTTCCACCAACAGTGCTGCTGAGTCCAGGACCTATCCGTATCTATCCATACCTGTTTCTCAAGAAACTGCCCAGGAGGCCCTGTAGAAGAACTAGGAAACCTGTGGACTTTCCCTCATCTCTGCCTGTGGGATAGTCACCTGTCACTGCAGCTTCAAGCTGGGAAGGGGCCACACTCTGCCACTAAGCCCATTTACAGGGGTTGAAAGGTAGCCACAGAGATCCCAGGCGGGTCATGCCACATGTCAGGCACAACACCTCATCTCACCCCGATAAGCTACTCCAAGGCCCTGAGACCTTGCTTTTATATTTCTGGTCTGGCCTCACTTCATTAGATAGGGTATAAGTTGTTCCCTCTGCCATATGCCTTTCTTCTAAAACTGCTAGGGTGCAGCCCTTGAAGGGTTATCAGTTGGAGCTTTGACTAGAAGAGGCTCCATGCGGCGAACGTCAGCAAGCTGGGACTAGTGTCTGGATGAAACTGGTGAGCAGGTTGGGAAGGCTGGTAACTTCATTTCACAGGCTGTGATGTTAACATGGAGAGCAGGATGGGATGTGTCATAAACACCCACCTTGCAGACAGACATACCTTTGCAGTCACGCAAGGTGAGGCAAGGATGCGTACACACGCCTGCACTGCACGCACGCACGCACGCACACATGCAAATGCCTTGGACAGGTACTGGTGTTCAAGGTAGCCTGTGTTTGCATTCTTCCCTCCTAGGTTGCCCCAACTCACATTCTGACTCAGCCAAGGTAGAACCCAAGGATCATTCTAGTTCCAGGCCCTACAACAGGGGCCACCCAGCTTCCCAGGGAATTTACTCCAGATACTTCAACTCTTCACAAGCTTCACTTTCCTGTGAGAGATTCAGTGGGGGACCTTACTAGCTTCTTCATGCTCCCCTCCCCTTCCTGTTAGATATTACTGTACCTTGCCCATGGTAAAGCGGACTACACTGAACCTGGTACAGAGTATGAGGCCCTAGCAGCAAATAAGTAGAGGTTGATGGCCACTCAAATGATGGCACTGTCTCCAGACTCCATTTCCAAAGGGTCTTCTGGACTCCAGACCCATACCACTGCAACTTGGATGAGCCCACTACCCCACAGTCATCAGGACCCAAGCCTGCTTCCAGGGAAGCTCCAAACAACCTCAGGGTCTCCACCCACAGCTGCCTGTCCTGGCAGGCCCACACAGCCATACGGTCAGATAGGTCAGCAACACTAGAATTTGCCAAATTCAGAGGAACCTGGGTCTCTAGTTGCTCAGAAACACCACAGGTCAGCTTTGTGAACTCGCCTTTTCTAAGTATATCACAAGACAGTTCCAAAACAGGTCCCAGAACATGGCCCATGTGACCCAGCCACCAGGGTCCTGGCAATGCTGCCCACCCAAGGCTGGCTGTGGTCTGTTTTTCAATTGTGTATGTGTGTGAGTACAGTGTCTATGTGTGGAGGTCTAAGAAGTTCAAGAGTCTGTTCTCTCCTGCCACCTTGTGGCATCATCTGAAGACTGGGACCTGTACATAAGCACCTCTCTACCTGCTGAGCTGAGCCATCTCTCTGAGCCACTACGTCCAAGCAGTCTTCCTTAGCAAGCGTCTACAAGACCTCATCCTAGAAGCCTCAACTTTGTGCTCATCTGCCCACCACTGTCAGTTCTCTATTTCCCCTCTTAAACACACAACTAAGAGGCAGCCAAGGACACCCAGAGTGGCCTGATACAATAGATACCTTCAGGTACAACCAACCAGCCTTTCAACCCTGGAATAGGCTAAGCAGAGCAGTAGAAGATAACAGGACTTTACAATGCACTTTCTGGCCCCAAACAGGACAGAAGGACCTGTGTGTGTGCAGTGCATCATCAAAAATAGGATTTCCCTAACCCTTCCCACAAGCTAATGTGCAGAGTAGGTTCAGGGCAGTCTAACTCAGGCGCTAGGTTCCTTGGGCCAGCCCCATGCAGCCAACTCTCCTCAAAACACTGACATGGATGGGCCCAGTTCAGTGTGTGAATCCTGCCCTCAAGAGCTCCACCCTTAATAACTCAATACCCACCACAAACTTCTACTGCTCATGCCTGGGTACTACAGCCTTCTCCATGAGGGTCATGACAAGGACAGCACCTCCCCAGACCCACAGGACAGAATGTGACTCCAAGTCTCCTCTGTCTGGTACTTAGTGAACAGAAGACCAACTCTAGATATACAAAACCACTCAATGGAATAAATCAAGGGAAACAGGTCATCTATTTAAATTATAAAACACTAATACTGTTATAAAAATGGCATGGCACTTTATTTTTATAATCAGAAAAATAAGTTCCAAATTCTCAGTTCAGAGGCCGTAGCTAAGCATCAGAAAGGGGTTATCCAGTGTCAACACGAATAAGAACAGGTACCAGGTACAGTGACTGGGACCCAGCCATTCAGCCCAGACAACCCCAGGTAGAAGTTCCAAGCCCAGGGGTCTTCTCTCTGCTCTGGTCACTCTGGTCACCTCCCCTTCAGGGACTCAATCTAGCCACTGGGACTCCAGGAGATCAGAATCAGGGTTGAACACTGTTGTAACGGGGATGAAGAGTTTGGATAGAGGCTTCTAGCTGCCCTATCAGTGTCTCTGGGGTGGAGAAAGCCCTGAGAGGTGGGGAAGCAGCCACGGAGTCACCACTCCTTCATATCTCTTATGCAGCTGGAGGATCTTCAAGTTGACACTAACATCATCCCACAGCCAAATGGTGTGAGCTGAAACCTGGCCACCAAATGCACGCTGTGGCCCTGAGTCACTTAAGCCATTGTGCTCAGGGCAGGGAACAAAGTGGGTGTGAAGTGGGGGACAGAAAGTGAGGCCTTAGGCTGGCACTCCATCACACATGCCCGCCACACACAGGCATACATGTACACACCACTTGCACCTGCACATATGAATGAGAGACTCGGAGATGCAAAAACGTTGTTGGCAATTAGAGGCACCAAAAGATGCTGAAGGATCCCAATAGGCTCCAAGTCCTTGGGTGGCTGTGTAACCTCTCGCAGGAGTTGTCCAACATAAAAGCATGTGAGGGGCACAGTAACACCAAGAGGCCTGACACCTATGGAAGGGACAGTAGGATGATGGAATGACTTGGCGTTCATCTCTCTTCTGATGCGATGAGCCTGGGCCTCGTCTTGGCACAGCAGGGGCTCTCCTGCCTTGACCTCAGGCCCCAATTGGTCAAGCAGTCTGGGAACAACCTCATGGCAGTCTGTGAAGCATCTAAAGAGTAAAGATTCTCACTAGTGCAGCCCAACTGCAGTGTGACAAATTCACCCAGGGAGTTATCTACAAGCCTCACGCTCCAGGACTCACAGACGGGGCTTGGCGGGCCACCCCTGGGGCAGAGTTTCGAGTCCACTGTGTCCTCAAGGGCCTGAAGGGAAGGCCCAGGATCGAAGGCTGGGGTTGACGGGCTGGCACCAGATCCAGTAGGGACTGCCGCCTCGGTTGACAAAGGGGCCTCAGAAGAGGCTGGGGGGCCAGGCCTGGCTGCCCCAGAAGTGAAGGGCGATCGGGTAGGGGAAGTAACGGTTGGGGTTTGCGAAGTTGGTCTGGGCCCAGAAGTGATCGCAGGGGCTTCTTTGGGCCCATGAGGGGCTGTTTAGGTAGGTGAGATTGCTCTGGGCTAAGATGTGGACACTTCTGTTGTGACTGTCTAGGACTCAGCAGGGCAGGCTTTGGAGGGCTATTCTGCTCTGGGCCTTCAACTAATTGCTGGGGCTGCTTGAGGCCCACCAGTGACTGTCGGGGGCAACTAGACTGGCCCAGGAGAGATCTATGGGGCTGACTCTGCTGACGTGGGGCCAACAGTGCCTGCCAGGAGCAGCAGCACTGGCCTGAAAGATGGCTGGTGGGACAATGGTGTGGTTGCAAGGTGAGAGTCCGAGGGGGCTGGCAGCGCTGTCCTGAGGCAGCCCTACAGGGCTGGTCACAGGAACACTGTGTGGTCCATGACTGCAAAGGTCGGCAACGGTGCCACACGGTCAGTAGAGACCGGCAGAGGTGACACGAGGTCAACAGGGACCGAAGTGGGTAGCGATGCCATGGAGTCTGGATGGACTGCAGGCGCTGCCTGGAGCCTGGAAGAGCCAAGAGTGGCCTGCGGGGCTGAGCCAGGCGTGAGCGCTGGGTCTGGCTGAGCTGATCTGGGGCCGGAAGCAGATGCTGGGGTCGGTGTTGCTGACCAGGGCCCAGAAGCGGGCGCCGGGGCTGGCAAGGCTGTCTCAAGCCAAATGATCGATGGGGCCAAGCACGCTGACCCAGGGGTGGCCGCTGGGGCTGGCAGGGCTGCCCCGGGGCTGGGAGGGGCCCCTGGGGCTGGCTGGACTGGCTGGGCTGTTGTTGCTGCTGGTGCTGGGCCGGGCCGTTCTGGTGCCAGGGGCTGGCTGGGAGCGGCCCCCCTTCTGGGGAGCACACCTGCATGGAAGAAAGAGTATGTGTCCACCTGGGCAGGTGTGCCCGCGGATCCCCCATCCAGCCCAGGCCCAAGACATGCTATTCCCTCTCCAAAGCCCAATTCCCAAGGGAGCTCAGAGTGGTCTTAACTGCCGAGAAAAGCCCTTTTCTATAAAAAGAGGGCACAGGCCTAGGGTCCTCAGGAAAGCAGTTGCAGCACTGAGCCATGACTCAGGACAGACCCATGCTCAGGCAGCACAGCCCAGTTTCTACCTGCTCTGACAGACCTCATATGAAACATTCCTCCTGGGGGAGGGAGGGCATCCTTTTTCTTGGTTTCTCCTTTCACTGCTGGACCACCAACCTGAAGCCTTTGGCTGAGCATTCCCCTCTCTTAGCAGGAGCCTTGTCCCCATATCCATTTAGAGACACTCTAGATGTCTTCAGACACCTAGTCGGCGGAACCTGACAGACGCAGTGGGAAGCGGGGCCGGCCTATCAGCTTGGCACTGTCACCCATCCTGGCCAGCACACACCCCTGTACTCCTGGGGAGAAGCAATAGCACTGGCCAGGCAGGCCTTTTCAGCTGGGCAGACAGACAGGTCCCCGCACCTCTGTGACCAGCCTGGCTCCTACCTATCTACCCCATACCCCAAACCTAGCAACGATGGGGTGCATTGCCAGGCAGGCCAGACGCCGAAGGGTGGGTCCGGGTGTGCGTATGGAACTGGTGCAGATCCCACCACCGCAGAGGTCTTGAGTAAGGGAGGGCACAGGATGCTTACCTGCTTGGAGGGCTGCAACGGGACCTTCCTAGTCCCTTCATCACAAGTGGGCTCTGCATTCTGCCCTGGACTGCCCACCTCCAGGGGCTGCCTGTTCTCACTCAGCTCAGCAGATGGGCAGTTTTCTGACTCTCGGGGCTTCTTGATGAGGCGTTGATCCCATTTCTCCTTCCGTTCGTGTGGCTTCAGAGCCATGTCCTTCTGCAGAGAAAGAAGGACATACATGTCAACCTGTGGAAATACCCTATGGAAATAGAACAGGTTCTCAGGCTGTGGTGACTCCTCATAGGAAGGAGCCTCCAACCTGTAAAGCCATGTCTGAAGGGAAACAGACAGGCTTATGTAGGAAAGTCCCAAGTTCTCAGGGGCCCAGTAAACAGTATTGTAGAGTTCTTCATGTATGGCATACTTGGGAACTCTCTGAGGTAACATGTTGGCCTGGGGTTAAGGATACCTGTGAGCCTCACCAAGTGACAAACACAGGAAATGCCCCCTGGTAACATGCTATATAGAATACGAAATACCCCAGGTGATCCCTACTTTCCACAGGAAGTGCCCCCCAGTGGCCCTAATTCCCCATATTCTTCCCAGTGACATACTTCACTCCACAGGAAGCACCACTACCCAGGTGACTGCAGAGAGCCTTGCCAACTATCTTTCATGTTGTCAGACTTCAAAGTCATTACTGTCAGCTAGCCCTGTCAGTGGTCATCTGTACCCCCATGTTCTGGGACCCCCACTTCTGCAGCAATGACCAGCACTGGTTATCAATAGTGGCACAGAAATGAGGTAAACACTCACATGCAGCTTAGACTTCCCCCAAAGCAGTGGCCAGTGAAGTCTACAGAAAAACAAAACCTGGCCAGGTGGTAATGGCGCATGCCTTTAATCCCAGCACTCGGGAGGCAGAGGCAGGCGGATCTCTGTGAGTTCGAGACCAGCCTGGTCTACAAGAGCAAGTTCCAGAACAGGCTCCAAAGCCACAGAGAAACCGTGTCTCGAAAAACCAAAAAAAGAAAGAAAAACAAAACCTCCCAGAAAACAGAAAATCTGTATGTAAGGGAACATCACAAGGCCTCAAAGGCAGAGCCACCCCTGCCCCAGAGACAGAAGATTTGAGTTTCCTGCCCTGCCTTTCTACCTTGGATAGGTTAAGGCTGACCATAATAACCTTCTGCAATATACAAGTATTTTGCAGGTCCTGATCTCATTAAACCCATACTGCAGACTGTCTTGTCATCTGTCCACAAGGGCCCTGGGCTATCAAGACTGCCCTGCTGCTAAGGGCTGAAATGTACCCAAAAAAAAAAAAAAAAAAAAAAAAAAAGCAAAGATTTATAGGAACTCTGATGTTATAGCTGTGACAGGGCTGTTTGCAGGGTGTTTTCGACCCAAAGTCTAAATAAATTGAGGTCAACTTTAATGGATACTGAACAATGACAATCTCTGACTAGGACACCAAAGGGTGAGGGAGAGAGCAAGCCTGGACTTCCCTAAAAGCAGAAAGCAGAAGAGAAAGTAATCAGACAGGAAAACTGACAGGCGGTTAGTGCAGATCCAGGCCCAGGCCCCTACTAGGGGTTTGAATCTTCTGTATCTATTTGGTACTTTGCTTTTAATAAGATCGAAGACTCCACTGGCCCCCTCCCATTCTGTTAGTCCACTTTCTAGTCTCATCCTGCACACAGAATTGTTTTCTTGGTCATCTGCCCCACTTAGCCTAGGGAAGGGCTGGCTAGTGAGTGATAGTAGCCAGCCCCTACCCCAAAGGAAGACACCTTCAAATTTCCCTTCATGAATGAATCTTGTGTGTACACTTGCCTGAGGGAACAAAGGTGACTCACTCAAGGGGTACTAGCAAGGCTGTCACCAAATCTCAATTCAGAAATTCTCGGTTGGTGTAAACCAACTTTCGCCTTGCACATTAGGAGAGCACAGAAAATGCTCAAGCATCACCTAGACATCTGGGGAACAATGGGTTATTCTGTCTGTCTGGGCATTTTCGGAGCTTAAGCACAGCCCAATAGACCCCATCTCTAAAAGCCCTGCCTTTAGACCACCAGTAAGGGAAGGGCCTTCAGTGGCCTAACCTATACTTAGACAACCAAGAGGATATGACACACAGCACAGAGCTGCCTTTAGCAGTGTCCCATAGTTGCTGCTCTACAATCTACCTCCCCCTGCAGGGTAAGCACTGAAGCTCAGAGAGGTTTTACTTACAGCCATATGTCAGGGCCCAGGCAGCCAGCACTGGAGCATGGGACTCAGACTGTAGCACCAGGTTCAGGTACGCCAGGTCTAAGAGAAAGCAGGGCTCTAGCTCTGTCTTCAAGTGAGCCAAAATAATTCCAGGGAAAGTGGCCACTCACAAAGGTGCTAGGACACCAAGGAAAGAAAGGCTCAAAATACTAATGGATAAGTTCTGTAATCATGACCCAGTGTAGGCTCTGCCTTAGGTATTCTGTAAGACACTCAATGGATCCACATACAACCAGTACTGAGTATCTTAAAAGCAAACATGGACACCAGAGACTTATACAAACAACCCCTACTCCAGCACCCTGGGGAATGCCAGCTCCTGTCTGAGGAGTCTGGCAGAAATCAAACACTGGGAGCCCAAGGAGTCATCATGCCAGGACCTGAGGCAGCAAGACAGAGTACATAGTAGATCTGACTATCATGTGCATCAGGGTTAGCCACCAGCAACCAAGCCCACAATCATTCCAGGCTTTAAACTTGTGTTCCCCATCTCAAAAAGAGCACCAAGCTGAATGCCTAATAAAGGAAATTGCCCATTCAATTTTCTTCCTTCCTTTTTTTTTTCTTTCTGACTTTTCGAGACAGGTTTTTTTCTGTGTAGCCCTGGAACTCACTAACTCACTAGGTATACCAAGTTAGCCTCAAACTCAGAGATCCACCTGTCTCTGCCTCTCAAATGCTGGAATTAAAGAGGCGTGCACCGCACTTTGTTTCCACAGCTTGTTTCTCCCTGCCACCTCTATTCAATTTTCTAATGGTGACTTTACATGACTGTTCCCATCATGTTACTGCTATGCAATACCAATAAAAATTTCTAATTGTACTACATTAAACCAACCACAAGGAGACTTGTTTCTCTTCAGAGGCCAAGCTACTTAACTCCCATCATGATCCCCTAAGGCTCTGCCCCATCCCCTTTAGCCAAGAAAGTATATGCTCACTCTTGCCCCTATTATCAACAAGCCTAAGGCAGGTTCCCTTTGGCAAAGCAGGAAGGCCTGGCCCAAGCCTGTCTGGAGCCTTGTTCCCAGCTTCCTAGCCCATGTGACAGTATTGCCCCTGGAAATCTGAGTCTGGAGTCCCAGAATCTTGTACAGGCAAATACAAGTATGCTCCAGTACTCCAGGCTCCCTTCTTACCAATTACTTAAACATCTTCCTTATACTTCCCCTCATGCTGAATATACCAGTTTACTTGTTCTCTGGGCTGCTGTCTACCCAAGTTCAAGATCTCCACTCAGGTATCCACCCAGGTAGGACTCCCATGAACCAACCAGTCCTTGCAGTCCTCTGACCCCTGGGGCAGCATCAACCTACTGGAATCTTAACTACCTCTCCAGCTAAGGTGGAAATAGGGCTCTTTTTCCCAGATCTTTCTTTCTTCAGCTTGCCTCTCCCAACTGGCTGCTGAGTTTCAGCCAAATGTTCCCAAGAGGATCTCCACAGGTCCTCATGACTTCTTACCTGCTCCAGAAGTATAGACCACTGTGCCCCATCTCTGAAATCTCCAAGTTCATGGATATTACCTTCATACCTGCTACCCAGCTGCCAGCAACCAATGACAGCAGGCTTCGGTGGACAGGTCAAGACTCCTGTGACCAGCGCAGGCTGCCACAGGATACAAGGAGGCAGTCCATACTGCTACACAACTACTGCTACAGTGCTGGGGTTCAGGAAAAGTTGGGGAGACCAGGGCACCAACAGGTCCAAGGGCCATAACCCACCCTGCAATTACTAAATAAAGTGTTTTGAGCATTCCACCCCCCAGGGTTCTGGCAAAGAACCTTCATCCCTTCAGATCTTAAGTCAAGCAGCTGCACCATGCACAACACTGGCAGGACAGAAGGTCACTTGGAGACAACAGCAGACCTTACTCTATGGCTAAACTAGGTACAGAAGGTGGGAAGCACTGACATTAGCAGTACTACCCAGGGAGGAGCTGGAGCTAGACAGAGGAGCATGGAGGCCACTTGCTTGGGGTCTACATCAAGCTACTATATCATGTCCACATTGCTGGCCTGAGCAATGGTTCTGAAATCAGTCTCTATAATCCTTCCTTCCAGCTCCAGACAGACTATAGCCTTGTTCTCTAATCCCATGTCTTTTGTTGTTGTTGTTGTTGTTTTTAGGGGGTGGGGCAAGGCATGGTTTCTCTAGGACCGGGTCAATGAGGAAGACCTAAGGAAGAAGTTAGCATGTAGGAGGAACCTATGGAATCTCAGTTCTGACCCCATTGTCTGCTTGGGGCCACTCTTTTTGTGAGAATGTAGGTTCTGTGTATTCTGAACACACACAATTTCCCACAGCCATAAAAGACAAGAAATTAGATCATCTAGATTTGAGTGGAGACAGTAAAAAGGGGTGGGAACCCAGATGGACAAGAAGGTCCCAGAGCAGAGAAAAGGCTGTGTGGCTAAAGGCAGGAAAGGGGAGAAAGTCTGGGGGTTCTAGGGCAAAGCCAAGGTCCCTGAACATGACTGATGTCTGATCCAGGCTATTCTAGGTGTGGTAGCCTTCAAGTCCCTTGCCTCAGTCACGATACACTGGATCCTCAGTGCTCTCCCATGAGGTCAGTACTCCTGAGAGGGGTAGTCTACCCTAAGCCATTTTCCCTGGCCTATCCTCTTTAGCCAGAAAGCAAGGCAGGCCAACAACCCATCTGTCCAAAACAGCACTTTCTCTTCCAAGTTCTGGGAAGACACCTCAGGTCTGATTTCTGCCACACTCTAGGCCCGTCAAAGCTTCAGCACAGCTGCTGCTCAGTTGTCATCCAGGGTGTCTCCCAAAGCCTCGTCTATAGCACAGAGTCAGCTGAAGCCAGGCTGGACATTTCTGATGCCACAAGCCTGGGACATGAAAGGATCTGGGTAAGTTTAAATGAGTGGGGAGGGGCAATAGGCAAGCATTCAAACTGAGCCTCCTCTTCCTCTCTGTATTGGAGACCACTACAAGTAGTTCAGTTCTGGATATAGGTCCAGCAGGGTCTGCCTGGAGTAGACTGAAGGAAGACACAGGGACCTAAGTATGCTCACCACAGGACTCTCATCCTGGTGTCCAGTGGGTGGCAGGGAGAACAAGCATATGTTGCTTCATTACCCTTTCTGCAGATGAGGAACTAAGGCCTAGAGCAGGAAGCAAGTATTCCCAAGCAATTTACAGATTCTTCTGCAATGTTTGGCTGGCAAGGCTGAGGGCAGAGGAAGCCCGGGGCCTCTTCCTGAGAGCTAGGAGATAGCAGCTGCACTGCTGGAGAATGTGTAGACACCCCAAGACAGACTCACTGGTATTCCTGGGACCCTAGAAGAAAATGTGGGTTTTATTCCTGAATCATAAGAAGTCCCCGAGGTTGGAGCCTTGACAAGCAAGCCTAACCCTACTCTGCTCGACTAATCCCTATCTCAGATGAAGGGAAAAGCTAGGGATATTGAGGATACCACCACATCACCTCATCAGGAGCCACTCCTCCCTGGGCAGTCACTGTGTTCCTTCCCTGTCTGAGTCTAGAGCCATTTAGTCCCCAGTTTTAAGTGCACTGGCAACATCATGGGATGAAGAGAAGGGAAGGTCATACGGAACAGAATCTGATCAAGGGGCAACCAAAGCTCTACAGTATGAGCAGTATCCCAAGAGCCAGGGTCTGAGGGGGCAGGTGGCCAGAGCAGATCTAAAAGATCCCTGTGAGAACTCTGCCTTTTTACAGGAGAGGAACCTGGGCCTTTTGAAGATGAGAAAGCTGTCAGACTGGAGTTCAAACTGCAGAGAAGGGGGAGGACAGCCAGGGTGCAGAAAGCTGGACATAGAAGCTGGGAGTCAGTTAGTCAGACAGATAGATGCCAAGGCAAGAGCTACTAGCAAAATGGAACAAAATAGAACAGGGGAAGTTGGCCACTTTCCAGGAATCTATGCCTGAATCTCACTGGGGACTCTAGCTTTACTCTGTGCCTCAGTTTCTCCTTAAGTATGGGAACAACACTGCAGCCTCTTTAGAGGCTACCAGAAGGGAAAGCTCAGCACACAAAATCCTCCAACCACACCTACATCCTGGAGACAGTACAGCACTGACCTTTTTCTGTCATTAAGCAACAAGGCTAGGGCTTCGAGGAACAGCTATATCACGGAAACTTTGACACTCCTCTGCTCCTTACAGAAAGAGGGACTGGTTTGTGAATACAGGATATGCAGGCACCACCTGAGGCATCCTGAGAAATCTAAGGGACAAGTGGCTGTTCCTCCCGAGATGGTAGTTTCAAGCTAGAATCAGAGCTGAGCTGCCAAGCCAGGCAACGGCCAGGCTTCTACCAGGAATCACCAGTACACAACTGCATGCACCACACATGCTCCAACTACTGGCAAGACACCTGCCTGAGCTAGAAAGCTCTGTACACAGCATGAAACTACAAAGCCAATAGCTCTCCATACCAGCTCTCTGTAGAAACCACACAGAACAGCTCATGTTGTGCTGAGGAACACTAGTACCTAGCTGGTACACTTTCCTTTTTTTAACTACTCACGTAGAACATGCCAGGCACCTGCCACTCCACTGTAATATTCTGACTAGTTTCATATCTTCTACTCTACCCTATACACAGCTTCCATCATATCCCTCCTACCCCCATCCTGAGCTATCATCCAAAGCTGGAAGCATAACCACACCCAAGCACATGTCGGTATCAGAGTTTCTAACACACCTGGTAGCAGTTGGGGATCCAGCGGGTGGAAGAGCCATAGGCTAACACTGGGCCTGGATTCAAGCCTCAATCATTTTGGCAGGAACAGGTAGGTCACAGAAGGGAACAAGGAAGTTGTCAAGTGACTATGGAATCTGAATGGAGGGGTGCTAAGATGAGTGTAGATGGAGGGGGCAGCTTGCAAGGGATATGAGTAGACTAGGCCCCTCTCACACTACCCAACCCTATAACCTGGCTTTAACAGATGGGCACTGCTATACCATGCATCCCTCTAGGTCTTGGCTTCTGCTTATAGGTGGGCCTCCTGAAAAGGCTTCTTGACATGAAAGCCAGACCCTACCACAAACAATGCTGACCAACTGGTCACCAGTTAACAAGGTTGGATTCTGTGACCTAAGAAGTAGCTACTACTCAGAGTACAGGAAAAGAAAAAAGCTCCCAATCCAAACAGCAGAGCTGGTAGAACAAGACAACTTCAGACCAGGAAGATAGCAGCAAAACTCTTAGCTAATCCTGGAATGAACTCCATATAAACAGTTCTCTATGGGGTTCCAGAGACACCTAAGAGCTAACAGCTGAAATGTTACTGGATCCTAAGAACAAAACCCAGGCACAGTCAGCAAGGCATAGGAATGTGCTTCAAGACCAGTGCAGCATGTGTGTCAGAACCAAAACTAAAGGGACCTCACCCACAAGGGAAGGAAAGATGCCAAGACTACCATCAATCTGTGGCTTTGGGAATGCTATGAAATGATAAACTGTCAGCATAGTAAAATTAGCATTATAAATAAAAGCAAGATGACCAGAGTCAAGTGCTTGAGGACCCAATGAGAACTCAAGAGCATTGTCTAGGAGCAAACGGGGACAGCTTTGGGAAAATGGCTTTCTCACAGAAGCTGAACAAGATGGGGGGGGAACAAAACAAAACAAAAAAACAAAGTTCTATTCATTCAGGATCAACCAAGGGAGCCAGACGGTGAGTAGAAAATGCCTCCTGCCATAGCTCTCTTCTCTCCTCACCTAAATGTCTATGTGGTTTCAGTCCCCACAGCTATGCACAAACATCAGCTCTCTTCTCTCCTCACCTAAATGTCTATGTGGTTTCAGTCCCCACAGCTATGCACAAACATCAGCATGGCAGGGAATGGGCATAATCCCCTGAACCATGTGGGACACTGCCTACCCATTCCACTAGCAGCTCAAAGAGTCACTCACTCCAGAACACAGCCAGGGTAAAGACCTTCCCAAACTGTCCCACGATATGCCTACAGAGGTTTAGTGTGGGGATCGGCCATTCCCAAAAGTCACAGTGCAGGCTGGTGGCTGTCAGCTAAGCTGACAAGTTTTTTGTTTTTTTTTTTTAAGACAATGTCTTGCTATAGTCTCTAATGTCTTGCCGTCCTGGAACTCACAGAGATCCGCCTGCCTCTGCTTCTGGAGTTCTGGGATTAAAGGCCTGCTCACCATGCCCAGTGGTTGACAGTTTCTTAAGCACAGCTCTGTACAGTGTGGTTTTTATGAATATATTTTGTGAATTATAAGTCACATTTACTGACCAGAGAATGCAGAAACAAAAGAGTTAGAGAAAAGCACCACAGCACACAGCATTTGGAGCAATTTTCCTTTCCACTTTTGTCCCCAGTACAGTTCATATGCACAGAGGTGAGGAACAATAATACTCCCTCCCTATGTAAACAGCATAGCTTCTACCAAGCTGTCTCCATTGTGAAGAACCTCCCTCAACTCCACATATGTGACAATTGGTGTCCAGCTGTGTCTCCTCTGGGAATTCCCCCTCCTCCCTTTTTAGATGGCACAGCCATTCATATACCCAGCCGCATCTCTATTATGAGGAACTACTCCCACCCACTATAAATGACACTTATGTATCCAGTTTTGTGTCTTCTGTGATGAGCATTCTCCTTCCCTGTGTAGATAGCACAGCTCTTTGTGGCCACTATGAGGAACCTTCTATGTGCAGGTGACATAGTTGTTACTTGTCTGTATCTCCAATGTGAATAAACACCACCTCCCTTCACATTTAGGGGTACAACTGTTCCTGACTATTTCCCTAGTCAGAGGCTCCAGAAAACAGCAGACACCTGTGGATTGTAGCACTGCAGCTGAAGCACCCATCTTCTTAAAGAGCTTGACTTTCCAATTACCTCAGTCAACTTGCTGCTTAAAACAAATTAATGAGCCGGGCAGTGGAGGCACATGCCTTTAATCCTAGCACTCGGGAGCCAGAGGCAGACGGATCTTTGTGAGTTCAAGGTCAGCCTGGTCTACAAGAGCTAGTTCCAGGACAGGCTCCAAAGCTACAGAGAAACCCTGTCTCGGAAAAAAAAAAAATTAATGAAATCGCATGACATGAAACCACAGGTGGTTTCTGCTTGGTGATGGTAGTAAAATGTTCTCTGGCCCCAGAGTCTTAGCCCTACGGTTAGAAAGTGCTTGTCTACCTGAAGCTGGATGCAGGACTCAGCCTACTTCCTAATAATACAGGTACCAGCACAACTTGTTTAGTGACCTGGGGCACTTGTGTTGGGTGAAGGGGATACTCCTGACCCTACAACAGTTCCTCACCTTTTCACTACTGGGTGTGGGGTCACAAGAAGGGCAAGATCTACTTTTCCTAAATGTCGAAATCCCAGGCTTCTATGGATCCCTGTCCTTCACTCCCCAACCTGCTAAGAGAAGATTAGTCTGCATACCTTCAGTTCCAACATGAGACTTTTAGTCTAAATCTGTGGATCATTAAGTGCTATCCCACACCCTGCTGCCAACAGCCACCACCATGACATTTGGGGAAGTAGCACAGACAGAAAGGAGTCAAGGGCTCCAATCCCTACAGTAACAAAGGAAGATAAGCAGAGAGATATCTGAGGCAGCCCTAGCACAGGGAGCCTATACAGGCATCCTCAAATGAGGTAATGGGACCTTCTTCCATCCATCTCACAAGTCATTCACATCCACTGAACTGCCTTTGGGATTATGCAGGCTTCTCTGACACTCAACAGTGTCATGACATAGGGATCCTAAGGAAGTTACTGTTGAGACAAGCTCTACCTCTGGGCTGGAGTCCTGCTAATCCTGAGAATGTAGCTAGTCATCTCCCCCACAGTTTGAGGCTGCAGAGCAGGGGGATCACACACACTTCCAGACTGTGCAGACCCCAGCCTGGTTGTGCCTCAGACTTCTCAGCTGTAAAGTGAAAGTGGTGAAACCTACTTAAAGGATCATTGAAGGGATAAATGAATTTGTGTCTGCAAAGACAACTGGTAGAGTAAACTAGTCATCACTAGAGGTAATGGGATTATAAATTACCTGATCTCAAGGAGAAAACAGTCTACCGGTAAATGAGACCCAGCAAAACTCTTTTAGAGGCAATCTAGACCTTGTGATCTGCCCAGAAACCAAGTACTTCCCAAAGCCACACTCAGGTCATAAGAGAGACTACCATGAGGGTACCAAGTTTTGTTGAGGTGTAAGGAGAGGCAGGGTAATTTCTCAGTGACCTGGGGGTAAACTGGTGAGCCTGTACAAGTCAACCCTCTATATGTGGCCTAGAAGAGGTGGGAAGGCCAGAGACTACACCACAGCCAACAAAGGCAAAACACTTAGGTACAAATGGGCTGTTCTCATGAATGTGCTGTGTGACCTTAAGGCAGTGACTATGGACTTCCTGAAAGACGATTCCTCTCTTCACTCCCTCCCTCACTGCACAGGGCATTCACAAAACACTCCCCACTGTTGAGTCTTGGTTGCTCTGTTCTGGGTACTGGGAACCCATGGGCACTGACAAGTTTGGAGGGGAAGAATCCCAGGCACACCAATCAGTTTCTACAGTATGGGAAAAGGTGAGACCAAAAGGGACAATGAAAGACATGGGTTAAAAAATATCCCTACAAAAACAGAGACCTGAAAAAAGAAATCCCTACTTCAGATGAGATCTTAAATAGACTGCAGGGCTAAGCTGTAACAGCACCAAACAGTACACAGGCAGACAGAGCACTTAAACCAAGACTGCAAAACCTAAGACCCAAAAGAGGCCTATGTGCTAGAGAAGAAATGGGGGGAAAGGCCAAATGGTTGTGCAGGCTCTTTCTGGGCCTGGCAGCAGACACAGGTGTGGCAATGTGGAAGATGAGATTACCTATCTGAAGCATGTGGTACTATGGCTGCACTGTAGGGGTTTTAGTGCAGTGTTTGGCTGTGTCATCACTACTAAGGCAGAAAACCCCAACATCGGGCGCAAAATCCTGTACATTAGTACCAGGCACAATACAACTACACCCCATGAAATCACCTAGCTTGGGATTCCTGAATTGGGCCCAGAACTCATCTCATGTTCCCCAGAAAACCACTGAGCTCAGCACAAGGTATGATTGTGCTACAATCATTTACAGGTGTCTGAGACAAAACCATCCCAGGGCTACTCATAGTAGACATCACTGTGGGACCCTCAGGTCTCTACAGACCCGGAAGACCCCAAAATTAGGATGAGCTTGGTGGGAACTCCCTTTAGAGACCTGCAATGACAAACACCCCTTTCCCAAAGCTTTGCTGGAGACTGGGGAATCCCCGATTGACAGTCAGGGCAGAAGTGAGAGGAGCTATAAAGTGATCCCTGGGACCACAGCCCAACAGAGAAGTGCTTCCCGGAGTGCTCACCTAGATGGAAATCTCTGCATTCCTGGGGCGAACAGGGCCTTTGAAGGTTCTGCTGGTGCCCTGAAGGCCTGACCAGCATTTCCAACTACTTGAGTCCCAGAGACACAGTGGCTACCCACTCACTGGCTGGCCATTTCTCTTTAAGTGTCTCGCTTCGTTCTCTACTAACATGAGTTCAGGTAGAAAGGATACTGTGCTCAGCAAATACTGTACATGATAACTCACAGTCAGTCGGATAGGTAGTATTTTTAGTAGGCTTATTACTTCTACCCAAGCAATAATCAGTCATCACCAAGAAGGGTTTGCCAGTTTACTCCCTGTCCCCTCCAAACAACCCTTAAGAGAACACCGAACAGAAAGTATTCCAAGTGTCCACCTTATCGTCGCCGCCTCCCAAGGCCCAAAACTGCCCAACTCCCCAGCTGGTCCAGGACACAGAGGTAACTTGGCAACAAGTAACAACTGCTGCAAAATCGGCTTGGGCGGCGTGATTTAAGTCCTCCCACACACCCCTCACTCCGGGTCCTCTCGTTGGCAGGCGGCGTGCGGGTAGGTTTCCTTGGTCCCCGATCAGACCTTCGTGCCCACCTACCTCCAGGGCCTCCAGGGTGCTGAAGCTGGCTATAGCGAAGCCGTCAATAACCTCCTCCTCCTGCGAACTGGACTCGCGGCGACGGCGCCGCGGGGGGCGCGCTGCGCGCAGGGGCGTAGGGCGCTGAGACGGCGCGCCGCGGACTCCCGCGTTCTCCTTGCCAGGACTGGGCTCCGGCTCGTCACCCGACGACGGGCTCTGCGCGCGGGCGTCGCGGGCGGCTTCCCGACGCCGGCCGCGGTCTCTCTGCGCGCGCGAACGCCGGCTCGGCCGGACCTTGGCCTCCATGGCGGCGCCGCGGCTGTGACCTTGGCGCCCCGCGCCGCCTGCTACGCCGCGCCGCCGGGCTGGGAAGGCGCCGCGCGGGCTCGGGGCCGGGGCGGGCTCGGGGCCGGGGCGGGCATGCCGGGCACGGACGCTCAGCGCCGGGCGCCGCGCGGGCTGGTACTCCGGGTCTGGGCCCGGCGTATCGGAGGGCGGCCGGCGCTCAGCGGCCAGACACCGGGCCCCCAGGGACGCAACCCATGGCGACCGGCCGGCAGCGGCGGCGGGCGGCCGAGGACGGCGGGTGGCGGAGCTCCTGAGCACCGAGATCGTGAGGCAGAAACAGTAGTGGCAGCGGCCGGAGCGGATAACAACTGACGCACTTCCGCCAGGCCGGAGTGCCGGAGGAAGCGGGCGCAGCTGGGGAGGCTGACCCGCCGACTCCGCCCCACCCTGGCCCCGCCCTGACTCCGCCCTTCCGGACTAGGCGGCTCGGCGCTAAACTGCCTATTGCCCTTTCACATTAAGCCCCGCCCCTGAGAAGAAGAATTTTCCCTTTGCTCCACCCCTGCAACAGGCCGCACCTGTCTGTGCACTTCTCTTCAGAATCCCGCCCCTCCCAGTCAGGCCACGCCCCCTTTCCTCCCGGCTCCACCTCTCTAGTCTAAGCTCTCTCTGTCCCGTAAGCCCCGCCCTTGCCTTCCAGTTCCGCTCACCTGTGGCAGTGCGGTGAGCCAGGTCCCAGGTCCCGCCCCTTCATGCCCCGCCTTGTTGACCACGCCTACTCGGCTACAAGCGCACACTTGCTAGAACTGTCTGGCCACCTGCGGCAAGTTTGCGGCGGTCAGCGCCGCCTCTTCCGCCCTCTACGTGGGAGGTGATGGTTTCTGTACCCACAGCATGTTCCAGCAAACTGAGTGGAAGCACGTGAGCTTGTGGGGTCCACAGTGCTGGAGTGTGTATGCCATCCTCCATCCTCCACCCGCAAGCTCTCAAATCCAGAGATCCCACCCTGCTTTCCAAGCTAAATTAGGTGGCTCTCTGCTGAAAACCAAAGCCCTCTGGCCTCAAGCATGCTTCCCTTGGGGACCTGTCTCTCCCCGTTAGTCAAGGACCAGAGGACTGCAGCTCTTGGGAGACATGAAGAATGGGCGCTAGGAAGTTCAAAGTTAGACAAAATGGTGGTTTTCCTCCTTCAGCAGAAAACAACTTCCCCAGGTAGAGTGTCCTGGTGCACATGGAGCAGGCCACTGATTCATACATCAGTTACCCAAAAACTTTGTTCTAAGGTACCTTGAAAACTTAGAAGTGGGAACTGTTGACACACTTGGCTTAGGCATTGAGTGAGAAGTGACATAGAGCCTTGTCTGCGCCTGAGCATTGGAGGCCCTGACAGGGAGAAGGCCACAGGCTCTCTGCAACGCTGTCCCTTGGGGCCTCTGAGAAGACTACCGTCCACAAGTGTGCTTCTTTCACTTCCAACCTGGGACCACACCTGCCAGCCTACCCCAGGGCGGGGATGGGTCTCCCTCCTGTCATTCCAGGATTTATTATGAAAATTCTCAACAGCTAAGAATTAGCTAAGAATCTAGTTGGAAAGACAGCAGAACCACAGCAGCTCTCACTCCTGCCCTCTTCTTTCTCCTTTTTAACACCTCTCCTGAGGCCACTCCACCTCCCCTATGTCAACCCTTTTCTTGAACAACTGCTGAGACCCACGTTTTGAAGTGTTCAATAGAAATAAAAGGTTTCCTTGCTGCTCAGATCTCCTACTTTCTCAAATGCATTAATTCAGTGAAAGGCAGGGGGATTCCAGAGACCAGACTAGGGATCTTTCATCCTGGGTTTCTTCCCAGTTTCTTTATCTCCTTTAATTTGTTTCCAACTTAGGGACCAGCCACAATCTCCCTAGGGGAATGGGGTTCTAGCTCAGTTGTTCCTCAGGGAAGGCTGGCTGTGGAGAGACAGCTGCACTGATTTTCTCCCACAGGACACAGCTAGGAGGGAGGCAGGGATAAGATGGACTAGAATGGGCCCCATCTGCCTCCACCTAGAGGACCAAGTCTCCACTCAGTGTGGAAGGACTTGCAGATGCAATTCACCCTAGTTTCTTGGTGCAGTTCAAGCTGCTGCACTCTGGTTTTGACTAGCCTTTGTGCACACTCATTTTTCTCTCAGACCTCGGTGGAGTCTGGGCTGGATTTCCCTCTGTGCTCTGGTCATGTGTTCAGACTCAGCTTGTCCAAACTTGAGCACATTAGCATCACAGTAGGGAGGGAGTTATCTCACACACACACTCAATTCACACTCACCACTCTCCTGATCCAGAGTGCCTGAGCCTTAGGCTTGAGAATTATTTGTGGGCTGTTGTTGATCTAGGCACCACACTTTGGGAACCACCTTCCCCCATGTCACCAGCTGGTTGGCTGCTGAGCTTAGGAGCTTGCATATGCTAGTTAAACACTCTACCACAGAGTTATATCCTAGCCTGGAGCTGTGGGTTTAAACAATGAGCACCAGCTAATATTCCTATGCTTACCCAGAGACTTCTCCAGCCTCTCACCTCAGGTCCTGTCCCACCATGCTTTCCCCTCTTTTTCACATCCCATGGAAGTAATGATCTTATCCTTCTGCTGGTGGAAGCCAACAGCACAAGGACTGTTCAGAAAATAGCTGTTTCCCAAGCCTATCCCAGGCCCTTGTCCATTTCCCCACAGCTCTGATCCTGACCTATTCTCCCAAGGTTGAGGCTGTCAGAAGCTCCCCCTGTTAAAAGGGAACACAGCTCACTTTGTGAGTTCCTAGTCTTGTAGATGGCGGCATGTACAAAGGCTCTAAGCTTTCACTAGGATTTGAGAGAAAAAACAAAGCAATAGGGATAGGTGAGCTGTACATCTCAGAAGCAGCCAGAAAGAGAAGGCTGAATAAAAAAATTGAGTAAGAAGATGGCTCAGTAATGTAAGTATACAAGCAGCTACACTGGGTGGGGTTCTTCTTTTGGAGCGAGAATCTATACCCAGGGTAGCAGGACAAATGGGCTTAGATTTTTGATCATTGCCTGAAAAAAGAAGAGAGGGAGATGAAAAAGGGAAAAAGAAAACATTAGGTTTTGTAAGTTAAGAACTTCAAAAAGAGGGCAAGCTTAGTAGTGAAGATCTGTAACCAGCTAGATCCAGGGAGAGACTTCTGGTATCTTAAAGAGGTGGTGGTCTTTACCTTCAGTAAAGGTCTTGTTAGGCCCATTTTGATAAACTCTTAAAAGATTTGATTCTGAGGAGCTGGAGCAATGACTCAGTGGTTAAGAGCACTGGCTGCTTTTTCCAGAGGACTGGGGTTCAACTCCCACCACCCACATGGCAGGTCACAGCTGTCTGTGACTTCAGTTCTAGGGGATCCAACACCCTCCTACAAACATACATGCAGGCAAAACACCAATGCACATAAAAAATAAAAATAAGTCATTAAAAAAGGATTTGATTTTGAGACAGAAGCACACCAAGCCCCGGATGACCTCCACTATAGCCTAGGATAACCTTGAACTTCTAACCCCCATCTCCATCTCCCAGAGTGCTAGAATTACTGGTGTTCATTGTGAGTTAACTCTAAAGAGAGGTCGCAATAATATAACATCGTGATCTTACAATCTTTTGGACAGTTTAGGATGCTACATTTTCACCCAAAGTAAAAGATACAACTCAGATTTTATTCTTTTGAATAAAAGTCATTTAAAAGGCACTCAGGAACCAGAGACAAGAGGATTTCTGTAAGTTCAAGACCAGCCTGGTCTACATAGTGAACGCCAGGATAGCTAGAACTACATAGAGAAAACCTGTCTCAAAATAAAATGCTAAAAAAAAATCAAGAAAGGAAGGAAGGAAGAAAAGAAAGAAAGGAAGGAAGGAAGAAAAAAGAAGATGGGAGCATGCCTTTCATTCTAGCATTCAGGAGGCAGAGGCAGGCAGATCTCTGAGTTAGAGGCCAGCCTGGTCTACAGAGCAAGTTCCAGGACATGCTTCAAAACTACAGAGAAATAGTAAAACCAAAAAAGAAAAAAAAATGTAACTGTAGACTGAAGAGAATAAAATCAATAAAATCACTCTGTTTGGACAGGAGCAGCTTCCCAAGGCTTTCAACAAAGCCCTGCTACCTCCACCTGCCTCCCTTTCATATGGTTTTAAATCTGAAGGGGTGGCAATTGGAAGGGCAGTTTTCTCTCCTTTCAAATTATTTTATTGATATTTATTGAGCTCTACATTTTTCTATGCTCCCCCCCCGCCTCTCTCTTCCCCCCTTCAATCCTCCCCCAAGGTCTCCATGCTCCCAATTTACTCAGGAGATCTTGTCTTTTTCTACTTTCTACTTCCCATGTAGATTATATCTATGTAAGTCTCTCTTAGTGTCTGCATTGTTGTCTGAGTTCTCTGGGATTGTGGTTTGTAGGCTGGCTTTCTTTGCTTTATGTTTAAAAACCACCTATGAGTGAGTATATGTGATAATTGTCTTTCTGTGTCTGGGTTACCTCACTCAAAACAATGTTTTCTAGCTCCATCCATTTTCCTGCAAAATTCAAGCTGTCGTTATTTTTTTCTGCTGTGTAGTACTCCATTGTGGAAATGTACCACATTTTCCTTATCCATTCTTTGATCGAGGGGCATTTAGGTTGTTTCCGGGTTCTGGCTATGACAAACAAAGCTGCTATGAACATAGTTGAGCACATGTCCTTGTGGCACGATTGAGCATCCTTTGGATATATACCCAAAAGTGGTATTACTGGGTCTTGAGGAAGGTTGTTTCCTAATTTTCTGAGAAATCACCACACTGACATCCAAAGGGGTTGTACCAGCT